>CM031242.1:100960077-101291096 GCA_018340775.1 Taxus wallichiana var. yunnanensis
AAACTTTGAATCATATAATAGAACCATCTCGCCCAACCTAAAATTTCTTTTTTTTAGTGTCTATCATGTAATGCCTTCTTCCTAGATTGTTTACTTTTCTGACTCTAGCAATCAATATCTTGCCTCTCATCTATCTCGCATTAATTTATCAATTCTTTCCTCAAGTGTTTGTTCATCATCTAACCCTCCTACATGTACTTTACCCAAAGTGATGGTAACATGAATTCAATAGGTAACACAACTTCTACATGAAACACCAATTGAAAAGGTGTTTCCTTGTTCAATCTCTTATAAGTAGTCCGATATGACCATAACACAATAGAAACTTTGTCATCCCAATCCTTTCTTCCCACATCAAAAATATTAGTTAACGTGTGATTCAAAATTTTTTAAACACCTCAACAGTCCCATTAGCTTGTGGGTTATAATGGGTAGTCTTGAGATGGGCTACCATTAATTCTACCAATAAGCTTCTAACTTTCTCATTTAAGAAATGAGTACCCCTATCACTTATTAACATTAACAGGAATCCATACTTGCTGATTATATTTTCCCATAAGAACCTAGCTATTGTTGCAACCATGTAATCCCTTATAGGTGTTACTTCTTCCCACCTTGTAAGGTAATCTATGCATGTAATGATATAACAAAAACTTAACCTTTGTACGGCTAGAGAAATAGGGCCTACGAATTTAATTTGCCATTTCTCGAATGGATCTGCACTCTGAAAATAAGTCTTAATGGAATTTCATCCCTTCTCCATAGTTTACCAAGGTGTTGATAGTGGTCACAGGCCTTACAATAATCGATATAATATTTTAAAACCATTTCCCACAAAAATCCTGCTGGAAGGATCTTGCACGTGGTTGAATTCCTTATGTAGTTTCCTCTTGCAATTCCACCATGTGCTTCCTCCATGATTGCAACGCGCTCATGCTCTAAAAAGCACCGACACAAAACCTCATCACATCCTATATTTTATAATTCTCCACTAATTAACCACTCTCTTTGAAAAAAATTCATTCCCACTGATGCCACACCCATTTTGAAAAACACAATAATATCTTCCAAGTCAAAGGGTGTGTGATGTAATCTAAATAGTTATGCATATGACATTGTATCCTTAATGCTTGGTGCATCCTCTCCCGAGTCAATCCTTGATAGATGGTCGAGCACGAAATTAGTCTTACCCCATTTTATAACAACTATAAACTCAAACTCTTGAAATAGCAGGACTGTAACATTCCCATTTTAAGACTTTAGAAACAAGGGAAAATTATATATATATATATAATGCTCTCTATTCTATATAAAGAATTGTTTAGACAAAATATTTCATGCCAATTAATCTCAAATAGATAACCATATGCAGCTGTAAATGACTTGGTGATCCACCGATCTATTCATTTCATAACTCGGTAATCTACCAATCTATTTATGTTAACTTTAAGTATTGAATACTTATCGTATACTTCGTATACTTGGTTTTTACCACCCTAATTCGGGTGCGGAGTGATATATTTAAATAACATATCTGAATATTTGTTACCAATATTCATCTGATATCACATTTCTTTAAACTAGGTGATGTAGGACAATGTAACTAGCAGCTTGCGATACTTTGGCCAAAGATTTACAACATACTATGTATGTCACTATTCCTAGATGACATACTCATCATTTTGGAATATATCCTTCACCTCACTCCTCTATTATCATGAATGGTATTTACTGACTACCGTCAATCCACTTGCCCAAATCTTAAACCTAGCCCTGGTTAGAAACATAAATCACTATAGGAAGACACTCATAATGACTTAGGGTATATGGGCATACTTGATTGACCTAAGTCAACCGGGTGTGCCAAGGTACCCCTGATCCATTGAGAGCTACTACCTATCCCATACATGTCACTAACTTGACCTAGAGAGAAACTAAGTTCAATTCCTTATAATGTGTAGATCTATATGATCAATGCTGAAGGGTGTTGCCACATGTGAACTAAAATGATGTATCCTTGAGAATACCCAAGTCTTCTCGAAAGTATAGCCCTACACAATTGGCATGTGCCAACATCCTGCGTAAACCGCCACATCACGATGTACATACCCCAAGGAGGTTATTAATGAATTATTAATTTGGATTAATTCACTAGTTTTAGTAACCCTCAAAACCCTAATCTAACTCTCCTTAAGTTCTTATTCTATACTTGTATCAATTAAGTATTAAAGAACTTCCTTAACTCATGATTGTTTTTAATGTTCGCTTACATAGTATAACAAGTAGTTAACCAAAACAGGACAACAATAACATAAGTTCCAAAATATTGTAATTTCACATTCAGGGAAGTTTAGCAACCATATAGGTCCAACCAAGTAGACTTCATACTAAATGAAGTCCTATGAATTACAATCTTTCACCAATCCCTTTTGGTTTACATTTATTTAAGAGAGGAAGAGTCTTCCTCTAAATGTTTTAGTGTTAGGATTATCATTCACAATATCCATAGTTCATACTGTTTAAATAATAAACATCATCTATTGCAACTTAAAAAGTTGCATCATTATAAGGGAAAACTGAACTAGTTCCCTTTATCCATCTTATCAAAGATAACAAGATAAGCATAAAATAATATGAAGAATATCAACAAGATAGGACTTCCATAATCTTTATGAAAGTATGAGATAAATTACACAACCAATGCTAATAGATCATAACTCACAACTCATCATTAAAACCTATAAAATTTACAAGACTATGCACTTTAGGCATCTTGGATAACAACAACCTTCATTGTATAAAGTATAGAGCTGTTGTTTTTCAATACAACAAAAGAATGAATCAAAATTATTTACTAAGAATTAGACTTATATCAGCCAATGCATCATATAAGTTTTTGCCTTCTTTTATCACTTACGTCGTCCATCTACAAAAATTGCTAGCACGGGTCAGTTCAATGAACTGAGCATGATAAGCACTAAGCATTAAAATGAAGTGCATTCCACTAATTGTTTCATTAAAGAAACACTTTGCTTTAATGAGATAATTAATAAATCATACAATAAGCATAAGTGATACCAAACAGAAAAGAAGTACAACAATAAATCTAGCTCCACATTTAAGAGAAGAGAAGAATATAATCCATGACATCTTTAAAACTTAAAGTTCAATTGATCCTATCAATAACTTTTAAACAAACAATAGATCTTGCCATTCCATTATTTCATAATTATATCCTAATAGAATACAACATTTATCTTTTATATAAGATAAAAGAAGTGTTTACAACATGGTTCATTCTAGGATGATTCATCTAAATCATACACAAGGAATAAAAAGAACCAATACGTACCATACCCAAACTCATAGCATCCAAAGAGCAGATCAAGTTCATAACATGAATTATCTGTTTCCTTTCCAAGATAACAATCTTATAATTCAACATTTAAGGTATACATCTAAACAGGTTTTCATAACAATCCAAGAAGGTAAAGAACTCAAATAGTCTAACTGCAATTCCAATTCTAATTCTACATGTTAGAAGTTATCAATCAAATATCTAAAACCAATGTTCACAATCAAAGTAGCCCCATAAAGGAGTTAATATCTACTCAAGTTCATCCAAAAAGATAGAGTACAAGAGACAAAACCTACTCCTATCCATCCATATAAGGAAGGATTAGTCAATAACAGTTGATAAAACAAGTATGAATTCACTTATCAATAGAACCGACTTAGCTACTATCATTCAACCAATGATTCGAACCAAGTAGACCAATAAGCTATAAAGGAATCACCATCTCATAAGAGCATTGAGTGCAGAGAAGTTCAATCAATGAGCTTATCCAAAAGATAGAGAAAAGGAAACTCTATAAGGACAGGTCCAATAATAAATCATTTCATTCAACTGAACAAAAGAATTTCCAGTTTCAAACAAATCAGGATGAAAACATATTGCAGTCCCAAAACAACATACTAGATCCCAAGAGAATACATATATAATTTATTTCTCTAAAATAAGCCAAGGAATCATTCATTATATCAGACGAGAATAAAATCCCGAAACAACAAACTATCAAGTTCAGAATTATCCACGAACCCAAGACTGAAGACTCACAAATGCTTCACCACATAATATGAAGAGTAAGTAGTTCATGATTAAAAGAATTAAGCACAAAAACTAATCAGAGAAATTATCTTTCCCGTATATATCGAGTGTCCGTGGGTAATAACTCAACCTTCCATAGAGACCCAAAATATTTTAAAGAATTAGAAGAGAGAGTAAGAACTGAAAATGTTTAAGTCAAAAGGTGTCCCATTCTATTTCCTATGAAACAAAATAGAAATTAAAAAAAAAACTTCACAACCACAAAATTTGACAGAGGTGACTTAGTTTCAATCTAAACAGTCAACCCGAACATGATTTTCTTCAAAATAGAGGGGAAATAATACCCCCTCCAAATCTCATGCCATCACCATCTCAAAGAAGATGATACAGTCATAAAAAGAAGTTCCACATTCTTTTAAACAAGACGTTTCCAGCTCCAAGTCTCGTAGAGATTTCAAACAAATCAAACAAGCTTTCACCCAGTTTTCTAGTGAGTAAGTTGCTCAATAAAATAATTATAAGATTAATACTTTTATTACAAGAGAAACCAAGACAAAATACCAAAACAGAATCGAATACATCATTTTAAATGAAAGCTCATAACACTCCAGTGTCCAATAAGAGTATAGTGTTGAACCCGAGCTTCACACCAAAGTTCAGAACTTCACAAGTAATAAAATATGAGTACAGTGCCAAATACGCACTTCAAGCAATAGCTCAGCATTGCTTACATTTCCAAACACTGGTTCTAAACAACACAAAACCCCAAAAAAGTTTACATCCAAAAACACAACCCAAAAGCAAAAGAACTCAAGTTTCCCTAAAGTTCAGATCCTTATAATTCCACGAAGGTCAGTTCAAAGCACAACAACTTTGAATACAAGTTCTAGAGTGCAAAAATAGAGTTACAGAAACAAGTTTCACATACAAACTTCACATGCATGCTGTCATAAAACTTGCACAGAGAGAAAGTTTCCAAAACAACACTATTTTTGCCATGGATTCAAATCCAAACAACACAAAGATTCACTAAACCCAACAAGAAAATAACCAGTCAAACATGAAAACATGAATCTCATGAGAGCAGATTTGTTCTAATGAATCATTTAGAAGAAATAAAATAATCTTAATAGTTAGAGCCTATCATGCCTAATAGTGCTTCTACTAAATCGAAGGAGACTTCCAACCAAGCTTCCAACTCTTTTTATCCTCCATGAAAGATCAACAATCAAACATATTTTCTTCCCATGCCTCATATATTTTCCTTGTATTAAAAATACTCCATAGAAACCAAAAATAGCTTTGAAGTGAAGGTCAAACTACTGGTTCAAAGAACCAGTTAGCTCCATGCAGAGAAAAATCTGCAATGCATGCAAAACCAAATAACCTCCTACAAACCTACCTTCCAAGTTTCCAAGATGGTTTGCACACAAATATTGAGGCCCATTAATGCCATAAATGCCATTACTTCCAAATTTCCCACTTATCTTTCCTTGCCACCACCTCCTAAATTTAGCGAATGCCAATTCCATCCAAAAATACAATTCCATCTTTTAGTGGAGCTTCCACGTATGCCTCCACCAAGTCAACTAGCCCCTACCAAATATGGTAGTACTTCCATCCATTAAACCCTATCAACTCATTTAAATTCCATTGGAACCATCGCCTTAGAGACATGTGACCCCTTAGGTTCCCTTTTTAATAGTTTAGGATGGATCCCCTAAAACTTAGGTTAGTCTAGCAATAACCTACTTAGGTATTAAAAACATTTGCCAATAGTAATTCCCACCTTAGGTTAGATTCATTTCATAACCATTTAGTATTGGGTATTAGTTAAAATAGCATATTATTACCTTAGTAATCCTTCCCTTATTCATTTAGCACAATGCTTAGGTTATAATGCCAACCTAATAAATTAGAATAAGAGGCTTAGGTTAGAATAAAAATCCAAATAAGTAAACGTAGCTAGAACATAGGTTTTCTTACCTAGATTAGGATATTTTTAGGATAATCCTTAGGTTTTTTTACTCCGAATTCCTCCTCTGATGTGAATTGAATTTTTTCTTACGTCCTTAATGTCCTACCAAGATCAATCACCAAAGACTCGAGCACAACATACAGCTGAACGAAAACATGTTCACATAAGACCACAAAATTTGTATCATAGTTCATTATTTTATGTCCCTCAAACTACTGAATGTAAATTTACCATTCATTCTATGAAGAAGATTTTAAACATTCCTTGGATCACTTTGAAATTGATCCAAGGATGAGTCAGAAGAAGAAATAAGTCTGTAACTCTTAAAGCTAGATTGCAACTCACCTTTCCAAAGTGAAAATAAATTCTTGTTAACCATACTATTTTATTCTAATGATTTTTAAGAACAAAAATGATTTATCCTTATCAAGCATGATCTTCAACAATCAAAAGAACACATCTTTATCTAGAAAATCACATGTCAACACTTGAAATGCAAAAGAGGGATATAAAAGTTGTCGAAGGTGTTACATGCTTCCCTCCTAAAAGGAATCATCATCCCGATGATTATCTCATTCATTTTTTTAATAGTTTGCATTAAGGAAAATAAACTTATTCACTTTTCTTACCATATGTCAAAAACATATCAGCATTTTTAAGTTCCAGAAATCAACATTACATAGTTGTTTTTTGAAAACAATTAAATATTTGAACAAAACTAGCATACTTATTGTTATATAAAGATAAAATCACAAATTTTATCGACCAATGAGAATCAATTCTCAAATAGATATGGAAAAGTAGTTTTCATATCCTCAAGGTTTTCCCAAATTGCACTCTCTTCATTAAATTGGTCCCACTGGACCCTACATTGTCTTATTTCACAATTTCTTAAATGCAACTAGTGAGTTTTCAACACTCGTGTGGGTTTAACCACAATTATTCTTGAGTCCTAGACCTGCAATGACTTCTAATTTAACACATTTGATAAATCGACACGTATTTCTTAAGCAAATAAATATGGAAAACATCATGCATTCGTGACAAAGAAGGAGGTAATGCTAAATGATAAGCTACAGGGTTGATTACTTCAACTATCTCAAAATGTCCCACATAATGAGGTGATAACTTGGTAGCCTTGCCAAAATTTATAGAACTCTTTTTTAGTTTAACCCAAAGAAAGACCTTCTCACCAAGTTCAAATTTCCTATCAACCCTCTTTAAGTTAGCATAACTCTTTTGCCTATCTGCTACTTCTTTCAAGCATTCACGAATCAATTTAACTTGTTCCATTTTAGTAAGGATTTTAGGTCCAATTACCTCTCTATCCTCCATGTTGTCCCAACTAACAGGGGTTTTGCATTTTCTTCCATATAATGCTTCAAAAGGTGCCATCTTAAGAGAATAATGATATGTATTATTGTATGAAAATTCAACTAATGGAAGATAATCTTCCAAAATATACTGTTATCCATACAATACATCCATAAAATATCTTCTAATACTTGATTTACTCTTTCAGTCTGTCCATCTGTTTCGGATGATACACAAAACTAAAATTTAGCTTAGTTCCTAGAGCTACATTAAGCATTTTCCAAAACCTTGATGTCATTCTAGGATCTCTATCAGATATGATTAGTTCAGGTACTCCATGTAATCTGAAAATCTCATGTACAAATCTTTTAGCCAAAATAGGAGAATCATCCTTCAAATTCCCAACAATAAAATGTGCTACCTTTGTTAGTTTATCAACAACTACCAAAATAACATCATGTTTATTTCTTGACATAGGTAACCCTTGTACAAAATCCATGCTTATTACTTGCCACTTATACTTTGTGGTATGCTATGAGGATACAACAAACCGGTTGGGTACATATGTTCCACTTTAACATGTTGACATTCAAGGAAATGTGTCACAAAGTCTATAACATTCTTTTTCATCCATTTCCATAAATATTGTTGTTTTATATCAATAAGAATTTTTGTAATGCCAGGGTGTCTAGAAAAAGGTAAATTGTGAAATTATGCTAACAATTTCTTTCTCAAATCATTTAGCGAAGGTACATATACTTTGTTTTCAAATCGTAAGATTCCTTTGTTATCAAAGTGAAAAACCTTTATACCTCAAATCATTCGAATCTGTAGCAAGCGCTGCTTTTACTTGCTTAAAGTAAGATTCAGATTCCATAACACTTTTTACTTCATCCTTAAATTGAGTTCTTAATGTTATAAGAGTAGAAATGCACTTCCTATGACTTAGAGCATCAACCACTCTATTTTCTTTACCCATTATATAACTGATGTCAAAATCATATTGAGACATAAATTTTAACCACCTTCATTATTTGGCATTAATATTTGGTGAGTGAAGATATACCTCATTGGTGATCGATTTCAATTCAAGAGGTTTACCAAGTAGGTAATGCCTCCAAACTTGTAGTGCATGAACAATGGTTGCAAGCTCTAAATCATGTGGAGCATAATTCAACTCATGTAACTTAAGTTTTCTACTTTTGTAAGCTATGACATGACCATTTTGTAACAAAATGCCTCCAAAAACTTCACCAGAAGCATTAGTTACTACAATAAAATCTCCATTAGGATCTGGTACTACAAAAATAGGTGATGAAGTTAACTATTCTTTCAAGGTTTGGAATGTAATTTCACATTTTTCACTCCAATTTTTTTTTTATCTTTCTTTTGTAAGGAAGTTATTGGTGCAGCTACCTTAGAAAAATCTTTTACAAATTTCCTATAGTAGCTAAGAAGTCCCATGAAGCTTCTAACTTCATGTACATTCTTGGGTGCGAGCGAGCCACTCTTGCTTATAGCTACAATTTTGAAGGATCTACAGCAATTCCATTATTGCTTATTACATGTCCCAAATAGTGTACTTTTGTGTCATAGAAAGAACATTTAGATAGCTTACCAAATAACCGTCTCTTTCTTAATATTTCCAAAACTATCTTCAAATGCTCATGGTGTTCCTCAATACTTTTAGAATATATGAGAATTTCATCCAAGAATATGAGAAAAAAAAATTCCAAGTATTCTTGAAAGATATTATTCATTAAATTCATAAATTTTGTAGGTGCATTAGTTAATCTAAAAGGTAAAATCGTGAACTCATAATGTCCATACCTTGTTCTAAAAGCTATTTTATAAATATCCTCATCCTTAATTCACAATTGATGATATCCAGATCGAATATCTATTTTAGAATATAACGATGCTCCACGCATCTGATCAAATGAATCATCAATCCTGGGAGTGGGTATCTATTCTTGATTGTTGCTTTATTTAGCATTCGTAATCAATGCACAATCTAAGGGTTTCATCCTTCTTTTTCACAAAAATTACAGGTGCTCCCCAAGGTGAAACACTTGGTCTAATCAAACCTTTAGAAAAATTTCTTGCAACTGAGCCTTAAGCTCTACTAATTATGTAGTAGTCATTTGATACGGTGCTTTAGAAATAGGTTCGGTTCCAGGCTTGATCTCAATCGTGAAATCAAACTCCCTTTTAGGTGGAAGACCTAGAAATTCTTCTAGAAATATGTCACTGAAGTCTCGTAAAGTGGATATCAGCTCAAAAATCATTGTTCTCTTTAGTTGATTCAGTAAATTTTACTTTTGTATATAAGGTACAACTTTTATTTTTGGCCTCTTTAAGTTACACAATGACAGTTTTCTAACAGAAATCTCACGTTTCACACCTTGAATCTCTACTATTTTCTGTAGGTCATCTAAACAACTAATGTGTTTTTCAAAATAGTCCACTTTAGCCTTATGTTTAGCTAACCAATTAACACCTATGATTACATCATAAGACCCCAAAGGTGTAACATAAATATCAACTTCAGGGAAAAGTTATGTAAATCAAGGACTACTCTAAAAGGACACATACTAACCATATGAATAACATTGTTTCCATATTGTACATTCCATGTTTTATCCATGTTTCTAGCTTTTATTTTTCTTTTTATACTAATTTACTATAAATAAAACATTCAGTAGCTCCGGTAAAAATAATAGTTATAGGTAAGCCAAATAACTTACCTAGAACTTCTATGGGCGTGGCCTATTTCTTAGCTTGCTTGTCAGCTACTACAATGTGTATCTTGTGCTGTTGATTATGATTGTCCTTTTTCAAAGGGCATTGATTTACATAATGATATTTTCCATAGTTATAACAGCCTCCTATAGGTCCCTTCCTAGGCTCGGGTTTATTTCCAGCCTTAGAGTTATCGTTCTAACCCCCATAGGACTTGTGTCCATTATTATTGTTCTTAGTAATTTTTTTCTCCTTGCATTACCAAAGAAACTTGTTTGCCGCTGCTTTCTTATTAATATAAGATGAAATATTAATTTTCATTCCAAATTTCTTTCATGGTCCTTTCTTAGGTGCAAGAGATGATGAAGAGGAGTTGGGATTTTTCTTCCTTACTTCCTCCTTATGAGCAAAAATTGCTTTCAATTTCTGTTCTTTACTTATGGCCTTTTCAACAACCCCTTCCATCATGGTTGGGCTGTGAACTTCCACGTCTCCTCCTATAATGAGATTCAATCCCATGATGAATTTCCATATCCCGAAATTATCATCGGTTTGATCTTTGAGGTACATACTAAAGGAGTTTTGTAAACCATTCCCAGTACTCGGTTATAGTTAGCTTTCTTTGAACTAAGTTCAAGAATTCAGTCATTTTCTGATCATAGTAAATTTACGGCAGCCATCATTTCCTAAAGTATCCTTTAAATTGATCCCAAGTGATATTAGCTTCATCAATATGTAACTCACCTTACGGCTGTCCCACCATGATGATGCTTCATGAGAAAGATGATATGCTCCCCATATCACCTTTGTTTCTTCTGAGAAATTCCTTATTGGAAAGTATTTCTCCATTTCACTGAGCCAATTCTCAGCCCCATCTCCTAATGTGGTGCCATCAAACTTTGGTGGACGTATCCTTTGTATGTCATTAGTGAGTTCAAATTTCTAGCCTAGCCTTTTTTTTTCTCAAGATGAATAAGTATGTTCACATTGTTATTATCAACACCCACATTGGTGTTGTCCCCTAGAGGTGGCTGATTATTGTTATCAACTTCATCTTCCTCCTCATTTCCCATTACTTGCTATTCAAGTACAGCCAAATGATATCTCATGTCCAATAGGGAAACAAGGATCTCATCAAGTTTCTAGGTAGTTGCTGCTCCTTCCTCAGGTGGAGGGTTATTTGCAACATTTCCTCTCATTCTAACAATTTTTTGTTACAAGAAAAATTTAAGTTTCATCAGATTATGGACATAGTAGGTTCAAGAGAAGCAACCTTCACTTTGTGATACCAAGATGTAACATTCCCATTTAAGACTTTAGAAACAAGGGATTTTTTTAATATATAATGTTCTCTATTCTATAAAAAGCATTGTTTAGAATAAACACTTCATGCTAATCAATCTCAAATAGATAACCATATGCATTTGTAAATAAATCGGTGATCCACCGATCTATTCATTTCAAAACTCGGTAATCTACCAATCTATTTATGCTAACTTTAAGTATTGAATAATTATCTTATACTTCGTATGCTTGGTTTTTCCTACCCTAATCCAGGTACTAAGTGATTTTTTTAAAGAACATATCTAAATATTTGTTACCAATATTTAACTGATACCATGTTGCTTTAAACTAGGTGATGTAGGACAACACAACCAACATCTTGCGATACCTCAGCCAAATATTTATAACATACTATGTAGGTCACTATTCCTAGATGACATACTCGTCATTTTGGAATACATCCTTCACCTCACTCCTCTATTATAATGAATGGTATTTACTAACTACCATCAGTCCACTTTCCCAAATCTTAACCCTAGCCCCAGTTAGAAACATAAATCAATATAGGAAGACACTCACAATGACTTAGGGTATATGGGCATACTTGATTGACCTAAGTCAACTAGGTGTGCTAAGGTACCCTGATCCATTAAGAGCTACTACCTATCCCATACATGCCACTAACTTGACCTAGAGAGAAACTAAGTTCAAGTCCTTATAGTGTGTAGATCTAGATGATCAATGTAGAAGGGTGTTACCACATGTCAACTAAAATGATGTATCCTCGAGAATACCCAAGTCTTCTCGAAAGTACAGCCCTACAGTTGGCATGTGCCAACATCCTACAGAAACTGTCACATCACAATGTACATACCCCAAGGAGGTTATTAATGAATTATTAATTTGGATTAATTCACTAGTTTTAGTAACCTGCTAAACCCTAATCCAACTCTCCTTAAGTTCTTATTCTATACTTGTATCAATTAAGTATTAAAGAACTTCCTTAACTCATGATTGCTTTTAATGTTCACTTACATAGTATAAAAAGCGGTTAATCAAAACAAGACAACAATAACATAAGTTCCAAAATATGTAATTTCACATTCAGGGAAGTTTAACAACCATATAGGTCCAACCAAGTAGACTTCATAATAAATGAAGTCCTATGAATTACAATCTTTCACCAATCCCTTTTTGGTTTACATTTATTTAAGAGAGGAAGAGTCTTCCTCTAAATGTTTTAGTGTTAGGATTATCATTCACAATATCCATAGTTCATACTGTTTAAATAATAAACATCATCTATTGCAACTTAAAAAAATTACATCATTATAAGGGAAAACTGAACTAGTTCCCTTTATCCATCTTATCAAAGATAACAAGATAAGCATAAAATAATATGAAGAATATCAACAAGATAGGACTTCCATCTTCTTCATTAAAGTACGAGATAAATTACACAACCAATGCAAATAAATCACAACTCACAATTCATCATTACAACTTATAAAATTTACAAGACTATGCACTTTAGGCATACTACATAACAACAACCTTCATTCTATAAAGTATACAACTTTTCTTTTTCAATACAACAAAAGAATGAATCAAAATTATTTACTAAGAATTAGACTTATATCAGCCAATGAATCATATAAGTTTTTGCCTTCTTTTATCACTTAAGTCTTCCATCTACAAAAATTGCTAGCATGGATCAGTTTAATGAACTGAGCATGATAAGCACTAAGTATTAAAACGAAATGCATTCCACTAATTGTTTCACTAAAGAAACACTACTTTAATGAGATAATTAATAAATCATACAATAAGCATAAGTGATACCAAACAGAAAAGAAGTACAACAATAAATCTAGATCCACGTTTAAGAGAAGAGAAGAATATAATCCACAACATCTACCTAAAAACTTAAAGTTCAATTGATCCTATCAATAACTTTTAAACAAACTATAGATCTTTCCATTCCATTATTTCATAATTCTATCCTAATAGAATACAACATTTATCTTTTATATAAGACAAAGAAGTGTTTACAACATGGTTCATTCTAGGATGATTCATCTAAATCATACATGAGGAATAAAAAGAACCAATACGTACCATACCCAAACTCATAGCATCCAAAAAGCAGATCAAGTTCATAACATGAATTATCTGTTTCCTTTCTAGGATAACAATCTTATAAATTCAACATTTAAGGTATACATCTAAATAGATTTTCATAACAATCCAAGAAGGTAAAGAAATCAAAACGGTCTAACTACAATTCCAATTCTAATTATGCATGTTAGAAGTTATCAATCAAATATCTAAAACCAACGTTCACAATCAAAGTAGCCCCATAAAGGAGTTAATCTCTACTCAAGTTCATCCAAAAAGATAGAGTACAAGAGACAAAACCTACTCCTATCCATCCATATAAGGAAGGCTTAGTCAACAACAATCGATAAAACAAGTATGCATTCACTTACAGTAGAACCAACTTAGCTACTATCATTCAACCAATGATTCAAACCAAGTAGACCAACAAGCTATAAAGGAATCACCGTCTCATAAGATCATCGATTATAGAGAAGTTCAATCAATGAGTTTATCCAAAAGATAGAGAAAAGGAAACTCTATAAGGACATGTCCATTAATAAATTATTTCATTTAACTAAACAAAAGAATTTCTAGTTTCAAACAAATCAGGATGAGAACATTTTGTATTCGTAAAACAACATACAGATCCCAAGAGGATACATATATACTTTCTTTCTGTAAAAGAAGCCAAGGACTCATTCATGGTATTAGATGAGAATAAAATCCTTAAACAACAAACTATCAAGAATGGAATTATCCACGAACCCAAGACTGAAGACTCACAGATGCTTCACCATTTAATACAAAGGGTAAGTAGTTTGTGATTCAAAGAACTTAGCAAAAAAAATGATCGGAGAAAGTATAGTTCCCGTATAGATCTAGTGTCCATGGGTAATAACTCAACCTTCCACAGAGACCCAAAATTATTTTAAAGAATCAGAAGAGAGAGTAAGAACCAAAAACGTTAAAGTTAGAAGGTGTCCCATTCTATTTCCTATGCAACAAAATAGAAATCCAAAATAGAACTTCACAACCACCAAATTCGATAGAGGTGACTTAGTTTCAAACTAAATAGTCAACCCAGAATGCGGGTTTCCTCAAAATAGAGGGGAAGAATACCCCCTCCAAATCTCATGCCATTACCATCTCAAAGAAGACGATACAGTCATAAAACAAAAGTTCCACATTCTTTTAAACAAGATGTTTCTAGTTCCAAATCTTGCAGAGATTTCAAATGACTCAAACAAGCTTTCACCCAGTTTTCTGGTGAGTAAGTTTCTCAATAAAAGAATTATAAGATTAATACTTTTATTACAAGAGAAACCCAACACAAAATACCATAACATAATCAAATACATCATTCCAAATGAAAGCTCATAACACTCCAGTGTCTAATAAGAGTACGATTGTCGAACCCGAGCTTCACACCAAAGTTCAGAACTTCACAAGTAATAAAATATGAGTACAATGCCAAATATGTACTTCAAGAAACAACTCAACATTGCTTACATTTCCAAACACTGGTTCTGAACAACATAAAACCCCAACAAAAGTTTACATAAAAAAACACAACCCGAAAGCAAAATCAAACGGAACTCAAGTTTCCCTAAAGTTGAGATCCATATAATGACACGAAGGTTAGTTCAAATCACAAAAATTTGAATATAAGTTCGAGAGTGCAAACAAAAAGTTATAGAAACAAGTTTCGCATAAAAATTTGCACGCATGTTGTCATAAAGCTTGCATAGAGAATTTTTTCCAAAATAACATTATTTTTGCCATGGATTCAAATCCAAAAACACAAAGATTCACTAAACCCAGCAAGAAAATAACCAGTCAAACATGAAAACATGAATCTCATGAGAGAAAAGTTGTTCTAATGAATCATTTAGAAGAAAGAAAAGAATCTTAATAGTTAGAGTCTATCATTCTGATAGTGCTTCTCCTAAATCGAAGGAGACTTCTAGTTGAGCTTCCAACTCTTTTTCTCCTCCACGAAAGATCAAAATCAAACATATTTTCTTCTTATGCCTCATATACTTTCCTTCGATCAAAAATAGACCATAGAAACAAAAATAGCTTTGAAGTGAAGGTCAAACTATTGGTTCGAAGAACTAGTTAGCTCCATGCAGAGAAAAATCCATGCAATGCATGCAAAACAAAATAACCTCCTACAAACCTACCTTCCAAGTTTCTAAGATGGTTTACACATAAATCTTGAGGCCCATTAATTCCATAAATGCCATTACTTCTAGATTTCCTGCTTATCTTTCCTTGCCACCACCTCCTAAATATGGTGAATGCCAATTCCATCAAAAGTACAATTCCCTCTTTTAGTGGAGCTTCCACATATGCCTCCACTAAGTCAACTAGCCCCTGCCAAATCTGGTAGTACTTCTATCCATTAAACCCTATCAACTCATTTAAATTCCATTGGAACCATCACCTTAGAGACATGCGACCCCTTAGGTTCCCTTTTAATAGTTTAGGATGGATCCCCTAAAACTTAGGTTAGTCTAGCAATAACCTACTTAGGTATTAAAAACATTTTCCAATAGTAATTCCCACCTTAGGTTAGATTCAATTCATAACCATTTAGTATTAGGTATTAGTTAAAATAGCCTAGTATTACTTTAGTAATCCTTCCCTTATTCATTTAGCACAATGCTTAGGTTAGAATAAATATCCAAATAAGTAAACATAGCTAGAACATAGGTGTTCTTACCTATCTTAAGATACTTTTAGGATAATCCTTAGGTTTTTGGACTCTGAAATCCTCCTCTGATGTGAATTGAATTTTTTTGTGCATCCTTAATGTCCTGCCAAGATCAATCACCAAATACCCAATTACAACATACAGCTAAACGAAAATATGTTCACATAAGACCACATAATTTGTATCATACAAAGTTCAGTATTTTATGTCCCTCAAACTACTGAATGTCAATTTACCATTTAGTCTATGAAGAAGATTTGAAACATTCCTTGGATCACTGAAATTGATCCAAGGATGAGTCAAAAGAAGAAATAAGTTTACAACTCTTAAAGCCAGATTGCAGCTCACCTTTCCAAAGTGAAAATAAATTCTTGTTAACCATACTATTTTAGTCTAATGATTTTTAAGAACAGAAATGATTTATCCTTATCAAGCATGATCTTCAACAGATCAAAAGAACACATCTTTATCTAGAAAATCACATGTCAACACTTGAAATGCAAAAGAGGGAGATAAGAGTTGTCAAAGGTGTTACAAGGACCCACCCACCTTCATATGCGCCCTTGTAGAATGGGCTTATTTACCAAATACTTTAATGTCATGTGGTCCATGTTGAATATAAAGGGTGTTGCCAACATATACTACATAAATTTTTACAACACGTAGATCATTGATAATGCCTTGTGTTTAGTAGTAGTATAGTTCTCTTCTATTGGGGTTAGCTTTCTAATAGAAAATCACAAAGGGTAGTCAAAAATTACCTCTCTAGATTGTGATAAGATTGATCCTATCGCCATCCCTAAAGCATCAACATGTACATAGAATGGATTATCCCAAGAGGGAAAGTGTAATATGGGTGCGGTGATAAACCTACATTTTAATGTGTCAAATGCCATCTGTTGCGCCTCTCTATTGAAATGTAATTTTGTGCTTGATAGAATTTCCAACGGGCGTGGAGATCTTGGCATACCATTTAATAACTTTCCGGTAATACCCAGTATGCTCAAGGAATCCATACACTACGCTTTGGATGGTAGGTTCCCTAATCCCACAATAACGAAAACTTTGGTAGGATCCACCAACAATCCTTCCTTACATATGATATGCCCTAATAGGGTTCCAAATGGAGTGGTAAAAACACATTTCTTAATGTTGAAGGATATACTCAACTATCAAAACCTCTCAAATATGAACCTTATATTGTCACATTGATCCCTCACTAATCCATATACTATCCAGTCATCTAGGTAGACTTGTAGAAAATTGTGGATGAAGTCCTAAAACACCTAAACCACAATGCGTGAAAAAACACAGTAGGCGTATTCTTTAGTATGAAAGGCATGACTGTGTAGGAAAAAATTCCCCATTTAGTGGTGAAATTTGTCTTTTCTTGGTCCTCCTTTACAATTCTAACCTAATGATATCCTAAAATCCATCTGTGAAAGAATAGATCTCGCGCCCAACTACTCCTTTTGATATCTCCTTAGTGAAGGGGTTTGGAAAAGGGTCAATGACACATACCATGTTCAAATCCATGTAATCAATGCAAATCCTTATCCTCCCATCCTTCTTAATGTTGATGACCATTAGAATTATCCATTTTGATTCTTCAATGGCCTCAATGATGCCTGATGTGATCATCTTGTCAATCTCCTCCTTGAATTTGATGTGCGATTCGATTCATTCAATAGGGTCTCTTCCAAACCTGGGAGCTCACCTTCCTTTAACTTAATCTTTATTTCTCCAAAGGAGTGGTGAACTCCTTTAATCTCATAGTACCCACATAGAAACAAATCCTAAATTTCACATAACAATAAATGATCTTGAAACCTCCTTTTCTTTCTAGTAATCTTCAATATCACCCTCTTTAGGTTCTGCCTCCAAACCAATGTTAACCTTCTTAGTTTTCAAGGGTTCATAGTAGGAAAACACTTGCTCATCAACACTATCCATAATGTTGTGCATACCACTAGTATGGTTAACATTTAATTTTCCACATCTTCACCATTGATCACATAGACCAAATTTCCTATCTCTTTTTCCATGCATGTGTGCTCAAGTTGTGCATCCTTTGATTCTTACTCATCAAATCACGCTTCCAAGCTCGGTTATCCCAAAAATTTGAGTATTGTATCTTCTTCCATAGCACTATATCCCATATTTAAGCACTTAACAACCTACAATGTCTCATTCACCAATGGCTTAGTACTATGATATTAAAAATCTTGAAGGAGATCAACCATTAACTCTTACTAGTTTCTGTCTAATAACACAACTCTAAGTGAATGTACCATGCATGCGCACAACCTTGTAAGGTGGAGTAAAGCTTATGCACCCATAAATATGGAGGTAAGGCTTCAGCACCTTCCGTGTAGGACCTCTCACATACCTGGATGTGAAACGAGGTGGGTTCCTTACCATGATAATCTTGTATATTAGTAGGTGCATTGCTTCGGAGAAACCTAATAGAGAATTTGATTCTCACGTCATGCCACTCTAGAAGGTTTTCGTAATGGGTCATCCACCAACGTGTTGTGTTCTTGAGAAATTTATATCTAACTATCCTTATTTTTTTATCTCACATCTCCATTGGGTCTCCATTTCTCAAGAAGACATCGGGGTTGGCTCCCCCAGTGTAACTTGGCAATTTTTTTCCTCCCAGGTGCCTAATCCGAGTGCACCTTTGTTACTCTTCTAAAAATCCTCTAAACTACCATCAATTAACTCATATTTCCCATGTGCCCAATTTTCACATGCCACTCTAGCTATATCACTTATATATTGAGCATATTCGCACTAAATAATGCCTTCTTTTATTGGTCTAACAACCGCTAGGGGTCCCCGATAGTGCACACATAAATTTTGTGTAGGTATTCTTCTCCCAAGGGATCAATATAGGGCACTAACTTCCCATCTATTAAAGTAATGATAACACATTAATCCTTGATCTCAAAACTTATATACCCCTTATTGAAACCTAAGTCAACATTGTTCTTATAACACCAAGGGAACCCAAGTACCAGGAAATTGTCTACTTGAGAAAGCACCAAGACTTCAAAGTCTTGATGCATTTCCCCCTAGATGGTGATAACAACATCCTTTAAAACACTAATGGGAATTTTATTTGTCTTATTAGCCATATAAAACACATTTGAATATGGTTGTAATGGGGCCTTCCGTTTGATTTCATGCATCAAGGGTGAGAACATTAACTTTCACGCTTATTTCAATCGAATATTTCTTAAGAACCATCCATCAATAATTGTATTCAAGGTAATATCCTTATCATAGCCAAGGTTGTGAGGAGGAAGGTTAACGTGAAAAATATTCCTCTCGTAATCTCCTCCAAAGACTTGGTACTTTATCTCTCAACCATTCTCATAATAGAGGAATGATATTCTCTTAGTGCAACATCTTACACACCTCTCAGACATCATCTACATTTGAGTGAGGGACCTCAACACTCTTCTTCTACTCCAACTTCCTTTATTTCTCTTGTA
The DNA here is from genome assembly GCA_018340775.1 of Taxus wallichiana var. yunnanensis. Classification (NCBI taxonomy): domain Eukaryota; kingdom Viridiplantae; phylum Streptophyta; class Pinopsida; order Cupressales; family Taxaceae; genus Taxus; species Taxus wallichiana. The sequence continues at coordinate 100,979,820 of CM031242.1, forward strand.
GACAATGAATTTCCCCTTGAAGACTTTGGATTACTTTCATGGTCTCATGATAGAATTATTTTTGATGGGTAGGGTATGAATACTTCCTATATACCAACTCTTCTCTTGTAATCAATGGACTTTTCTTTGGTATCTCACTGATGCATGTAATCTCATCTCACATCATCACCGAGATAGGTTTGAACTTTGAATCATGTTCCATTCAAGGCATCTATTATTAATCATCACACTTTACGCTTATCATCATAGCGCCCTTATCCTTCCACTGCTTCTATCTCATGTGCTCAAACAATTCTAGGCATTCCTTATATTAGTGCTTCTTTCCACACCAAGAGAATTGTAATAGATCGGGGAATTCACACTTATATTGTTTTGTACACCCAAAGTTGTAAGAATTTCCACTCGAGAACTCATTCTTCCACCTCCACAGCTTGTCATAGCCTCTAAATCCTCCACAAAATCCTCTTCCATGATTTCCTCCATTTGCGCACCCTTCATAATGATGGCCCTTATCCTTGTAGCCATTTGAAACACTGGTCTAGTGTACACCAATATCAATGAAATCATGTATTTTGTCAATCAATCTACAATCCTTAGTGTCATGAGTAGTAGAGGTGTAAATTTTTAATAGGAAAACACATTCTTATGGATTGTGTACTACAAAGATGCGAAACCTACTTGTATCATGATCTCCATGGAAGATATCATAGTCTACCATCATTGCACGTACTAATCTCTGAGGAAAAATTTCCTTTGTATTCCCTTCTACTTGACAATCCATACACCATAACTAGTTGTGAATCTCATGAGCTGAGTTCGTAGATAATTTATCTAGCTAGTTTGCCATTGTAGAAATTTGGGATTCTAGGAATAGAACAACTCCTATATCAATGCCTCTTACTACCTCAATGTACAAGGAATCCTCCATGGCATCACATGGATCTTTGAAAGACTTCTATGAAAGTTCCCTCTTGAATGGTGTGATCATTCCTCCGATGAACCGTTGAGCATGCTGCGAAGGGTAAATGTCATAAGATAACTTAGATAGGAGAGTATTGAAATGCGCATCATACTCCTGACACTCTCCTGCATTCCTTGATGAATTTTCTTCAACATGCTAATGCTTTTATTTTTAAACTCCGATTTATGGAACTCTGCCAAAAAGGCATTACGTAGCACAATGTAATCCACCACTATCTGGTGTGGGTCATACTTCATGTTCCAGCTATACGCATATCCTTGCAACATGGTTGTAAATTGAATTTCCTTTTGCTCTGGGGAATTGATTCCCTTAGCAAGATATATTAATTCACACTTGTGTACATGTTCTGTGACATCCTTAGTTCCCTTGTAATTAGGTAAGTGGAGTGACATCTCATAAAACACCTCCTAATGGTGTTGTTGACCTTATCCGCCATATCCAAGAGCTTGATTCCTTCCGATGTTACCTCCACCACCAGACCCACTAGATCCAATAGCTCTAATTCCTCAAGATCCACTAGATCCTCCTCATATCTTAGGCAAGGGGCTAACATAGTATTGCCCCAGAACCCACTGCCCACACTAAACTGTGTATTAACAGTGGGTCTGTATGATCCTGACCCACTCCTAGATGTGTTTCTCACATCACTTTTAGTCACGATACTAAAACCTTGTGATCCCACACATTTCCCAAATGTTGCTTCAGATAAAATACCCCAAACATAAGAAATTACTATGCAACCATAGATGTAACAAATGAAAAATTATACCTCTTAGGTTTCACTTGACTACGAATACCGATAACAACTGGATTATCAACACTTATCTCAGGAATTGGAAAACTAAGTGTAAGGGTCTAGTTTCCATGTGGGTTAAGATGTGTGCCTATGGCTCTTGTCCTTTATTCATGTGATAGGGATTTCTCCAAAAGTCAAGGGGGTTTCTCTTCCATGCTTTCCAATATGGGGTATCTCAGATCGCTCAAATTCCACATCCTTTGCACAAACCTCAAATCCTTTTAGCAATGTCGCCTCCATAAATCCATAAATCCTTTAGTTTTATGTTTTATTGCAAAATACTCTCTTTATCTTCATTATATTTGAGCCACCTCTCCTCTATCTCCATTTTCTTCACAAGGTATGTCATCGTTTACCATGCCAACTTTTGTACCACAGTGCTAGCAGAGTTTAGATCATGCGAAAGGCTTTCAAACTCAAATTAATGACCAAGATATTAGTATCTAGTGGAATAACATGTAATAACAATCCTCTAATCTCCCTCAATAACTCAAACTCAATAATATCCATGAAAGAATACATAGAAATAACATATTCTAGGGTATAACTAGTCAACGCTCTACTCCACCAGTGATCAACACTATGGGCCCATGTCATATAGACATCATGTAACCAATGATATTCCTCCTAGGTCCAAACATGAGGTCTATAGTACCAACTTTTCCTCGATGCAAATGAAGAGAACCATTCATACAACTCTCTGGGAAACAACAAAAAAATTCTCATAGAGTTCGTGATCTGATTCTCCACCAATTTTTGTGCATCAAACTTAGATCCGATAATGAACCTCTCGAGAAAACTCATCCTCCATATTTTTAAGCCATTCTTCGACACTATCTAGGGTCGATAACTCCATCATTACACATTTTTCTCATAATAGCTTCAAAATAGGCCCCATAATGGAACTAAGATGTATTCATTATTGTACCCTCAATACTTCTTTCTAACCCCAAGCATCGCAATCTCACCCAACATACATTGGGTGCTCACTCGAGGCATGCGTGGGAACCAAACCCCTAATTTATGTGATATTTGCAAGAGAATTTTCCATTAATGGAGGATTATTTTCAAAGCAGTACATTCAATTACTTTAAAAGGTAGAAGATGTAACTAGAAGATCTACACATTATTGCATCAAAAAAGATAAATAACCTTGTAATAGGTACAAGAAACCAAATATAAGTCATGATAAGCCAAATAACATAATGGTTTACACCCATAAGAAATTTTTATAGAATAGATCCATGTATATTGATTTAACAGAGTTCTAGTAGCCATATTACATTCAAAAAGGGTAATCTTAGACCATATTCATCAAATGACAGAAACTCAACTCTTGTAAACCTATATGATTAGTGATCCTAACTATGCCTTTTCCAATTATATCCCTTGTTATAGATATCTATACCCATACATATTCTTAATAGTGTCCCTTACAACCCTCTAGCACTAAGTACTCTAAACCCTAGCACTATGAAGTCCAATCCTTAGCATTTCTAGAACACCTTATTACTCTCGTTCTCTCTTCTTCCCTTCGTTGCCTCTCTCTCTTGGTATTTTCATTCTATATTTTTTATTTTCCCAAGAGCCTCTTTAAATAGGGTCATTGACCACCTCCATGAATTCTCTCCTGAGAAAATCATTTGCCAAGTGTCGATTTTGTCCTCCATTGGAAAATGCTTATCCCTTTTACAAACCTTCCACTAATTGTAATGATTCCTTTGGGAATATTCCCTATGTGGAATATCCTTTTCTTGACCTCCAAGGTTCCAGGATGGTACCTTATCCACTTATCATGCCTATTTGGGTCCTCATATTTTTCCTCAAGTGACTCCATGATGCCAAATATGGCTAAGTCCTTTAAACCCTTGTTATGCCTCCCACGTGCGCCTTGGTTTCACTTACACCCTTCTTAAACCCTTTTTCTTGAGCACTTTTCCTGATCTCCCTTAGGTCTATTGATCCTACACATGTGCACCTTTTAGTACTTAGACACTATTTAGGTTCTAAGACATCATGAAGAGGATAAGTGACCCGTTTTTAAGCTAAGTATAAATAATACAATGGGCAGTATATTAGTTAAGCACCTAACACCTTTATTGTTGTGGGACCCTGAAGTGAGGGGGTAGGCCCCAAATACTACACCTTATACTAACACCAACATAGGTTTGGGCCTTACATACCTTCAAGTATATCAAGGACTCGGCCTTTAACATTTCTTGAAACCAACCATAGATTTCCATTTCCTAGGACCTCATAAACTAATTTTCACATTTCATCCTTTCTAATTTAATCAAGATAATAAGAATTCTCTTGTGAGATTTTCTTGTTTGATTATAATCAAATCTCTATGTTTATTTTTTTATTTTTGTGATAGTTTATTTTTATGGTCCTAAATCGACAACACTCTCATAAAAAAAACTCTAAAAATAAGGAAGAACATTTTCAACAATCTACGAGAAAATATCAAAATCTACATTGATGATGTTACGTGTCTAATCAACAAACATCAATCATCTTTATCACCCCCAACACATGATACAAAACCTCAAAATTATCATAGGAGTCAACTTCCCATGTCATAAATCCCCAACCCATCCAATCCTCATTTATTCAACAGTGGCAATCTAATTTTTAATGATATTTTGGATTCAAACCTCGTCACCCTCAATACTTACCTAGCTTCCTAGGGTGTTCTTCTTCAATAATCTACACTTGAACAATGACCCCCTGCCACCAACACTACATATGAATTTTCCCTTCTTGTCAACCCTAACCATGATCTTGTCAACTAACAAGTTCATCCTTATCCCGCTTACTAGAAAATTTGAAACATTAAAACCCTAGTCTTTCACCCCCATCATCAATTTTGATCTTAATGCTATTTCTTCATAGGATGCAACTAACCAACAATCATTTCATCCTCACTAGGACTCTCATCTAGCTCTGCATCATCTCAAAAATACCAACGTATCCAAACAACTATTATAAGTTCAACAACCATTCCATCTAACATATCTCAACCTATATCATCTTAAAAACCCATGTCATATATTTAAAATTTATTCATGTATATCCCAACATCAACACCACCCATTAACAAAATTTCAATCTCTATCGTTCACCCCTCTTCACAAAATTCTTCAACCACCCCTATATTCTCTCAACACATACCTCAAAAATCTTGGCCTCTCATCCAAACTTCCATTCCTTTACAAAACACTCCCCCCAAAATCTCAACCTCTTGTCCACATTATAATCCCCTTTCACTATATACCTCGAAATCACAACCTCTCTTAAACACATCCATGTCCATCCAATATAATTATATTCAATCTTCACAACCCATAGTCTCACAAACCACATAAATTTTTCCTATGAATACCTATCTCCAACATAATATTCATTTGCCTTACGATTCATACCAACAATCAAATCCATCTGTATACAATGAACTCGGTCCTTCTCTTTCACTCCTAAGAAAATGACATTACAAAATGACCCTTGTAGGCATTAATGAACATAATTTCTAGCCTTGAAGTTGCCTCTATGGGTCCTAAAAACACACTATCTTACAAAAAATCTGTAATGAACCCATCCATACCATACAAAGCATATCCTCCACATTGGGAACTCCCTAAGTTCCTCAAATTCTATATTAAAGAAGACCCTTAACAACACATTTGGGCCTTTTGACACACTTTTTATCTCATAGCACAAAACCAAGACCTTGTGTTGAGAAAATTCCCCATGTCCTTACCCAAACATGCCTTAGATAGGTACAACAATATCCCTCAATACTCACTTTTCTCATTCACTCATCTTACACAACTTTTCTTAGAACACTTCTCGATTAACATTATGCGTAAAATCACTATCACCGATCTATACGCCATCAAACAATTTGAGGATGAATCTATCACAGACTTTTTCACTCAATGGAGGGGCCTTAACAATAATTTATCCTTTTCCTCCCAAAAATAGATTTAATCGAGTTATTTTCTCACTCTTTTCCAAGTGCATATCATCCACATTACAAATTCATACCTTCCAAACATTCGACGAAGCCTTCATTATGGATCAAAATCTCAAAATTTGCACTCTCGAAGATGGTAGGGTCAAACTTAGATCAAAGAATCCTAAACCTGAATCTTTGTTCATACCATACTATAGTAAAAAACAATCTAAGACATCAAAATACAATCGTTGTGAAAATTTCTTCCAAAGAATAGTCAACCTCTGAATGCACCCATTCCAAATGTAATTACAGACTTATCGGTGAGTCTTATAACGTATTTTTGGATAAGCTCTTGGATGCAAATATGATCTCCATTCCTCCCATATGTCCTATCGATGCATCTGTCTCAATAACCTATTGGTATATAGATAATGATTATTATAAATACCATCGGGTCAAAGGCTACAATATCAAAAGGTCTCATTCATTCAAAAATGTCCTTTAAGATCTTATTGACAAAGGTGAGTTACAACTGGATAACCCAAATGCACCTTTGAATCATAATTTGGATGTTTTTAAATAGCCCTTTCCAAATCATCCCCCATATACCAGTCAACCAAAATATAATTTCATCCACTCCCATCACACTATCAACACAATCAAATATCAATCATATACACCCTCAACATCTAGTACTTCCATCATAGGGGGCACCATCAACGTCATCCGTAAACAATTCTATAAAAAAATGAACCATCCGCTACATCTTGTGTTTCCACAATAGAATCACCCATAAAATCAAGAATGTCCCCCTGTTCATGCCATCGAAAAATTACAAATTCATCCACATCCATCTCATCCTCTTAAAAACCATATATAATCTCTTCACAAATTCTAGAAAACGAAACATATTTTACAATATGTGAAAATATCTTAGGATGACCATGTCACTTAACATTATATAAGTAACCTTAAAAATTTTGTTACATGACCACACACCCTTCCATCTAAAAAAGTAACAATCATATCATGTGACCATTCAACTTCTTCAACAAAAAATCCAAATTCTATGCCTTCTATCGTAGGGTCATACCCCTTGTCAAAGTTATTAGTCACTTTTATATAATCAAAAATCAATCCCTAGCATAAATCTAAAAATATCACACAAAAATTGGTTCCTTCAACACATGTGAAATCTAAATAATCATCACTTCCCTCAACCTCCATCTCAAAAGGACATTATCCACTAACACTTGAAAGGTTTATCTAATAGCCTATCATCAATTTACCTCCTCTTAAGTTTTCTATATCTCAAGGTTGGAAACCCTCCTGGTATAATTTTGAAGCATTTTTTGATCATCATCAAACACCAAGACATTCTACAGAGAAATCCAAATCATTTTATGTTGCTGTCAAAATCCTTACTAAGAAATTCCTTCTCCTATATATATAGATCCATAAAATACAACCCATCAAACATCTAAAGCATTACCTACCACCAAGAATGGGTACTCTTCCTATAACTTCCTCTGCATAAAATTGACACGGTACATATCACAACTAGAACACTTACCCATGATCCTAAGACTACCGATAAAAACAACTAAAATTTTTCCATCTCGCTCACTTTTGAGTCATCTAAGCCAACACCCCCTGTTAAGGATAAGATATCCATCCTTACAACTCCACATACGTAATCTACCACTTCTTTACAAAACACCATTATCAAACAAATTAACCAAGATCCAATAAAAATTTCCCTTTATGAGCTTATTTAAACTTCACCTCAAAGCATCGATAAGTTAAGATTGAGACACTAAAATCTATATCGGTATCCTCAAATGACCCTCAACTTTGTTTGCAAACCTAGATGGCACACTCAAAATGTCCACTACCATTTCTTTTGACAACTCAGAAATCCCATCATTACAACCAGAGGACCACGACCTCCCACTTTTCATCACTTCCCAAATTGATGATACTCTCATTTAAGAGGGTCATTATCAAAAACCGTGCCAATCAATATCATATCATTATATGCCTCTAATTAGCTTCAAATACCTAGCACCCTTGTTTTTCGAATCGCTAATCATACTAAGAGAATTTAACGACATATTCACCCCTAAATTAGGAACAATTCTCTTACCGATTAAATTTAACATTAAAACCCTCCATGAAATATTTAATCTAGTGGAAGGAGAGTTTCAATATAACATGTTATTAGGTGACCCTAGATACGTGTTATGTATTTTATTCCCTCTACACTCCATCGATGTCTCAAATATGAACATGAGGGTAAAATTTGTATGGTCCCCACAGATCTGAACCCTTTTAAGGCATGCCACATGAAATATTGACCAAACAACGTGTTTGGTCCTAAAATGAATTCAGGATAATCTAAAAAATCCTCCACTAGTTCATCCATCACCTCATCCATGTTTCTAGATGAAACTTCCTTCAATGATGTTATACAACACCTTTCACTAGGGGAGTATTGTCTCCTTACACTTAATTCTCTTCCTATGTTAAAAACATATGGAAGACACACAAACATCCCTATATTAACCTAATGTCGGGTATGTTATCTGTTTCAATCCACCACATCTTAAAACCAACCTCATTTACGGAGGGATCGATCACCCTTTGCCACATCCCACTAATCAATGTCATGTTAGACCTTTCATATCAAAATTCATATTTGTATATAACTAATCCTTTTCACAAATATATCTCCATCATTTTCCCTGGAAAGGATTCAGACTCAGACATTATGAGTGGGGTATCCACGACTTAATCCTTGACCATTCTTACAAATATCATGAAAAATATGGGTAAAGTTTCGAAAAACCAACCTTCGAGTCTTCATCAAACACCACATTTGAACCCATCATACATCCGAACCATCTTCCCCATATACTCACGGTGACCACATAGATACGATGAAATTATTTCCATCCCATATAAATTTTTATAGTTAACACTATCATTTTAGGACCATTGACTTATCACACTAACCCTAGTACTAAAACCCTTCCCCTCATTTGGACAAAAATGATAGAATAGGATTCACCTAATATTAACATTCTTGATTCATAGATGGCCCATCCATATTCTCTCATATGGGAGTAGAAGACCATTACCTTAAAAAAACTCTACCACCGATACATCAACATTTCTCAACAAATCCACTATCAACATTAATATAGGAACCTTGTGTGGTTGAATTTGTTCAATATTTGGATTCTCGGGAGTTAAATGACTTCACCACCTTCCTATCAAAAATATTCAAGCCTTGATTGGCCATATAGTGACATGCCAAGTATTGACCCCAACATCATTGTCCATAATATTTTCATTTATCCTAAAGCCAAAATTATCAAACAAAAATTACATAGGATGCACCCTCGCATAGATATTCTCGTAAAAAAGGAGTTACAATGTCTTCTCTCCATAAATTTCATCATATCCATTGAATACCCACAATAGGTCTCTAATATTGTGCCTGTAACAAAGCCTCGGAAAGTTACGCATCTCGTACCAACTTCTAAGACCGTAACCTCTCTTTCTCTAAAGATGACTTTCCTCTCCCAAACATCGATCACCTCATCAATCTAACCACCGGATAATCTCCCTCATGGATGGTTTCTCTGGCTAAAATCAAATCATTATCATGATGATGACCAAAACAAAACGTCCTTCATTACTCTTTAGGGGACTTTTTGTTACCAATTAATTCCATTTGGACTTAAAAATACCGAGATCCACTTATTAATATGCTATGATATACATCTTCAATGATATTATTCATAAGACTATAGAAGACTATGTTGATGATACTTTAGGTAAATATAAGCAATACGGATATCATCTTGTTTTCCTTGACACAATATTTTCCTACCTTATCTAGTAATTTTTCATCTCAATCCTACTAAGTGCATGTTGGGTGTTCTTAATGAAAACTTCTAGGGTTCATCGTTTCTATTCAAGGAATTAAAGTAGACCCCACCAAAATTAAATCCATCATTAATATTCCTCCTCCATATAACTTGAAATAGTTGTGTAGTCTTTAGGGTAATATTTAATCGATCCATCATTTCATCTCAAAAATTTCAAATAGTTTTTGGCATTTTCATCATCTCCTTTTAAAATATGTATATTTTAGCTGGGATCACAATTGTCAAAAGGCCTTGATGAACTCAAAAATATCTTATATTTCCACTTTTACTTACACCTCCATGTGAGGAGATCCATTCTACCTCTACATATCCACTACTAATCATGCCTTGGGTGTCATGCTTGCTCATCAAGATGAGAAGGGTTGTGAGTAGGCCATTTATTATATAATCCACACTCTCCATGACTACAAGACTCGTTATAATAAAGTTTAGAAGTTGTATTGTGATTTGTACTTTGTAACATCCAAGCTCTGTCATTACCTACTTAATCACAAGACTTACATCATTACCATCTTCAATCCCCTTAAAACCATGCATTAAAAACCATATCACAACAATTGTATCACTCGGTGGCTCATGCTCATGACCTATTTTTACCTTGAATTCATCTCACAAAAATATATTAAAGGACAAACCATTATTGATCAACTCGTTGAATCCCCTCTTCTATTGTCAACCACCTCATGAATAATTCCATTACAAATATATCAATATTATCGATCATGAATACAATCCTCTTAAAATGACACTTTTCTTTAATGGATCTATGTTTCAACAAGGGGGAGGTGCCAATATCATTATTATACCTCACTAGCGAGACTATTATCCCTCTATATTTCAAAGCAAACTTTTAATGTACTAAAAACATAGCCAAATATTACTCTCTAATCATGAGCCTTGAAACCATTGTCATGCTCGACATTAAAATATTGGACATCTATGGAGACTCAAAACTTTTCATCAACCAAATCAAAGGAATTTTTCAGTGTAAAAATTATATTCTACAAAAATATAAATCCATTTTTAAATTCCTCTTTGAAACCTTTGATCGTTACACCATCGAAACAATCCTATGATCTTCAAAAAAAAATTTAGACACCATGGCTTTTATTACATCACCGATCCCTCTATCAACTAATGATTTTAAAATATTCATCATTGTACATAGACTAGACCAACTTTCCCACAACAACAAAATTATTTCTATCAATCTCTTCGAAAACAATCAAACATACCTCTGGTATACTCAGATATTTGACTATCTTTCAAAATAAAAAATTCCTTTTGATTTGTCTAAAAATGTTAAGCGGTATTTTAATCAATGCACTACCCAATATGTCTTCATAGGTGGTGTTCTATACAAGCACATATTTAATGGTCTCTTATTAATATGTCTCAAATATCATCAATCTACTAATTCCATTTAAGAAGTCCGCAATGGTATATGCGTGAAACACTTTAAACAGACAATTGTTGCTAAGTGTGTCCTTCGAATGGGCTATTACTTTGGCTTCTATATTTCAATTTTATTATGCGTATGTCAAGAAATGCGTTAAATGCTAAAAAAGTTCTAATCTCACTCACATACCTAGTTAGGATTTAGATCCCACTCAAGATCTATGACCCTTCTCATAATGGGGGTTTTACCTCATTTGTCTCATCAACCCTCATTCATCACAACACCACTCTATCATCATAGCTATTGAATACTTCATTAAATTGGTAGATTCCACTCCTTTACTCTTTACTAAATCAAACAAAATATTTTATTTCATCTATTAGCATATCATATGTCGCTTTGGAATCCCTCACAAACTAGTCACTGATAATGGAAAATATTTTCAAGAATAAAGAAGTTAGGAAATTATGCAACACACTCAACATTAAAATTTTCATCACCTTATAATCTAGAATAAAACATACAAGCTGATGTTTCTAATAAAACACTAATCAAAATTATAATAAAAACCTTCAATCAAGAAGGAGGAATTAGAATTTCCAAATCCCATTTACCCTTTGGGATTATCATACTAGTATCCATACTCCTATAGGCACTATACCATTTTCTCTATTCTATGGCTCTGAGGGATTTTTTCCCATTGAATTTCAAATCCCATCACTCTGCATATCCCTTGGAGATTTTATCCCTAATGAGGATTGTTGTCAAGAATGTCTAGCCCAATTAGATTTTGGATGAAAAACATCTAACAACTCTAAAACATCACCATGTTTATCAATAACACATCAAGAGTGTGTATTAAAAACATGTCAAATAACATGAATTTAATATAGGTGATCTCATCCTCAAAGAAAATCAAAATGTCACTACTCTAGAAAGGAGTAAACATGGAAATTTTTCCCCTAATTGGATCAATCCATATGTCATCACTCACAAATATGGGTCACAATCTTATTGTCTACCATCCCTTGATGGTGCACCTCAAAATAATCCCTTCTATTTTTAACACATCAATTTTCATAAAATTAGTCACATCAAAGATCCTATTCCACCACCAACCTATCATTTCATCATTATAACGATGTGAAAGTATGTGTGTTGTTGTTACTATCTTCAAAACATTAAAGATGATCACTATATCTCTATTCATTACATCTTTCACATGGACAAGTTCCTCCTTAGAAGGAACCCTATAATAATTACACCCATTGACCTTTTCTACCAACTAAATACATGTTACACAACACATATGTGTAGTTTATGTGCACATTTCTTCCCCTCCTTGAAAAGGTCTATTAGGTCTACCCTCAATGTAAGAAAATAAAATCAAAAATACATATGGATGCATCTTATCAAAATAAATAGATTGATCCTTGTTATCATCTAATTTTGACTTCACAAAATTAATAAACATGGGAATATTGAAATTTTTCAAAAATGTTACTTTGCGTGATTTATCGCCCTCATCACAACCGTATAAATATAATTTTGGTTTTTAATAAAGGAAGCCTCAACTTCATTAAGGAGGGACTTTGCACCCACATTGTTGCATGTCATTTTCATGTGTGAAAATCCATATGCTAGCAATCCCTCAAAGGAAAACTATCAAATATCAAAATCATATTGTTAAAAATGAAATCGTCTTGATCCTCGAAGGAAAAATATCAAATATCAAAATCATATTGTCAAAAATAAAGTATATTGATCCTTGAGTAAATATTCTTGTCAAAATTATAAACCAATCCTTGAAGGATGGCTATTCAAAATTAAAATAAAAATTTCAAAATTTTTAGACAATTCCCTTGAAGGATGGATACCCATATCAATGTAAAAAGGCTTCCTGCATTGATCAACCTTAAAAAAATTCAAAATATCAAAAGCATCCTAGGAAATCTTCCCACATTGATTAAATTTCCCATTAGAGAAAACTTCCCACATTGATCAATTTACATAAAAATAAAATATATAGTTAGGGTATCTTCCTATGAAACCATTGAAAGGATAACCTACTCTCTTGCACACAACCTACATGTGTCTACCCTTCCCATGTCCTAGGAAGGTATGCATTTTACTTTCATCCCTATCTAAGGTCCTACATGTAATTACCCATTGTTATTCATGTGTTAACATCTGTTATAAGGACAAAAAGTGCAATGTTCCTTCACTCTACATTCTACCATCACATATGTATCAAATCTAGTCCAAAAGATATCGTTTCAAATTTTATTCTTATCCATGAATAAGACACAATTTTGACACACGATTCATGATTAGATATATATCTTAAAAAACATCATATCAAAATCAACATCAAATATCTATCATCACATATCAACATCTTGATCACCTCTAAATATTATATCCAAAACATCACATTAAAATAAATCAACACACATATCAAAGTCAAAATCATAATCATATATCATATCAATGTGTCAATATACATCATATGGAGTCTCAAATATCCATATGTCAAAACTATACATCAAATTTAGGGTTAAAAATATCCTTATACATCACAAATATCACATCTATTGGGTGAACTAGACATCCATAAAATAGATGCCTCCCGGGAACTAATCCCTAATCACTAACAAGACCACTATTTGGTCCTCTGTCTAGATCTCTCGACACATTTTCCATCATCTCCTAAAATTCACACATCTATATATTGAGATCCCATTAGTTCCCATATCATTTGACTTCCCATCCTTGTAAGCCCACCTTTGTGCCAACATCAAATTTTGGTCCCTTGATCTCATCAAAACATCATTTTCATCTTCCGTTTTCATCAATAAGGAATACAAATATAGGAAACGGACCCATTGGTTCTCCTATTATTTGACTTCCGGGCCTCGTAAGCCCATCTTTGTGGAAACGTCAATTTTTGGTCCCTTAACCACATCAAACCAACATTCTCATCGTATCATATAAAAATATATTTTTCAAACATGTGCCTCTGTTTAAGGGCTCAACCCTTTTACAAACATCAATAAACTAACTAATCCAATCAAATACTCGCCCCGATTATGTAGCAAAACCCTTCAAGATCTAGCCTTTGTCAACAATCCATCTCAGATATGTTTACAACTCTTAGCACTAGTAAGCCATATGTCTATAGGACATGAGCCCCTTGGTTCCCCTATCACTTGGCTCCCTGGTCTCAAAATCCCATCTTTATGGCCACATCCACTCCTTACAAATCATACATCTATAGGACATGAACCCTTTGGTTCCCTTATCACTTGATTCCATGGCAACACCAATCTTGTTTCTATACCTCATCTTGGGGAAACTTAAAATGAAACACGCATATCAAACCATCCAATCAACTCAATAAAAATAGCTATCATTAACAAATTTTACATCCAACCCCGCTTTTAGGGGGATCACCCATCCATCTAAGCACAAAGCAAACCATTTCAAACAATTTTTTTCTAGCAGTTTGTCTATTAAAAATCACTCGACAGAAAGGGAAAATGTAGACATCAGGTTTTTGTCACCCTCATACTCCTTGCATATGCACATTAATCTATTAAAACATATCACTATAAACATTATCTAAATCATCCTCATTAACCTATAAAATTGATTTTAACCCCCTTATAAATCAAAATTACTCATCCAAATTTATCATAAATCCCTTGAAACCACCTAACCATCTTTAAAAAATCCTTAACCCATTTCATCCTAACATATTCCATAAGTATTTTCTCTCATCCCCATACCCAAAAAAACCATTTTTGGAAGTTGTTGAGACCACTTCTAGACGTCTTCTAAAAAAATTGGATCGTCAATGATTCTAACCAATCACTAGTGATTCTAAATAGGAGTTAGAACTCGTGTTTTAGATTTATTATGAAAAAATTGAGATATCTCGTGCATATTTTCCCTCAAGCGAACAAAGTGAAGCTACACCACTCTATAAATCTCGAAGCCCATCAATATCATTAGATCTCATCAAGGAGTTGTAACACAAATTTTTACATCAAAGTCTTCAATAATCTCTCCGGGTAATTATAATCAACACCATCAATTCCATCTTCCTTTGCGGATGTTCCAAAGATTGTTTTTGCAACTCGCAAGGTAATATTATCTTAATTTATTAATTTCCTTATCTCATAACATTCACAAAATAATCAACTTAGAGCTCTGTTTACATTAATTTTTCATTTTTTGAGAAAATCAGTCTTCTTACAGGGATCTCCTACAATTCCTTTGTATCGCCCACAATTCTCCTAAATCACCAACAATTCCTTTGAATCATCTGTGATTTTTTCTCATCATCTTATTTTAATCAAATCATAGAATTTTGTCACTTTTCATCTACATCCTTAGATTAAACTTTTCTATTGCAAGCATATCTCTTTTGTAGATGACTGTTCTAAGTCAATCACACCGTATCACCAACATCTGCAATCTCCCAATCACCCAGTATCCCTTCATGTGGGAACACTTTGACATCCTCCATGAGCTCACTTTTTGTGCTGTAAGATTCACACCTAACATCAAGGATATTAAGAATCAACTCGAATTCCTCCATGAAATCTAACAAGAAACTACGGATTATTGGTACGATTACTTTGAAGCTGTCCAAATTGCTGCCACTTTACCCTAGTCCACCCACAAATTGCAACAAGATCTGAATTTTCACCTTGAGTTTTATCTTCTATTTTTTTCATTCTCTTTATCTATCATATAATTATTATCAACTCACTTAATTATATAAAAATGAGTTGACATCCTCCAAGGAAGTCCCTTTGGATTCTTGGAATTAGCCTTTTTGAGTAGTTCATCATCCCATTTTATCTAATATTCCATGTTTAGTTATCTTTGATTGCAGGTATCTTCACTTGATAAAGGAGGAGCACAAATACACTATTTTCATTCAATCATCTCGACATTGCAATGTTGGTGTAGGTATCGCTAAACCATGTAATGTTTTGAGTTTTAGGTACTTTCTACATTTGATAACATAGACCTGAAATCTACCTAATACAATACCATTGATGTAAATGGTGTTAGGAGGCACAATGATAGGGATAAAAATACAATCCTTAGGTGGCATATGTCTAGAATCATAACCTTGACACATACTTCTAATGGATTTTAGGTTGTCTGAGTAATCAAGTGTTTTATTAAATTTGAGAGAAAAAAAAAAAGTTGTCAAAACATGTTTATGAGGTATCTCTTAAACATCATCATCTTCATGAAAAATAAGCTCTTCTAGGATCATGGAATTAAGATGAAAGTGAATGCATGACAGAAAATTAGTACGAAAATTGGTAGAAATGGGGAGCTCTTTGTATTGACACATCATGATCTTTTTAACCATGTAGGGAAGGTTGTTTCCTAAAGTGGTTTGAATAGGATACTCATAGTGAAGAGTTCCAACATAAGATTTTTATGATTTATGGGTGAGATAATATTGATCTCTAAAAACATGGAATTGACTTGGAAGGTGAGAGATTTCTATGAGGTCCCCATATTTAGGTTTGGATTGTGTAGTAGTCTAAATCTAGGGAAGTTTATTTTAAAATGTTCAAGGAGGAGGACTGGTATAGAGATCTAAATTATAATTATTTTTGGAATTTTGATGGGATCAATCATGGTAAAAGTAGCTTCAAAAGAACCAATAGCGTAAGAAGTGTCAAAAATTAAAATAGATGGGATCGTCTAGGTAGGTTGACATGGGTTGATTGTGTCTGGGAGTTTTCATGATTCCATAGATAGGATCAGTTATATTATAGAGTATACATAGTATCCAATGGCATTTATTTGAACTATGGAATTAGAAATGGAAGTTTTTATGATAATTTTTACATGAGGAGTATTGATAGATGACCTTATAGAATTTATATTAAATAGAGGAAGGATATGAGGGTTAGATATAAGTAATAATACATTTGGTACCATCGATATGAATTATTCTTTCTATGGATACATGTGTAGAGGGATATGAGGTTTCTATGACATTGATGACATTTTGAGTTGGAATAGGAAAAAGATTAGGTTGTTCATACTTGGAGGGATTGAGAAGTGGATCATTTTCAAAAGGATCATTATCTTGATGAACCACTTCATATCAATCACATTGTTGGGATTTATCACATGCCTTGATGGCTTCATATAACCTTTCTTAAGTATTGGGCTCATGGTTAAATTTTATGCTAAGGATGAAAGTATATGTAAAATATCAAAGGAATGAAAATAATCATAAAATTGGATCCAGTTGAGATGCCACCAAAATAATCTACTTTCATCATGCTAATGAGGAAGAGGTCAAGAAACATTTACAACCATGGTTAATGGTTAGACTAGGTGTCACCTAAACTCTTCCTTGGATAGAGGTTGGTGGAATTCATTGTGGGATGAAAAAGGGAATGATATTTTTATTCGAGGTAAATTTAATGATGTTATGAATAGTCTTATTAGAATAAGTGACTTGAGGAGGAGTGTATGTAACTCCATCATCAATGGAATTCTTATTTATAGTACAATGAGGACTTGAATTTTCCTAGGTGGTTGTTTCTTGGAGAAGGATTTTTGAATTAATTCATGAGGTAATATTATATTTTTTCCTACTCAAATGCTTCTTCGAATAGGTAAGGGAAAGGTATATAACCTTGTACTAAAGGTGAGGCTTGAGTTATCTAAGGAATATATGAAAAAAACTTCCATAAAGAATGTTATGTTTTGCCCTAGTGGATAAGGTAGTTAAACATTTAATGAAGGCATGGGAAAAATTAATTTTCCATTTGTTTTTAATTGATGAAAGCATTGATTTTTTTCTTAGGAATATTATGATAATTAAATTCATTAACTAGGGCAGTCTACTAAGACTTCAAGATCAATAATGCAGTTGGTTAGAAGAGTATGGTTATAAACTAAGGAATATACCATTAGTCTCTTAGAAAATATATTGGTGGTAACATAATAATTTTCTTTGACCCAATCTTTGTAGAGATTTACAAAATCCTTGATATGCAGAGTATGGTCAGTAGTTACAATGTAAGTTATGGAAGGAGTGATGTACACAATATCCATAAAATGTAGGGAGAAAGAGGATCTCTTTGAATGTATTTAAGGATCTTGTTATAGATATGAGGATGCAAATGGGGGATTTATTGATTCCAAACAATAGAGGAGGAATCTTAAATTGGTCTCACATGACCCAAGACCATTTGCGGTTAACTAAGAAGCTAAGAAAGATTGGTTTGCATTTGCAAGAACTAATTTATAGTCATAATATATTTTTGAATTACGTAATTAATGAGTTATATGATGATCTAGGTAGGATCAATATGTAGATGAATATTTTTCTTATTATTTGGATCATAATTCACTATATGTGTAGGTTTAGTGTGATTGATGTTTAAATTAAACTTCTAAGATAGATAGTTTGTAATATTTTTGGTAGCGTTTGTGACTCTCCTACATACTTAGGAAATTGTTGAAGAAATTTTTACATAGTGGGAGTATAATTATACTTGAGTACATATTTTGGTTCCCCTTATTTTTAGTTTCAAAGATAGGGTTTTGAATGTTGGATCTAGTATGTACATTTCATGGTGGAGGTTTTATCTTCTTAACGTTAGCTCTTATGGAAAAATAGTTTGTGTAATGAGGAACTAGCTAAGGAAAACCATCAACTTAGGCAATTGTGGTCATGTAGTGATATGGAGGAAATTTTGGGACTTAAGGATTTCCATAAATCTCCCTAAACTATGATAGAGTGGTAGATCATTCAACAAGATTTCTGTTGGTACTTGGAAAATGGAAAAAATACTTCGTATGCTCAAGTTATCATTGGTCAAAGTTTTGGTTAATGTTTAGACTCAGTAGGATCAACTAGCCAAATGGTGGTGACATGTGGCGGGGAAGGCGAGTGTAAGTGAAAGAGAAATTTTTGTTTCACTACGTTGGTCTTTAACAATCGTATTTAGATGTGTGGGTCCCTCTTTTCCCTGGTTGGCGACCCTTGGCTAGGTTTGACACACTCTTTCCATGGAGGGGTGCATTTTTCATTGTATTATCATTTTTCCACGTGGTGGGTCCTAAGGCCACTACATGACATGCCACCACTTTACCACAATTTACATTGCATGGAAACCGAACCAACTCGGTTGGGTATGGAAAACTTGGTAAGATACTATCTACATTGGGTGAGCTATCATGGTTCAGATTATTTATCTCCATGGGAAAAATTACATGGAATTACAAATACCACCTCCATCATATATTCCACACCTCCCATACCATCAGCATATTGTTATGGAGTAGCCACCCATGTGGTGAAAGGATGAAGTACATGGCCTATACCACATTTAAATGGGGTAGTTAGTTCACTTATAAACAATTCCTAACATTACTCCCCCATGAATATGGGATTTTAATTCCTTTATAAATGAGAATGGTGGGGTGGTGGGCAAGGGGATCAAACCCTTGACCCATTGGTTACAAAATTAATTACCACCGCCATGCGAATGTAATATGTGTCATTTGGGGAGATTCGAACCACCAACCACCTAGGTATTAAAATTAATACCCATCACTATACCATTATAGCTTGTCATGTATAAAAATGAGATCGATGGGTATTGTGGATACACAAGTCAATGCATATGCCTTAGGCTTGATAAGATAAATTTGTAAAAATGCATTTTTGGAGCACTTGGAGGCATTTTTGTAACTTAGAGTAAACTGAAAAATGTCCAGAACTCTAAGATGCTTCTAATGGACCCGTTGTTGTCCCATTTTGGGATTTTGTTATAGAATTGGGAGAGGTTTGTGCCAGTATTATATTTACATGTTTGTGCCTTATTGAGGTAGTTTTGTACGAGTGCATTTTTGAGGCACTTAGGAGCATTTCTGGCTCTCGGTGTAAACTAGAAAGTTTTATAAAATTCTGATACGCTTCTTGTGGACCTATTGGTTTTCTAATTTGGATAAATGATTACTAGGTTTTGTGTTACAAAATTCAATTGAGCACATGGGTTCTGTCTGGAGCTATTATTGAGTGTGCATCTCATCAAGGGAAAATTTTAGAGATATGATCTTCGCATTGGTCTTTGTAAGTCGGGTTGATTACTACTTGTTACAAATTAAGGAGATAATTTTTCTTCTATTTTTCCAATTGGGATTCATTGAGAATCAACTGGTCTATTTGATCATTTTTATGCATTTTAGATTCATTAAGAATTAATTAAGTATGTGATCATCTTTGTTATCATTTTGGATTCAGTTGAATCAATCAAGTATTGGATCATCTTATTATTCGAATCAAATTCATTTGGAATCAAATGGGTATGTAATCACCTTGGTGTTCCAGTTTGGATTCATTATGGATCAACTGGGGTATTTATTCTTCTACACATTGTTCAACTCGATCTTCACTCTGCGTAGAGGTTTATGGACGTGTAACAACATGGTGGCTATTTGTGGAGGAGACTTTGTACTTTAGAGGATCAGTTTGGAATCCTTAGGAATCAAATCAGTTTTTTTCTTCCAAAGGTCAATCTAGATTCATTCGAATCAACTAGTATATTATTTGGTTTATGTTGCACATTCATAAATTCATTTGTAAATTTTATTTGTTTACAAATTGGAAGTTTTAATGAATTGGTTCAACATTTGAACCCGAAGATGTAGGAATTTGTTTTTCTTAATTTCATTATCAACTTAATTGTTGTGTGTGTGTGTGTGTGTGTGTGTGTGTGTGTGTGTGTGTGTGTGTGTGTGTTTGTTTTCATCTTTGCATTGTAATTTATTTTTAGTTGATAATTTTTTGGAGTTTAGTAACAAGTTCCTATAGGGGTCTGAGGCCAATTAAAATTCTTGTCCCTATTTTTGGATCATGTTGGTATCAGAGTAGCATGATTTGAAAGTGTGTTGGCTTCAAATTTTACTTTTGGAGTCCAGATTTTTGAGAAATACTTGAGGGACATGTTTATCATACTTAGTAGTTTTCTTGCATTTAAATTTAGAATAGCCCATTTATATCTCCTATTTAGCTTTTGAGTTCTTGTTACGGTTTGAGTACATGATAGATGACATATTTTTAAGCTTGAATATGTGACATCTATTTTTGCAGGTTCACACAAGAGCTCATTAGTGTCAAGTGAGATTTTCCTTCTTCCTGAGAGGCTTATGACTATACAACATAATGGTAGTTGATTATTATTGACATCCGACATCGACTGTGTCGTCATTCTACATAGAGGCCAATTTTGGTTGTGTAATAGAGTGGTACCTAATTTTCATCATCAACTGGAGACTTCACACTATGTAGAGGTTGAGACCATGTAGTGTAATGGAAGTCATCATTGTTGAGCTTGATGATATCGTATCAGATCTTCACTCAGTGTAGAGGATATTTGTGTCCATGTAATAGGGTGGTAGATGATAATCATTTTCAACTAACATCATCTTAGATATTCAGATGTGTAGAGGCTTGTGGTCATAAAACATAGTGGTAGATGATCATCATGGACATTTGGCATCGGGTTAGGTTTTCATTATGTGTAGAGGTTGATTATGGTCATGCAACAAAGTGGTACATGATTTTCATTTTCATTTGGAGACTTAGTACTATGTAGAGGCAAAGGGTCATGTAGTGGGGTAAAATTCACCATCAATTTTTTTGATCGACTTAGCACCATGTAGAGGTAGAGGTCATGTAGTGGAGTGGAATTTAATGGAAATTTTCTTCTTCCAATGGCACCAAATTTTTTTCTATGTAGAGGCAAAGGTGGCCATGAAGGGGAATGAAGGTTACTAGGAGGTATTATTAGTGTGGCATAGATTCCAAAAGTCCTAGGATTAAGCCATTGGTTATATAATCATTGAGTAATAATGTGGGGACCTTTGAGTTAACTTTGGGGACCTCTTCTTTGTAACACTAGGATCAAGATTCATAAATATTTTTGTCGAATAAAATCCTTCTCACTGGGAGGTGTTATCTAGAGGAAATTTTGTGACTTTTGAAGTTCATTAAATCTTCCTAAATCATGATAGAGTGGTAGAGCATTCAGCAATATTTTTGTCGGTGCACGTAGAATGCGGAAAATGGAATTCATATGCACATGTTATCATTGGTCAAATTTTTAGTTAGTGTTCGAATCGAGAGGGACAACCGGCAAATATGGCAGCAACACATTGTGGAAGAGAAAATAATTATTTTTATGACGTCGGTCTTTGACACTCGTAATTGAATAGGTGGGCCCGATTTTTTCTAGCCAGGGCCCTCACATGTTTGACACACTCTTTTCACGGAGGGGTGCCTTTGTCTTTATATAATCATTTTTCCATGTGGTGGGTCCTTAAGAAACCACAATGCCTACCAATAACTTACTACTATTTACATTACATGGAAACCAAGCATGATTACATTCAATGAGATCATTGATTAGCTTGGTTCGGTGAGTTACTATCTACATTGGGCTAGCTTATCATTGTTTGGTCTTATTTCTCCTCAACACTCATGCTACATAGCATTACAAATGCCACTACTGTCATATACTCCACACCACCCATACCACCGGAAGACTATTATGGAGCAACCACCCACATGATAATGGGATGGAGTATATGTCCTAAGCCATATTTAAATGGTGCAATGTTTTGCTTATAAAAACTTCCGAACATTACTCCGTCATGAATATGGGATTTTAAATCCCTTTTTAAATGTGAATGGTGGGGTAGTGGGAAATGTAGTCGAACCCTTGATCCATCGGGCTTACAAAATTAATTCCCACCACCATGCAATGTAATATGGGTCGGTTGGGGATATTCAAAACCCCAACCACCTAGGTATTAAAATTAATACCCATCATTATACCATTATGGCTCACCATGTACATAAACGAGCTTGATGGGTATTGTGGATACACAAGTTAGTGCCTATGCCTTAGGCTTGTTAAAGAAAATTTGTAAAGATACATTTTTGGAGCACTTGAAGGAATATTTGTAACTTGGAGTAAATCGGAAAATGTCCAAAAATATAAGATGCTTCCAATGGACCCATTATTGTCCCATTTTGGGAAATTTTAAATATATTTGGGAGAGGTCTGCTGTTTACATGTTTGCACCTTAGTGAGGCGCTTTATACAATTACATTTTTGAGGGACCTAGGAGAATTTCTAGCTCTCGGTGTAAACCAAAATGTTGTCTAGAATTCTCGAGATGCTCCTCATAGACCGATTGATTTCTATATTTAGAGATGTTATGATTATGTTTTTTAATAACTCATTCGAGCACTTGGGTTCTATCTAGAGCAGCTTATCAAACGTGCATCTTATTAGAGGGAAATTATTGGAGATTTGATCTTATACGCCGGTCATTGTAAGTTGGTTTATTACTACTCGGGGAAGTGAAGGAGATCATTTGGATTCATTGAGAATCAACCGGTATATTTGATAATTTTTTTATCTTGTTTGGATTCATTATGAATCAACTAGGTATGTGATCATATTTGTTATCGGTCATATTTAGTTAAATCAACTAGTATTGGATCATCTTTTTATCCAATTGGGATTCATTTGGAATCGAGTTGGGTATGTGAACACCTTGGAGTTCGTTCGATTCATTTGATCAACTCGGGAATTTTTTCTTCTACATATTGTTTATCTAAGATCTTTATTCTTCTTACGGGTTTGTGGAGGTGTAACAGAGTGGTAGGTGTTCGTGGAGGAGACTTTATACTTTGGAGGATTAGTTTGGACTCCTTGGGAATCAACTGGGTTTTTATTCTCGAGGTCATTTTGGTTTCATTTGATTCAACCGGTATACTATATGGTTCAGTTGCACATTCCTAATATCATTAGTAAATTGTATTTGTTTGAAAATTGGAAGTATTTATGAGTCAATTTAACATTTGAACCTGGAGATGTAGGCATTTTTTGTTGAACTCCATTACTAACTTGTTTATAGCATGTGTGTGTGTGTTCATTTTTACATTGTAATTTATTTTAAGTTGATTATTTTGTGGATTTTATTACTAAGTGCATATAAGGGTTTGAGGCCGCTTAAAAATTTTGACCATATTTTTGGATAATGTAGAGATAGATTAATAGATGATCTAGTGTAATTGTCAAATAAATACTCCATAGTGAAGTAGGGAAGCCTAAAAATGGTTTCTATAAATTTTTTCCTGACAGGATCGGTCATGCAAGAATATTACATAGGGATCTGATAGGAAATAATTTTTATATTTTAAACATATAGGTATAATTATTTAATATTTAAATAATATATAAGCATGCAAAATGAGTTATATGCACAAATCATAGTGATAGGGGTGTGGGAATATGGTTAGGGAATAGAGGAAAGATATGAGGATAATGTGATGAAACTTGACTCCATAATTCTAGGAGCAAGAAATTGTATAAAAATCCCTTAAATATTCAATAGATATTACTTCATTCTATATACATTAATTCTCTATTCTATATTTTCAATTTCATGTGTTAATCTTGATTTATTTTTGTTTAAATTTATGATCCAAACCTTTAGTTTTGGTATCATCATGTACCATAATAGGTTAGGACAAGATATGAGATTCATTACAGACAAAACCATTTCCTTTAGAATGAAAATATGATATTTTTGGATTTTTTTTGTTGTCTTTTCAATTCTATATTTGTAACACTGGGATCTCCAATGAACTCATCAATCACCAACGATCATGTTCTTTATCGCTTGACGATTTCTCCAATATCAAGGGATTCTATTGATCATCATCAATTGTGCCTATGGATTACCATATATGCTATGGATTAATAGTGATTCTCTATGATCACCCATGATCACTGTGTAAAAATGACAGTGAGTTTTTTCTAGCATTCTCAATAAAAATTTTCTGATATACTTTATTAATTTGCTTAAAAATAAATTTGAATATTCTTGTAAGGGTGCATTTTCGATTGTGTTGGACACCTAATATTGAAATACCATTGATAAATCCAATGGATTATATTTTCACACATGGATGATGATAATACAAATGTACCTAATGAATAGAAATATTTGGGGGATTGTGAGTGGAAAAGAACCGAGAATTAAAAAATGTTGCAAAATTTCTTGAATGGAAAACTAGGGATGAAAAAGAAAAATCCATTATTGAGCTTGTTTTATCAATCACTAAGTTTTATTATATTGATTTGGAAAATAAGTCTCTTGATGTCTTGGATTTTCTAAGTCAAGCATTTGGTTTTAAGGCTTTGAATGTTAAACTTATACTAAAATTTTAGTTATTTAAATTGAGAATGAATGAGGGTGTTACAATTTCAAGCCACGAAAATGAACTAAGATCTCTCCTGATGTAATTAAAAAAATAAACACTCAAGTGGATGATAAATATGCAAAATCTATTTTATTGAATAACTTACCTTCAGGATACAATAATGTAGTTTTTGCTCTTGGCCAAATTCCTTCTCAATCACTTGAAGGTATGATTTCTACACTACTATCTGAGGAGAAAAGAAAAAAAGAATACATTGAGGAAGAAACTACCCTTTATGTAAAAACATGATAATAACTCCTCTAAAGATAAAGAGGAAGTAGTATGTTACTATTGTAAGAAAAAAAGGGCATAGATCTTATTTTTGTATTACTCATGCTAAATACATTATAAAAGGAGAGATAAAAATGGACGAGGCTAATGTAACTACTGAGGTAGAATCATATCATGAAGAAGAACATGAAAATAAAGAGAAATATAATTCAAATGAGTACCTATACTAACAAGTGAATCATGGAGGCTAGACACATAGGAGGATGGAGGAGAAATAACATCTCTTGTTAGTCACCAACAATGATACTTATTCATTGTAATGGTGATAATTTATGTTTTTAGTTTTTATATTTCATGCATGTGTGCTAGTAAATAAGAACAAAATGACAATTCTTGTTCAATTAAGAGAAATATTTCCTATTTAGTTTCATTTTATTGGGTGTGGGAAAACATGTATGTTCCTATGAAATGGTAGTTGATTCCATTATAAAACCTTCTTCTGAGTTGTTTTTTCTATTAGAAAACCTTCTACAAAGTGGTTTTTGGTTCTACTAGAAAAATTTCTATTGTTGGTTGGTGGTTAGCTAATTTGTAAAACCATATGTAAAACATAGGAAGGTATTATATTACCCCATGTTCAGACTAAGGGGGTAAATGATAGGAAATAATGTTCATAGTATGAACATATAGGTAGAATTATTTAATATTTAAATAATATATGAGTGTGCAAAATTGTTTGTATGCACAACTCATAGAGATAAGGGTGTGGGAGTAAGACTAGGGAATGTAGGAGAGATACGGGGATAATGTGATAAAAATTGACTTCATAATTTTAGGAGAAACCAATTGTATTAAATCCTCAAATATTCAATAGAAATTACTCCATTATATATATATTGATTCTTTGTTTTATATTTTCAATTTCATGTGTTAATCTTGAGTTATTGTTGTTTAAATGTATTATGCAAACCTAGAGTTTTGGTATCATGGTTGATGGCACCTGAAGATATTAGATACAAAAGTAAGGGAATTTATAAAAATATCAATAGTGTAGAGAGATTGCACATGGGAAAATGGCATATGAATAGAGGTATTTAAGTACATACAATATCAATCATGTAATAAGGTTCAATACATTAAGAAAAATTAAGAAGAAGATTGAATCTAACCTAATTTAGGGTATAGTAAGTTTTATGTCGTGTACACTAGAGTGTATGTGGGGAAAATATAGGTTCCCATTTGAGTTCTCAAATATAGTGATTCAATCTAAGTTTGGACACATGATGTAGATACAAAGGTGCTTAAGGAGCTATAATGTCATAATTTTGGAGGATAGTGATCCTAACCTTAGGATAGCTATATCAAGGCCTATACCTAAAACACTTATTTCACTAAATCTAGACATATTTAAGTAAATATAGACTCAGGTATTGGAAGAAATCCATCTCCATTTTTGTGTATATTGGATTCCATTTTTGTCTATACTAGATTCCATTATGACTATTATTGGATTCCAATATCGTTATTATTGGATTCCAATTTAGCTATAATTTGATTCCAATAGCGCTATTATTGGATTTAAATTTCACCACTATTGTAATCCAATTTATAATTTTTTGACTTTAGCATCGCTATTTTAGGATTTATATTTTGTTATTATTTGAATCCCTACATAAGCCAAGTGGCCACTATTATCAATAATCCTAGCACTTGCTAACTTATCTCGATGAAAGTGCATGCTATGTGAAATCAGCCTAGTGGGGTCAAAGTTACATAAGCCTTGTGGCCTCTAAGTTACATAAAAGGACGATAAGCCTAGCAACCACTATCTTACATAAGTGTATAGGCTGTTAACTTACATAAGCCTAGTAGCCACTATCTTACATAAGCATATAGGTTGTTAACTTACATAATCCTAGTGGCCACTAATTTACACAAGAGTAGAATTGTCTAGGTGAAATAATCCTAGTAGATAGAAAGTTACACCAACCTACCGGTAGCAAGTTTCATAAGCCTACCCACCACTAAGCTACATAAGCCTAGCGGCTGCTAAGTTACATAAGCCTAGGCACCACAAAGTTACATCATCCTAGGGGTTAAATTTGATGACCACTTATGCTTGTCAAACAATTTTTAGATGACGGTAATTTTACAATATTTCCTTTAAAAATACAAAATAGTAGTTATTGAAATACTTAAAATTTATATTTATTTAATATTTTATGTATATTATATATTGATATAATTTTTATATAAATATATAAAAAAAATACCATGATATTGTAAATATGCAAGTTACATGTGATAAATTCAACTACTTTTATGCTTTTCCATTTTGTAAATCATAAAGAACAACAAAGAGTTAATAATTACATTAAACAAGTTGTTTTGAGGAAATGGATTTGAAAATGTATTTCCATAGGCAATCAATCCTTCAAGAAAATTACATAAGCATTGATCCCTCATAAGGGTATTAATTATTGTTCTTGAATTTGTGCAAGGTATTGTTGGATAGCTTCATGACCCCAATTTAGTATTTTAATTTGATTTCCTTTCCATATTTTACTTGGAATCCATGCCCAGATGACGTTATCTATATCAATATCTGATGTGTCCCTTGATTTTTGCCACCATTTCTTTTTCTTTAAGCATTCTTGGTATCTTTATTTTTCTGTATTTCCTTTCCTTGTGGGTTCCCACTAGTGTACCCTTATCTTTTGAGTGTTTGTGTGAACATCCTATATTAGTTTTAGTCTTTCCTTTTCCATAAATATGGGTACATTATCATCAGTTGGTATTACTAGTATCATCTACCCAACATTCACATCCACAATTGCTAGGTTGAATTCCTCTTGAGGTCTATCACAAATAGGCCCAACATATATATCCTTATTTGAAAGGAAATTTTGACTATAGTAGTTATCCATGTCAAGATATGGTGCACCCATTATCTAATCATACATTACGTTATCCTAAATTGTTTTTGGAAAAAACTAATCTTTCCTTGTCATGCTACAATTGACAAATGGATTCTCTACGGAACGTAGAACATTTTTCCAATATGCAATATTTGAAACATAATATGCTTCTCCACCATCTGTTGAACTCTTTTCCCAATCTGTGATGTATTCTTGAATGCCTCTTTGTATGTCTACCATATCTTTGGGTTCTTTAAAGGGTGTCAATGGAGGATCCCCTTTAGGCAAGAAAGGTTTCCCATCCACTTTTTTCCAGATCTCAATTGAGTGTGACCAGTTGGACTCCATGATTGATTCTTTGAACTCCATGACAAGCTTATTGTCTTTGACATATAATTTAAACATATTTGGTTTGCTAATACCCATGATCTTGTGGTTACCATCTAGCAGGTGTGGTTCCACAAAGGCCTTAAATTTGTATACTTCCTCAATAAGGTACAGAGTGAATGTGATGGAATATTCTTGGAATTTCGTAAGTGTCCATTATCCGTGGTTAAGAGAATGTATCTAATTTTCATAATGTTGTTGATAATTGGTTGAATTTCCCATCTATGTCTTCATGTGTATGACCCACTAGAAGGAAAATCACATATACTTGTGTTGAAAACCATTCTAGCTATCAGCATAGATGAAAACGTAAACAATGTCTAATTTTTGTTGTCACTTGCAACATTATCTAGTTGCAAGTAGAGATTTGGTGGTTGTTTTCTAAATGAAATTGAACATCTACTTATAGTATTAGTTATATGAGAACTCTCATTTTTCTACTTGTATTCCTTGCACTTTTCATATGCATCATTTTACAAGAGTGCATCATGTAATGGGTGTTTTGACATCCCACTACTATATAAAAAATCACCATACTGATATGTAAAAGGTTATTCTAGCTTCGGATACAT
Source organism: Taxus wallichiana var. yunnanensis (assembly GCA_018340775.1). Taxonomy (NCBI): domain Eukaryota; kingdom Viridiplantae; phylum Streptophyta; class Pinopsida; order Cupressales; family Taxaceae; genus Taxus; species Taxus wallichiana. The sequence continues at coordinate 101,009,360 of CM031242.1, forward strand.
AGTGACAATGATGTTATTCTGAAGTTTTCTCCTCACTCCACAAAAAGGAGACCAAAGCTCCCGTAACCCCCTGTTTTGTGCTCATGTGTCTCGTATAATAGTCAAGGTGTTGGGAGATTAATAACATTGCTTATTGATTGTACTTTTTGCAGTCCTTGTATTGTAGTTTTCATCTTGTGCATTTTGTCATGCACAATGCTCAAATAAATATTAGTATTTTTTTGTGATTGCACTCTATGTGCATAGTAAGTTGCATGAAAAATTTGAATGTAATCATTATGCCATTTCTAGTGTTGATCTATTTGTGCTAGTGTTTCGGACATGAGGTCGTTGCACATTTTTTCTTAAGCTCTATGCACTCATCACATTTGGTGAAGAAGTTGTTCTTGGTGATTGAAACATGGGAGAAATGTTCTTGCCATATTTTTCTGAGATTTGACTATGACATTGGAGGAAGGTCCAACAGTGAAAGGGCCACATTACACTTTTGTAGTATGTAAGCAAAAGTATAACATGCAAGAAGTAGTCTCATTGTTACTTTAGTACCATCTTGTCCCACTGAATGAGACATGTGTGGGGATATATCAGAATTATTCTCCACCATTTTGGATATCAATGCAATATTTGTGACAATATTTGGCATTTTTTTGTTTTCCTGTATTTCCATTTACTTCCCTCCTCTCACCATTAATCCAAGATTATTTGTATTTGTAATAGGTTCTTTTCATGATTCCATGACATCTGTACCATGCATTTTGACATACATCCCTTCCACATAAATTCAATTTATCTATAATATGTTCTAAAGTTTGACCTTGATCACAATTGATAGCATTTGTGGTGAATGTATTAAGTACAAAGTTTTTGATGGCAGGTTCATTCATACCTAGAGTTAAATTCCAACTATGATTAAAAGCACTTAGAGATATATTAGAGAGACATCCTTCCTTGTAGAAAGGTTTTTTCTCAACTTCAGAAAAAAAAATGTTCTCTTGATTTTTCATCATTTTCCCTTTTCTTTTTTGTACTAGATGGAGTAGAATTTACCTTTTGGCATTTACAGGCATTGTAAGGTCTTTTTATCATTTTTTATTTACTACTACATATGGAGGATTCATATGAAGTTGGGTATACCAATTGAGGAAATGGATCTTCAAATGCACTCCACATTTTTACCAGAAACTCTTCTAGAATTTCTTTTAGCCTTACTTCCATAATGGAACCATCTTGATGGGCCAACTAGGCTAAGCAAGCCATTGGATGAGAGATCCTTTTGATATGGAGAAACCCTTGCAAAAAGACATAATTAATTTATCAACATGCACCCCAAATGTATTTCCATCTAATTTTTTAAGTGCACCATGTCTCCTTCACATAAATTTGTAATTGTTTCTTCTATAACAAATTTGTGTTCTTTTGAACAAAAATGTATCAACTTGGAAGTAACCCCCTTGAAATTCAAATTAAAGTCATTGATTGATGTGGCGGTTATTTTTTGGAGTTCAAAATCTCCATCCACACAAAGTGCAGTTCTTGTTTCTAGATAAACTAAGTTTTGGATTGGCCAGGAAATTTTGTTGTTACGTTGTAGATTTGGATAGAAATCATTACATGTAGCTATAATATTCTCCATAAAAACATAAAAAATGTGTGGGTCCCAACACCACTCCTGAAATCACATGTTATTATTGTACTAGGGATATAAACCCCTCTTCTATGTCACCTTCTTTCTGAGGACACTTATGTTGTAGTACCATGTAGGTTGTAGTAAATTAATCCATATCTTTACGAGTTGTGAAACAATGGCTATCACTAGTAGAATTCAAACCCTCATCATCATTAAATGTATCCTCTAAGTCATTTCTCATGATGTTTTTTAATGCCATCACCGCCACATGTGAAACATTTAAAATCACATGCTTAATCATTATATTCCTTTCCCATGGGATAAAGTATCCCTTGTTTTCAATTTCTTCCAGGGTTTCACAATCATCAATTATGTATGACAGTCTCGCTCTATCATTGAATACAATACTTATTGTGACAATGAATAAACTAGACCCCGTGTCTCTACAATGGAGTGTATCTTTACATGGATAAACTAGTACCTCCAAAATTTCACACCTTTGGATAGTAAAGGCACATGTGATGCATCTTCATTTTCAGTTGTATCCATAAATAAAAAGAGAAAATTAGTACTAAGGACACTTAAATCTTTAACATTAGTATGGAGAATTGAAATCACAATGAGAAAATAAAAATATACATCTTATATGAACATCTTTAAAACCTCATTTAATCCAAATATTTAAACATATAACAAATTTTATTACACCCTTAGATCTCGCTACTATGTGTATAATTTTATCCATAAACCACATAGTGTAGGGGAAAGATTAATATTTTTATAATGCACACATTTTCTTTTGTGCATTTAAATTTTGTTGAAAAATTATTTCTAAGGGATTTAAAATAGGTACTTTTTAGTACAAAGAAAATTAATATTGGCCCTTTCTTGTGAATGAAATCACCTTTTTGGGACAACTGATGTGTCACATTTTTATTGGCTGATTTTTACATGTGACTTGATTTTACTCATGTTATTGGCTACCTTTTTTCTAAATTCTTAGTATAAAATTTATAAATGTTGACTTTGATTTTTACAACTAGTGGTACTATACTACACATTACCACTCATAGTCATTGGCTTATGGACATTCATCAAGGGATGGATAATTCTAAGGGGAATAATATAATAAAACAATGAAATAGATCAAAGAATATGTAAATATACTCTAGCCTATAACAATTAATTACCAATATACAACATATGTGTGAAAGATAAAATACTAAGAAGGGTTATAAATACTTATTTATATCATTTCCATGACCATTAATGCATAACAATCCCTAGAGAAAACAACACCGAGAGACAATCGCTATGGGTGGAGAAGGGTAAATCTCGAAAAGAATATCTCTAGTCCTAACTCACTATGGTGGCCCAAATGTGCAAAGATAAGATCTAAGACTCCAAGTCCAAAATTAAGTGTGAAATAATAATAAAATATGTGACTATATGCAATGGAAAAGTTACAAGGCTATGGAAATGAGATTAGACAACCTCAAAGATTTAACTAACTCAACTATGCACCATAAGGTTAGAGCTAAAGAAGAAATTATCTATTTACATGCATATATAAATTTGGAACAAACATTCAAACCCTAGCATATCTAAATATCTCTACTCCAGTAAATCTTAATGAAAATGAACCTAGTTAGAATATAAGCAATCAAATTATGTGTTGTTTTACTCCCCAAACATAGTGAAGAGATATATCCAAGTTGGCTACATGGCCAAGCTTTAGATTTTCCCTTACTAAATATATTTGGAGCGGATGGATGTAAGATGGAGGAGCTATTGACAATGGAGTATGGCTAAGATACAAATGTTTTATAGCTTAAAGCTATCACAAATGATTTCTAATGCCTTTCCAAATTATTATGATATTTTGTAATGTAAATAAGTCAGAAGGTTGAAAGGGAGGGTGACCCTTCTATTTATATTTTTCACTTGGGATAGTTTGAAATTTGGGTGCATGTGGGACTAAAGCTCAATTTTTTTTTAAGTTAGATTAGGATAAACCTGATTTAGGCTTAATTGAGCTTAGTTTAGGATAGTTAACTATGGTTTAGGCTAGTTAAGTATGATTAGCAAGTGATTAGAGACTAGATGAGAGAGTTAGGAGGGGTCCGATTAATCAATTGCACCCGATAGATAGCCTAAGAAGCCAATAGAAGTGGTTCGAGAGAGAACTAGGAGGTTTTGAATGGTCAAAAGGAGGAATGTTTAGCTATCAAGAGAGATATTAGCCCAATTTAGTTGATTATAGGAGGAATACGACCAAGAAGGTGTCATAAATGAGCATCCGAGAATGAAGTGAAGAATGAGGAATTAATGAAGTGTTGTTAATTGACCTGAATTGGAGGAAATGTTAAGTGTACGCATATTTAAGTGTCTACATTTTCCCCTGTTTTGGGTGATGTAAGTGATGTAAGCTAAAATAAAGTAGACAAGAATAAACAAGTATAAAATTTTGAAGGGATAGAAGATTACTCTATCTAGGTGTCCATATCCCCGACAGAGATGTATTTGATTCTAATCTCAACATTGCTCTCAAGCTAGTCAGGTGTCCATATCCCTCATAGAGATTATTGGAAATACCCCAAGAGAGAGTTATACATTAATTTTCTTTTTCTTCATAGATTTTAGATTTTAATTTTTGATTAATTTTGATTATTTTTCTTTCTAAAAAAATATTTTAGATCTCTTGTTTGACAAGGGGTTAAGAACCACTAATGGATTGATGGAAGGAGTTGGAAGTTATTATGATGATGACATTGGCTAGTGTCCATAAATATGTCTAAAATTTCTTTGCAACAATTTTATTAGATGTTTAATGTGATAAGATATCTAAAAGGTTAGTCGTTCTCTAATTTACCAAGGTGATAAAAGACTAGGGTCAAATAGATACCATAGATATAAATGTCACAAAATGCATGCGAAAAGGCTAACCATAATATCACCAAAGGGATGAAAATGGAAGGAAGAAAGAAACATCCATGTGTACGCAATACCTAGTTGAAATGTTTGATCTTTGTATAATTGATTTTTGTTGTGTTTTATCATGTTTTTTTATTTTTGAATTGATTTTATTTTTAGATTTTTGATAGTTTTTGGAAAGGTAGGAACAATAGAGTCACTGTGTGGTAAGATCCAACAACAATGTTTACGACTTCCTTAATAAGCAAGATTAGGCATGTTTTTTTTTTATCAAGATTCATGTTATCCTCCATCTCAATGATCGAGGTGAGATTTTACTCAACAAATGACTGTGATTTTTCCTGAAACAAGGATTGTTTAGGTGGGAGCTTGAGTTCCTAATTCATATGTTTATGCACTTTGTGCCATACTTGATGGTTGCAATTGTGTGCGTTCTTGAATCATGCCTAATTCCTAACCTTAAGATTGTTGAAAGTATTGGGAACTTTGGAGCTCTTGGAGATTTTGATCTTAGCTTGATAATGAACCTATTTGGGTTTCTTATAAGATTATGCATGACTTTTCTAATCTCAAGACGGAGAAGAAAGTGAATGTTTATGATTGATGATAGGAATGAAAGAAATGATGGTGGGATTTCCTCAGTCATAAGTATAAGAATGAAAAGGATATGATCCAAGACTTGAAGAGGATGGGATACCAAGAGATGAGATAGTGATAGAAGATGACAAAAGGGCTACTATAATATGACCCTAAGATGGAATAAATTGGGCTATGAAGGCATGGCCCAATAATTAAAGAAGATGACAGAAGGCTACCGGGACGTGGCCTAAGTATAGATGAGGAGGGACTACTAAGAGGGGTTCCATAGATACAAGAGGAAGGTCTACTATGACATGGCCCAACAATAGAAAGTAATGGGCTACCAGGAGCTGAACCACAAGTAGAAAATGGAGGGATAACTGAGGGTGGCTCTAGGACAAAAGAAGACAATGGGATACTTAGTAGTGACCCAAGGTGAGATTTTTATTGAGGAATGATGATAGATAAGGAATGAGTTGGTAATGAGAAGATAGGCCACGATCAATGCTAGACCCCGACATCTCATCATGCTCAGAAGAAGGTGAAGATGGAATGCCAAAAGAAGAGTCAAGTTCCATGACCTTAGTCTTTTCCTTTACATTCTGATAAGAGGAATCAAATTCTTCCTCACCATATGCAAGCGTATTGAGTTTTAGAAATAATCCTTTTTACAATCCTTTAAATGGATATCATCATGTGGTCTAATTGTTCCTTTATTCTAAGAGAAATAAATCGGTAGAGGTTATTGTTGTTTGACCATGGGAGGTTGTCTAGAAGGAATAGACCCAATAATAAGGGAATATTGATTGATATAAGAATATGAATATGTTCAATGATGTAGACGAGGGGAAGGTTTTACCTTATCACTCCCATGAAGATTTTTGATAGTGCTTTGAAAAGATATCTTAGCATGTATTTCTTGTAATGGTTTGACATGGTTGTAGACATTGATATTTAGAAGATGATTGAGGAAATGATATGATATGGTTGAAAGGGATCAAGATCCAAAGAGGGATTGAATTTGGTTTGATAGAAGAAGATGAATCAAGAGATGAAGTAGGCTTGGACGTAGGCATCTCATGAATGGATGATTTAGATCCGGACCTAGATCATTTTTCTAGAAGATGACGAAATGTAGGTTGGAAAGTAGGATTTCATAGCAATCCTTTAATTTATGATGTAGGAATCAAATTGGATGATTGAATAGAGAGAATTTGAGTCATGGAACTCTTCAATCGAGGAAGAGGTTATTGAGATGACTGATGAAGGAGGTTCTGCAAAGAAAGGGAGGACCATGACTCAAGAACCAAATTAGATGTTCGATTGACAGAAATTAGAGTTGCACAAGTATTCAAAGGAGGAAGACATCAGTGATGTGATTTGGAATAAAGTTCCTAGGAAGGAAGGTAGGAATGTGATTCAAGATTTGATCTAGGGATATCTAAATTATAGTTGGGATCCGAATCTTCAGAAGAAGAGTGGGAGTCCGAATGGTAGTTTGGATTTGAATCAAAAGAAGAGTAGGGGGAACCTAAATAATAATTTAGATGAGAATCATCTAAACCATATCACCAACTATGAGCTAAAGGTGGGGAACAAGGTACATGAATGGGCCCTCTAACATGAAGAACCAAATTAGGTTTAGTCATAATGGGAATCTTTTGATTTGAATTCCTATACCTAGGTTTTTTATTTTTGTAAGTGTGGGAAACCACCCGATATTTAGTCATTGTTGGCATAGTTTAGATACAAATTTCTAGATCTAGATAGTGTGATGGAACTCCTTTAAAGGGAAGGAAGTGATATGTCGATTCAATGAAGCATAATGAAATTCAAGTAGACATTTTGTAAGTATGGATATGTGTGCGTGGTTTTTAAAGAAGGTCCAAGGAAAATAAACATCGTGATGATGTGATCTTAATGAGATCATAAGGGATTGTCCTAGAAAACAAGTTTTCCATATGAATAATCACAAGGGACAATTATGCAAGTGTAAAACACAAAGCTAGTTAATACGAAAATACTCCCTATGAAAAATGTGTGTGCAAAATGATAGGTTGATGCAAAGATGATAAAAAAATGTCAATATTTATGTTAAACTCAAAATAAACAAGGTGGAAATATTAACAAAGGGTAAATATGATTCCCACTTAAAGGATACTACGACCAATTTAGAGACAAGCAAGGCCTAAATGTCAAAGGGAGAGGATTACAAATATAAGCTATGTAACCACACCAATTGGACATGTCTATCAAGCTTTACGGAGAAGTGAGATATTGGTGTCAAATTGGTACTGAAATGATGAAAAATAAATTAAGTGACACCCGTTAATATTTGGAGCAATTTGTGAATTTAAACCAAGTCAAAGTATATTAAGGATGTGATAAAATGTGCCCAACGTAACACTATAACGTGGATAATTAGATCATGTTTACGAAAATCATGACGTAAGTATATTAATTATGTTGAGGTAATGTAAAAAAGGTAACACGTCAAAGGGGATCAAATGATGAACCAATCCTAACTATGAAGATGATCTTGAAATCAAGATCAAAGGACTATCAAAGATATGAAAATGTATGTTCGCACTTTAAATGTTTAACAACCCAGCCGTAAACATGGATGGGTGTAAATGAACAAAAAAGTGGAAAATACAATCTTTGATAAGACTCGCAAGGTATGCCTCCTTCTCACCCTAAAAATGGGCAGTGAGAAAGCAAGGTTATAGATAAAAAGGATGAAAATAAACTATGTGCCACTTGGGAAGAGTTTCACCTTGTCCAAAGACAAGAATGAAACTGAGCTAAGTGGGACGTCATTTAATCCCGTGATAAAATACAATTAGCTCAAAATTACATGGGATATTTTCCTTGTTTGAGAAATAAGGTTCAAACTCCAAGTGAGTTGTCACTTCATGGCAGCTTGACATGATAATGGACTAGAAAAGTGGGCTCTAAGACATAATGGACTCCTTACTAGGTTCTCTCAACTAGGTTTCACAAGCTTGTCTAATGCGAGCATGATTTACCCAAAGAGTTACACTGACTGATTTGGGAGTATCTTGGATTTACTTAACCCCCTTATTATATAATGAGAAACTAGTGCATTCAGTTGTTACATCATTGGGGTCACGATACAAAAAAACTTTAACTCTAACTCACAATGCAAAACTAGTCAAGTGGGTAAGCAGAGCGCTTCCTGTTTCATCCACAAGGTTACTCAGTGATGGATTACTTTAGGCTTCCTAGAACCACCCCCATTTTCATATCTTAAGGCATTGTGGCAAATGGGTTATGTTCTAGTTGAGCGGATAGGGACATACCCTTTTCTGAAACCTACAATATAGTGTGAAGTGAAGTGGTGTGTTTTTATCTTGCTTAACTTAATGTGGTTTTAAGTAGCATACCACTTGGTAACCTGTATGAAAATATGTGTATTACAAGGTTTATGTTTTTTTGACACTTTTATTTGACAAGCATTAGGACCTACATGTAAGGAGTTAGTAATTTTCCATCAAATAAGAAAGAGAGTTTGCACGTTGTTTTTTATTCCTAAGATCACCAAAAAGGTGCAAAGGAAGAGCATACACAACGTGGAAAACTCAACTAAAACAAGTTATGGAAAATAATACTTTAAGTGTTTTGCAAAAGGAAACTCATTTTAGCCAACTTTGAACTTTAATCCATTTTAAAGCTTAAATTGAAGTGTTTTGGAAGCAAAATAGAAGGTTTTTGAAATGTTTTTTATTCCCAAGATCACCTAGAAGGTGCAAGGGAAGAGCATACGCGTTTCAAAGGACCCCTACAAATGAAAAATGTGAACACTCAACTAAGTTAGCATAAAAATATGAAGGAAAAGAAACCTACAAACCACTGTCAGAACCCTACGAGAAATTTAGAAAACCAAGAATATTAGAAAATTCCATAAATCTATTTTTAGCAATTTTTCAATGGTTTTTAGTATTTTACATTTTTGGAGGTCTCCAGGGAACTTTGGGAGTTTTATGATAGAAGTAATGATACCAAAGGTATATTAATTTTGGAACTTCCTTGACAATTTTACTTCTCTCTTTCTGACGCCTATTCAAACTCTAAAAATGGGTCAAAAGATATGACCAAAACTAGGAGCACTAAAAATATAAAAACCCAAATTAAACAGATATACCGTGCCCCCTAAGGCAAAGTGTACATGTAGGTTTATGTGTGTGCAAATGGGTTAGGGTACTGTACCCCTCTATGTAAACCTAGTAGGTTTGCAAGGTGCCTGCGCCACCCGAGAGATACCTATGCAAGGATAAGTGTGCTCGCACTTTGAGAGAATAGCTGTCTAAGCCAGGGAAGTGAAAAAGTGGTAAAATTATGATAAGGCATGTGTGCTAGCAGAGAGGTACTTATGCCAAAAAAAGGGAATATGCACCATGGTTTTGGCATGTGCATGCCTAGTAAATTTTTTTGATAGAGGGGCGAGAGTACACAGTGTGCTTGCGCATGGGTTTGGGTGCCTGCACGCTTAGTAGAAATGACAATTGGCATGGTGTGTGTGCCATGGTTTTAGCATGTGCGCCCACTTTTGGGTACCTACGCATGGTTTTGGGTGCCTCGTACCTTTGCTAAAAATGACAGTTTGAAGGTGCCTACGCTGATAGAAAGGTGTGTGCGCCCCTGCCTGAAAAACCACCAAAAACACATAAAATGAAATTTTAAAAGTGTCAACTAGCTAGAAATTAGCCATTAAATGCAGTTCCTAGAAAAACTTAACAAAGAAACATGAAAATGAGGGTTAACTACTTAAAACCTAGACAAAAATTCCAAGGAAAAATATTTAACACTACAAAGTTAGAAACTGAAATAAAAGCTTAAAAATACCCCATTAATGGAGGATGGACTTCATGTCCCACTGGGAGTGCCAAATGTATGCAATGAAAAGTTACAAAGATATGGAAATGAGATTAGAGAACCTCAAAGCTTTAACTAACTCAACTATGCACCATAAGATTAGAGCTAAACAAGAAACTATCTATTTACATGCATATATAAATTTGAAACAAACATTCAAACCCTAGCATATCTAAATATCTCTCTACTCCATGAAAGCTTAATGAAAGTGAACCTAGTTAGATTCTAAGAAATCAAATTGTGTGTTGTTTTACTCCCCAAACATAGTGAAGAGATCTCTCCAAGTTGGCTACATGGCCAAGCTTTAGATCTTCCCTTACTAAATATATTTGGAGTGGATGGATGTAAGATGGAGGAGCTCTTAACAATGGAGTATGGCCAAGATCCAAATTTTTTATAGCTTAAAGCTATCACAAATGATTTCTAATTCCTTTCCAAAGTGTTATGATATTTTGTTATGTAAACAAGGTGTAAGGTTTAAAGGGAGGGGTGACCCTTCTATTTATAGTTTTTCACTTGGGAGAGTTTGAACTTTGGGTGCATGTGGGACTAAAGCTCAAAAATCACTTTTAGATTAGATTAGGATAAACATGCTTTAGGCTTAGTTAAGCTTGGTTTAGTGTTTAGGCTAGTTAAGCATGATTAGTGAGTGATTAGAGACTCGTTGAGAGTTTGGACGGGTCCAGTTAATCAATCAGTGGACTGATAGATAGCCTAAGAAGCCAATAGAAGTGGTTCAAATAGAACTATGGAGGTTCCGAATGGTCAAAAGGAGGAATTTTTAGCTAACAAGAGAGATATTAGCCCAATTTAGTTGATTATAGGAGGAATATGACCAAGAAGGAGTCGTAAATGGGCATCTAAGAATGGAGTGAAGAATGGGCAATTAACTAAGTGTTGTTAATTGAATAAATTGGAGGAAATTCTAACCGTAAGCATATTTAGGTTTCTATAGTGACCTATAAGTTTCTTCATGTATGAAAATAGTTATCTTTTTATGGGGTTTATCAAAAATAAGTTGGAGTATCTATATATGATACCATCACCCACGGAAATGCAATCGGCCATAGAAAATGCAAAATATACACCATCGCCCATGGGTAATTGCATCATCCTTGGGGGAAACCCTAAGGTAAAGAGGTGAAAAACATGTAAAATGGAGGTTAGAAGGTGAATAGGGTAAATGATGAAGGTCCAAGGTGACTAAAATCATGGATAATATCATACAAGTAGACATAATAGGCCAAGTGGATATACTAGGTATAATGTGTCAAGACAAGGAAGAAAAGAGGTAAGGGTAGGGTAACTAAGGAATTATAGAAATATCGCTAAAATGTTTTGGTCTAGCTCATGTGATCAAGTATGATCATACCCCAATCCCAAAAATCCCCTTAAGGTATCCTTTTAGGAGGACGATGCATCAAAATTCCTATACAAAAGAAATGGTTAACATGCATAAGAAATGAGGTGTATACAATTTACACCATGAAAATATCTCATGTGTAAATCTATTTATAATCACATACCAATTCTAATATTATTATATTTTTATCATTAAGTAAAAATCTCTAATGATCTTTAGTCACAAAATCATGCACTTTAGACATTATTTATCCCAGTCTCATACTACTATTTAGAAGGTTCTTGAGTGAAGAAATTACTAATTAACTCCCATCTTTTGGCCATCTTGTTTTATTTTATTTCATCATTACCAACCCTTTTCATCCACATGCCCAGTCTATTTCAGTCATTTCCCATTATTTTATCCTTAACTGGGCACCTAAGCTAGTGCTACGGTGCCTGTGGGATCCTTGGTCCAACTAGGGGTTCCCCGGTCCCTTTTATACTTTCTCACCACTTTTTGGGTTCTTTCTAGCCATTTACATATTTATCTTTCTTACGGTTGACCTTTTCAGCGTTAATTATGAAATTAGATCAAGATAACCCTATAAATATAAAGTTATAGGATCATAATATTGGACCTAGTATCACTTATTACTATCCTCCATCTAGAGTTGCATCCATCTATTGCATTAGATATCACTTGCATCCACATAGCTCTATCATCAAGGCACAAGGCTAGGACATCTACATCACACTTCATAGGGGGAGGGATTCAATTCTATTCCATGTACACATTCTATTACATTTTCTACACATAGTTATTTCTTACTACTTCACAAAGTGTGAATGGCACAAGAGACACCTAGGGCATGCTCACACACACTTTCACATAGAACTATATCAATTCTAAGATGAAGTGCATCACTCAGTTAGTAAGTTCACCATTGTGGCAGCTGAGGTTAGCCTCGACCCCTTCATATGAAATTTAATTTATTAGGGTTTGATGTTTTTTTGGGGTCTTACAGGTCTTTCTTTCATCTTGGATTATTGGCGACATCGAGACATGGGAAAATTAATTTTATATGATAGAAAACAAGGGTTTTGAACCATCTACCAAACCAAAGAAGACCAATTATAGATTTCTTTCACGAGATCAGGGCACCTAGATTACAAACCAAAGCACCCACATGCACCCTAGTCCCTCTCCAAGAACTCTAGTCTAGCTAGATCCTCCAGATCCATCCTTTTTGGAACTTACGCATAGTTGTTCGCACTACGTATTTTCCATTCACACTGCGACACAATCCCGCCACTTGGTAAAATCATCGAGTTCTTTCCTATTTCTTATTACACATTAGGGTAAGTGTTTTCTTTTTCATAGTTACTTAGATCAGTTATATATTTCCTTTTACTACATTTATTTACTTTATTACAGTTGTTCATATCTTAGATCAACTATCCCCACCGCATAGTTAGTCCATTTTTATTTAATCATTTTAGTGAACTTGATCTTCACACACCATCCATATTTGAGCTTTTCCTTTATATGCCCCTCACTCATAGTAGTTTTTTAGGACTTTTTGATATTGTTAGCTACCCTCATTCACCCATAGGGTTTCCAAACCAATGTATGATATATCTACTTTCCTCGCTCCTACTAAAAATCCATTAGATAATTCCAATAAGGTGCCTCTTCATGAAGTTGAGGGGTCGATAATGAGAAGTCTTATGAAGAGGATACCAATGTTGACCAAGATCAAATTAACACTATTACCATCTTTCTCCAAGCATTGTATGAAAACCATACTCATCTCCCTCATGTTTTGCATGCTCTAATCTCCACTCAGTGGGCTCATGATGCTTCAACTTCCATAGTTTCTTCCTCTTCTCCCAAGGTCTCCAATCTACCCACTTATGTTTCCTCCCCCATTCTTACCACCATGACTCCTACCATTCACTCGGTAATCATCTACATCTTTGTTCCTCTTTGAAATCCCTATATTTGACCTCTTTATATCATGACTTACAAACATAGATTCATAAGCTTCACCTAGCCACTTCATGCACATCACCATCTCTAGATTCTACCTCATTACTACATACTCCTTTTGTGCCTGCCATATCTATTAATACATTACCACCAAATTTTGTCTCCCTTAATCTACCTATATTTAAAGGCTATGGTGACCCATAGGAGCATCTCTGAGCATTCCATGTAGCATTCCTTAACTATGTGGATGATCATATTATCTTAGCAAATCTTTTCCCATGTATTTTACAAGAATATGCGATGTGTTGATTCTATGACCTACCTATAAATTCTGAAGTCTTTTTCATTCATCCTGCTAATGCATTTCTCATACATTTCTCTATCAATATTGGCTCTACAATATCCTACACTCAACTGAAAAAACTCAAACAAGGGTCTAATAAACATTTATTTGATTATGTCTTGCATTATAAAAATAATTTAGCCAAGATGTCTAATGTCCTTGTGAATTCCAAGCTTTAAGACTTATTTATTCAAATTATATTACCACCTCTATAGGAGAGTGTTCTCTTTGAGACTTATCCTTCATTTGATCAACTTTTTCATACTCTCAAGCTTTGTGAGACTAAACTATTAGCCATAGGAAAACTTAAATATCAAGAGCAAGCATCATCATCCACACACTTTCAAAGTAAGCCACCATTCAAATATTCTACAACTAAACCCATGGATAGAAAAACCACTGTAAACGTAGTCTCTACTCCTAGGGAGCTTTGACCATAACCATACATATGTACTTTTACTAATATTAGTACACCTCTCGAGTGTTTTGTAACTATAACTCATTGATAACAATCTTATTACCCTACTATCACCTCTGCAACTTGATCCATCTTGACCCAAAGGGCATAATTTCGATGACAATTCTTATTGTGATTATCATCAATGCATAGGACATTCCACTAATCATTGTTTCTAGTTACGACATCTCATTTAGGATTTTATTGACAATGGTCAAATTGAGCTTCCAAATCTACAACCTCTACACCTATTAATGAAAATCATAAACTTAAAATATTTAATAACCCCTTACCAAAACACAATACAAAAATGATTGATTCCTTTGTTAATTATATCTTTCATGCGGTACCTCCTCCTGAGTCAGGAAATATTGATTTCTTAGTTTCCAACATTAATTCTTTGTCACCAATAATTTTTCTCTCGATAATGATTATCATGATGTTTTCACATTTAATCATTTACATATCAAGGCCTCTATTGGCTCAACATTCATCAATAATACTAAGGTTGACCCATCATGGCCCATTAGCACATGTTCTATTTCACTTCTCAAGGCTATTAGGTATCCTTCATCCCAAATCGAATACCCTTTCACAAAACCCTTTGGGGTTGTTCAATTGCATGTTATAGTTGGTCCTCTTACTATGTTTGTCCCTTTCCTCATTAGAAATATAGTTGAGGGATGCAACATGCTTCTTGGTATTAATTGGATTCGTTGCTCTCAATCTATCATTTATATGAATCATTTGTGACTCAAATTCATTTACAATACATAAGTCATTTCTATTGATGGTGTCCCTCCATCTCCTCCATTATCATCATCTCCTCATCCAAATCGCTCATGTGTCATCTACTTCTTCTAACATGTCTCATTCTATGTTTCTCAAAGAACAATGTAATCCTAGTTCACCTACTCAAGTACCATCTACATGACTACATCATTCCAAAATTCCTATCCATTGGCATAGGCACATTTCTAGGATAGTCACTACATCTTGGCATCGATTTCCACCTTGTTTTATTCCATGTGGTTTCTCATCACCTTCACGTTCAACATCACGTAGATCTCCATCACCGATGCATTTTACTACACCCCAACCTTCATCATATATTCATCCATTACATGCACATAGACTTCATTCACCAAAAAATTTGTCTACCATACCACCACTATTAGATCATGGTCTTATGCTTTCATCCTTGCAAACATCGGGTGGAGGACCTTCATCCTTCACTATCATTGGTTAGTTTACTCATTTCTATATACTTGGGGGAATGAAACCTAATTCACCTTCCTCCCCTATTTCATCATAATATCTATTATATTTCCAGTTTCATTTTTCATCATACGTTTTAGCTGCACCATTACCCAATGATGCACTCTTGTGCTTCAATTAAAACTTGACTTTTGAAGCATTACTACTACACTCAACCCCACACACTTCACTATAGGAATTATACATTTTGTTTTAGCACATATTATGTGTCAAACACCATCCATTCTATATTTAGTATATGAACTTTTGACATTTATACACCATACAACATAATAGTCACCATTATATCTACACCATTGGCTGCACACTTTACATCTATGCTACTTATCTTACATACTACATTATTCATTATCTACATACCATTAATTTTACAACATGCACTTTCACACATATTCTATCTACTATACTAGTCTTCATCCTATATGATACTAGCACAAAATCATCTTACATACTACATTACTAGTCCATCTACATGCATGACATTTACACATTATACACCTCTGGCATTCACATTCTACATATTGCATATTCACACGTTATATTCACCTTGCATTTTCATGTTCTACACATCTTGAATTTTCATTCTAGACATAGAATATTTATAAATTCTACTTATCACATGGTCATCACTTGTACTATATCATCTTCTACGAGTTTGACTCACTACCCTATGATGCACTATAGTTCCTTGGTCCATACTATACTACCCATGGTTTATAAATCAAACGGACCTTACATTGCACACACTTATCATTTAACCTTTCATCATGCGATGTTTCTAGCTTAGTGACATATGCTTTAGGAAAATTAGAACCTATTCTATCATTTTGTAGTGGTACACACCTTAGGTTACATCACCACTCCCTTATTTCATCTTGTAGTGATATACGCTTAGGGATAAATCATCACTCATCTATTCATATTATAATGATATACGCTTATGATAAATCATCACTTATATGTTCATTTGGTTTTGATATACGCTTCAGATATAGGGTTCATTCATACATCATTTATAGGTTACATCTCATCACTACACTTACACATTCATCACAACATACACTTTGACCATTTCCTGATGAAATACTCTTGTTTATGGTTCATTTCTTGACTAAGGGGGAAATAAATTGAACCTCGTTGCATACCATTTCATTCACTCAGGGGCATACGGCTCCTATAATTCCATCTTACATTCCATTCCATCCATCCATAGCATATTGCATTGCCTTAGGGTCATTTACTCTTGTTTACTAGTGTTTTACATGATCAATTTTCTACACATGCTATATGAATTTCTTATATGTCATTATCTATATCATCAAAACATATGCATTCATGTCTTTGTCTATTTGTGCTCGTAGATATAGATGCTTCACATGCAACATGGATATTCCCTTTCTACCCTTCCTACACTAGTCGCTAGGGGAATCCACATTTGTCTCTTTCAAGTGTTTTTGTTTTATTTAGTACTTAGCACTTTACATTACTTGGGTATTTATGATTTTACATATTGGTTATTTCTCTAACATGCTAATGGGTGTTCCATGTGTAACACTTGTTTTGTAGGATTACATTTTTCCATGACTACTTTTTGTTTGTTTGTACTTATGTGTCATTGATTACTTCTTGTATGCGAGCCTTACCCTATGTTTGGTGTGCACACTTATTTGTTGTTTACATCCTTGATGGCCTTGTGTGTCTTGCAACATTGTGAGTGATGTCCCATCTTTTTGGCCCACTTTGTGTGGCTTACTTGTCTTCTTATGTGTTTACACTACTTTTTGTGGTAGTTTTTACATTGTCTACATTTTTGTACTAGTACTTGTTTTGGATAGCCATCCTTGTTTGTGTGTGCCTTGGTTTCTACCAAGTGAATTCTATTTCCTCTGTAGGGAAGAGTTACATAGTACATGTGATTGTTCCTCCTTTTGGGAGGAATTCTCTTATTAACAACGTTACATGCACCCTAAAAGAGGGGGCATCATTTGGGGTTTTCCTATACACTACACAAAGATTCTACACCGAGTTCGGTTTAGTTATATATAGTGAATGGGTCTAGATAGGTCTACAAACCCCATACATAGCAGATTTTATAGGACATGGTGTCCTTAGCATTTTAGGAAGCAGTTACAGGCTTAGAGGTTACAGTGGGTGTGCCTCTCTACACTACTTTATCCAGTGGCATTGGATCACCCAAAAACTAGGACGTACAAAGATCTCTTCACACACATTCAGGAAGAAATTAAAGGAAGGAGAATAATGTAGCTTTATCCTTACACTTCTTCGACCAAGATGGCATGAGATTTCCCAAAAACTCACAGTATAGGATATCCTTCTACACTCTCTTTCTCGACATGGATCGGGTGCACATGTTCCATTTACATTTTCCATTTTCATATTTTACACTTACATACTTTAATATACATGTGTCTTTTACATTGTGTTTTTACACATACATACATACATATTTGACTACTTGATATTTTTCTCCTTCCAGTATTGTCATTTGAGAAACAAACATTAAAATGGGGGAAACAACAACAATAACATCAATAACAACACTTTGTGACAACACACACTTTACTAACCATGTAGGTACATTACACAACACACTAGCTACACACACGTTCCACCTTAGGTTCACTCTCATCACTTTTCCTTTGCACATTTTCATCTTTACTTTCCATGCTCCTCCATATTTTTTTCATTCCATGATTTTTCTAGTCCTTTGCATGTGCATTTTACTACACTATTCATGAACATCAGGTATACATCTCTATCTATTTTATGTTATTGAGCTTTCCGCTCACCAACATAAAGTCGGGGTCACAAAATCATAAACTTTAGACATTATTTATCCCAATCTCATACTACTATTTAGAAGGTTCTTGAGTGAAGAAATTACTAATTAACCCCGTATTATTGTCATCTTGTTTTATTTTATTTCATCATTATGAACCTTTTCATCAACATGCCCAATATGTTTCATTCATTTTCCTTTATTTTAGCCTCAAATGTGGTGCTTTGGCTAGTATTGGGGTGCCTGTGGGTGCCCTTGTCCCACCAAGCATGCTTCAGTCACTTTCACACTTTCTCACCACTTTTTTAGATCTTTCTATCCATTTTACATATTTATCTTTCTTTTGGTTAGCCTTTTCATGGTTAATTATGAAATTAGATCAAGAGAACCCTATAAATATAAATTTATGAGATCATAATGCTAGACCTAGCATCACTTACTACTATCCTCCATCTAGAGTTGCATTGATCTATTGCATTGTATATCACTTGCACCTACATAGCTACATCATCAAGGCACAAGGCTAGGACATTTTCATCACACTTCATAGGGGAGGGATTCTATTCTATTCCATGTACATAGTCTATTACATTTTCTACACATAGTAATTACTCGCTACTTCACAAAGTGTGAATGGTACAAGAGAAATCTAAGGTGTGTTCACACACACTTTCACATAGAACTACATCGATCTTAAATGTAATGCAATTCTTTGTTAGTAATTCCACCATTATGGCAATTGAGGTCAGTTCAACCCTTCATATGCATTTTTATTTTTTAGGTTTTGATGTTTATTTTGGGGTCTTAGAGGTATTTGTTTCATCTTAGATTATTAGTGACATCTGGCATGGGATAGTGAATCTTGTTAGGAATTTAATATTTACATGGATAATAATATTTACATGTGGTAAATATTCGGTAATTGTAAATGAGTTGTATCAAACTCATATATTTAAGTTATATTGGTTTGATGTAATATTGTTGTGTATAACAACAATAGTTCATATATAGATTGAATATACAGAGTAATATATTGAGAGTGATATTGTTGTGTAAATCTCCAACTACGTTTATATTTGGCATCGATCATCAAATGTGAGCAATCTGATAAGCAAGTTATGGAGTTGAAGGTATTTGGGAGGGTTAGTTGCACTAGGCTTTGTCCCTGAGGATGCGTAATGCTAGGTTTACAAATATTTTAAGCATAATGTGTTTAGTTATTTCTATGCATGTATTCAAATTTAGTGTCAGTTTATATCAAGAAGGATAGTCTTTGGAGACTATCCATTTCTCTCGAGTTTCATAGAATTGCTTGACCTGTGTAAAATTTGTGTTCTCTATTGGGTTATTCTTATCTACGAAGCATTCTTAGTATTGCATCCCAAGTTTGGAGCCATTTAAGTTGATTCAAATTTTGTGAAGAAATAATTGTTCTTGTCTTACTCAAAGTTCGGAAGATCAATTATTTTTAGTTCGAATCATAACTTTTGGAACTACAGATTCTGTTCAAAATTGATAACTTATGGAAAATTTTAATCTTATTGAATATCAACATAGTATCAAATTACAGAGATTGATGTGTATTTGATTCCCTCCTGCCAATTGCATCATTTTTTCACAAAGATTTAAATATGTGGTTTTGTGAGGGGGTGACTGAAAAAGGTGTGATATTGATAGCTACCGATTGTGGGAGAATATTGAAGGCCCTTGTCGAGAAACATACCGAGACATTGTGAACCCTAAAATTGGTCTCAGTAATTATTTTTAGTGGAACTAATTTGTATACATCAGCCGCATCTACCTCCATATAGTTCACGCCACCATCCTTGTGTAAATAACTACATTTGCATATGTTCTATTCTACATTGTTTTATCAAATGATTTTATAGCAATCTTCCCCGCATATATGAATGCATGTATTTTTGCAGGCAATACACTTCCACCCATAGTCCGCATATACACTCTCTATGTACCTACACCTTCATTCTTCCCAAAGTGTTTCTTTCCAAACGTAATCTCGACATGATCCATCATTCTTCTCTAAATGAGCATTCATAACAACTTCCAATACATTTTCTTGAGGACTGAAAATGATTCTTGATAGGTCCAGTGTTGTGTTTGTAGAAAATATCATTCTCTCGATACACATCCAGAGCAAGATCTACATAGCGGGAAGGTAGATATTCATCTAACAACCATAGTTTCCATCATCCACATGTAATTTGATCAGGTCAAGTAGGTGGTTTTGTTAGTCAATATTAAATTGTTTTTAGATGAAATCGGTTGAGGTTTAGTCAAATGGTTTTTAAAATTTTCCATGGGTCAATTGCCATAGATATTTGTTATTTATTGTGTCTTAGGTTTACAATTATAACATTGTTATAAAAAGTAATCTTTAATTACTTTTTAATAGTTGTTTTTAATCATTTATTTCGTATTGCCATCTTGTATAGTCAAAAGGAGTTATTGTGTCCTAGTCATTCATGTATATTAGAATTAATATATTTGTAGTTTTCCATTACAAATTGAATTTATAGTCATTATTATCTATTTGTTTGTAAAAAGGTGCATTTTTGGTTTCAGCCGACACCTATTTTTAAAAATTTGTGAAGATTCATAATGGATAAGTTGAGTCACATTGAAAAATTTGAAGGTAAATATTTTCATACCTAACAAGTACGAACTCAATTGTTCCTAATTAACAAAGACTTGTGGGATATTGTTGATGGAAAAGAGAAGAAACCGACAAATGCAGATGAAGCAACAAAATGGGCAAGCAGAGATCGAAAGGCTATAGTGATTATTGGATTGGGTCTATCAAATTATTATTTGCATCATATAGACTTTAAAAATTCCTCTCACACAATTTGGGAGACATTAAACAAATTGTTTGGATTACAAGCTGGAAGCACAAAAATATATTTAAAGTAAAGATTGTTCAGCCTCAAGATGGAAGAAGGTGATAACATGGTGGAACATATTAGTAAGTTTTGTTCTATTTGCAATCAACTAGCGGGAATAAGCGTAGATGTTCTTAATGATGATGTTAAAGTAGTATTACTCAATAGCATGCCTCCATGTTATTCTAACATGGTCTTTACATTGAGTAAAATAAATCCAAGTTTAGAAGAACTTATTTCTTCTTTGTTAGATGAAGAAAAGAGAATCATGTTTGCAGAACCAAAGGAAAAATCCATGTATGGTAAGAAACAAGATAAAAGAAGATCTAAATCTTCTTTCAAACCTGGATCATCTTATAAAGATTCAAAGAAGTGGCTCACCTATTATTACTACGAGACAATCTGGTCACTTGTCCTCAAATTGCAAGAAAAGAGCACAAGACTTACTTGATGGGAAACTGTAAGATAATGCCATGGTTGCTGATGACGAAGGAGAAAATGAAGAGGAAGGAAATACTGCTTATATAGAAAATCAAAGTGATGAAGATTTTATCTATTAGATAATTTTTATAATTTTTATAGATAAAAATTATACATGTCTAATACTACTCTATTGGGCATTGTCTATTAGTCACAGCTATAATATATACTCTACTTTATACAATTGTATTAACTTTGTTTTTCACTACCTCTATCATCAATGGTCACAAATGTGTTATCACTCTAATTTTTATTAATGATGACTCTTATTCTCAAGAACCCTATAAAACTCGATGACATAAGTTTGATTCTTTATCTATCCTTACTTTCATCTCAAGTTATTACATTTTCTATCATCCCTTTTGTCGTAAGGGGGACATTTATTGGTTGGCTATGCAAAACCATCCCCTCATGTGTACAAACCAATATACAAACCTAATGAAAAAATGGTCAACTCTTGCTGCAAGTATGCACTAAATAATAATATACAAATAAATACATTGCTACATTTATTTCAAATGTAGGAAAAAACACATATCTAAACCTATGAGTTAATAATTCTACAGTTACTACAATACATCTATATAATGCATAGTGATGACTATGCTATTTTTTTTAAAGAAAAAATGGGACCTATATCTGTCTACAATGGTGTGGTCCTATAATATGGGAACCATTATTTTGGGGCCAATAAGAATTCCCTATGAATCTCTTCCTTGGTGTCAAGACACCCAATTTTCATTGACTTATCAAACACGTGTTGGGGATTTATTACCCCGAACTCTACAAGAATGCCAAGTAAAAATATCCATATCTCCAAATATTCCTTTTATGTATATTACACCCTCTAACACTTATAGTAAGATACTCCCTATATATGCATGGGTCACACTAGTGCCCCACATTATTCATCATACTTTGGTTATTTTATCAAAATGCCTAATATCCTCCTAAACTTTAGCACTATCAAGTATACTCTTATTCTTCTTTACAACTAGTAAATTTTATTCACTAGCATTAAGAGGGAACAAATGTACACACTAAAATATGTAAGAAAATCATTATTACATCATGATTTTGGAAAATTATGTGGGTCTTGAACAGTGAAACTAAGTCTTAGTAGTGCAAGTTGTTGTTTTACATTTACATCGCTTGACTTATCCTTTGATTTGTGACGTATTTGATGCTTCTTTATGTTTTCATGTTATGTCACGAGATATCTCGGCTTTACAAAATTTTATTTGAATTTTGGCAATTTTATTCCCAAACCATACAAATTAGTCGTGACATAGTATGGTCTCAACCTAGATGTATTATGGTGGCCATTTTGATTTTTTAGTCCTTTTTACTATGAGGTTTCTTCATTACTATATTCTCTTTCATATCTTATGTTTTTGGTCATCTTTGTGTGTCACTCGATTTAAATTTAAAATGGATAGACTCCTATATATAAAAGTTCACCTTAAGAATTTATTATCAATTAAGAACCTATCTAAGTACTAAATATTGAGCTAAGAAATCAAGAGTACTATCTTTATGGTACATATTACAACACATAAGGGCATAAATTTATTTTTATATCTGCGCATACAAGGGTTTCTATGGGAGAAAAGTAACATAGCCTATTTTCAAAGTGTGGAATCACAAGGGAAAATGTAGGTCAAACGTTTTAGTTGCATGTACACTCACAAAAATCACTAGGAGAATTAGATTGAGTCTTAAATGTAGTGCACCACTCGGTGACTCACAAATGAGGTAACCACTCGTGTCAATCAATCAAACATTTACATATTTTAATTTTAGAGATAATGATTTTTTTAGGTTCTTGTTGATTTAATAGAATTAAATATTTATCAAAGGATTGAGATCAAATGAATATAATAGTAATAAGCAAGATATATCATAAGAAAAATCAAGTGTATATGATAGGAAATAAGAGTGACTTATATTATATCGGTAGATCTAGGATGATTCTAGGCTGGAAAATAGGTTGTGAAGAATGTATTTGAACTATGTATGCTCTACCTAGAATATTAGGATTTGGAACCTCTTCAGAAAGGACCGTCTGGATGAAGAAATTACTACCCAAGTGTTGGTGTCTAAACTAGGTGCTAGTGTCCTAGCAATATCTCTTCTAATGTTTTCGGGTCTAAACTTGTCTTCTTACTTTTCATCTCTACCACATCCACTTCACTGTAGGGCTCATGTGTCAAACTTGATCCTACAAAACAAACCCTATCTATCTACAAAAGCCTCAAGAAAACATTATATGGAATAAATAATACACATTCTTGAGTAAAACCAACCTTAGAAGTTATAGTGTGTATGTGTGTTTGTGAGTGAGTGAATTGTGTCCCTTGAAGATAGGTTTCCCTTGTTCTAGTTGCACCAAGATAGTGGGATAAAAATACATTTCTCCCAAGATAAATTTGTGAGACAGAATTCAGATATAACCCCTTTTATGCAATGAATAATGTAGTTCTTGAATGTTTCTCTTTTACCTAGTAGTAGATAGTAAGTATTAGCCTAAAGTTGTCCGGACCCTTCCGACCCTAATAATAGTAATTCATGTATATATATGATTCCCTTGTTTTAATTTCATCATTAATAACCAAAAATGATGACCCAAAATGATAAGTAATCATTTATAAAATATAACAAATGATGTGGAATTATAAATTTTAAAACGAGAGGGAAAAGATAAAAGCGCCCAAAGGGCACGGTAGTGCTGGGGTTCTCATGTCCCTAATGGTGGTAGTATCTCGGGAAGCTCCAAGGATTAAATATGAAATACATAGGTGGTTCATGTGTTATCCAATGTCCAAAAGTAAAGTGATCATTATAGAAAATAAAATGTCAATAATATCAAAAGGGATAAAGAAATCAAAACAAGTGTTGTAAATTTATAGTTTTATTACTTATAATCATGTATATAATGAAATAATTAGAGGCATGATGTAAATAGAAAGTGTGTGATTTAGTGACTACACTTACAAGAAGAAAGGTTTGTTTTATAGGTACAAGTGCAAAAACTAGGGTTACAACTGAATCTAAAGATATCAAAGTGTGATACACTTGATAATGAAGTGAAAAAAATTAGAAATCTTCCATCTTCAGTCCAAGATAGTAGAATAGGTTCAATTTGTTGAATCTAGTCCTAACTTGTATACAATATTGCCCCTACATGGTTTTGATGAGAATAAGTTAGTCTGAGCACCTTTAAAATTCTACATACTTATCATATCTAATAGTAAAACGGTTAAAGATTGATCTAAATCATCTCACCATATTTCTAACCCTTATTTTACTTCTAATTACTTTATCTATTTAACATTCTTGTAATATCCTAGTTCCTATTAAATAGATTTGAATGATTGTATTATTCTTTCCCCTGTAATAAGTATATTCAATCCTAATTAAATCAATTGAATTAATCTCTTGTAATTAAATTAGGTTTAATAAAGAAGGTTGTTCTTGAGTTTCAACATTTGATGGAGATTTTAAATCATCATGGTAATTTCCTTGCACCATGAGTCAAGTTATTCTAGATCCTTCACATTTTATGCCTCTATTACATGGATCTACTTGTGTAGCTATTTATCATCCCTTTTTGTGGTTGCTTCTCTACCACACCACCTTTGCAAGGACATTAGAGCTTGCTAAAACCTTGGGGGAAGTCTATTGATGGTCCTTCATATTGGCCCTCTTTAGTGGAAGTTGGAATTATTATTGTTGGATTTCCACCATATAGTTGGGGAATCATGGTGCATGGGGAATAATTCTCAAACCTTATATGAGTGGCCCACCCTCTATCCTTCCGTAGAGGATTCTATTGGTTTGGAGGCTCACCTTCCCAAGGATGACCCATTACCTCCACAAGTGTTGTTTCTACTTTTATTTGACTCTCTTGCTTCTATCACTTTGATGTAATATTTGTATTTGTTTAACAATTTTGGAATTTTGACTTATGTCAAGCCATGTTTTTATCATCATAGATATTAGGCCATGATTTTGTTTGACCATATTTTTATTATAATTATCTTGTATTGATTTTTGGTCAATATATTAATGCATTGTAATAACAATAAGTTTGTAGTGAATTAAAATTTTGTAATAATATTTCTTCATATCAAGATACAAACTATTTAAATTCATTTACAATATTTTTAAAATTCTACATCAATGTATTTAATATTAAATAATTAGTTTGGTTTTGTACAATAAGCTAAATTTTTGTAATAATATTATATATATATATATATAAAATAAAAGGTAATGATCCTTGTTAAAAAGAAATTTGTGAAAATTATAAGATAAATACCTTGAGATTGATATCTCTTGATAGTTTAAAAATAAATTTCATGTAGTGTTTGATTCTTATCAAAGATATTATAGCTAAAATTAAACATTTTTAATGGTTTTAATACATGTTATACTAGTAATTATCATAAACATGTATTTAGTACAATGTAAGGAATTTAAAATGTCAATAACTTAATATAAGGAGAATATTTTTAAATATAAAAAATTATAGATTTTTATGACATTCAAGATATGTTATATTAGAAATTTCCCGAAGGGTGTATAGTAGCCAATATTTGCTTATACCGGGTGAGCAAGGGAGACCTAATTGGCCTAGTTTAGTCATCTAAAATTCTATTAGTTCATTGAGGGTAAATATTTTTCCTTGGTTGTCATGTCTTGAATGAATTATAACATAGGATTAAGTGAAAAGAATAATTATTTTTGGACCATCAATATGCATATTGTGTAACCAAGTAGAGAAATCTATTGAGCACCTCCTTCCGCATTACCCCGTATAGGGAATATCTGTCTATTATGTGCCAAACTTTAGTTATGATATGTGTCGGTCCTCACACATTAAAGGAAAATTTTATTCTTGGCCTCAATTTTTAAAAAATTGAGGGACTATAGTAGGCATGTTCAGGTGGGTGTAATATGGAATGTTTAAAAAGAACACTATAAAAATATTTTTGAAGATAATAAATTGGCATGCGAAAGAGTTTGGAATAAAAAAAAGTTACAAATCTTTGAAAATGTGTCCTCTAAAATCAAGAATAAGATATTACATCACAATGAATTATAGATACTACAGAATTGGTTTCATAGCTTTCTCCCTCAAACTCAAGTAGCTAACTTATCTAATTCACGAGAGACTGGGATATTCTAGAAAGCATTGTGTAGCACACTAATAAAATTAAATTTTAATACTGTGTGCCAAGGAAATCCTATAATAGGAGGTGTGGGGTGTATTATTTGGGATCATGAATGCCACATGTTATGGGCTAGATCATCTTTCATTCATTGTACCACAAAAAATGAAGAAGAAGTAATAGACTAATGTCATAACAATTAGCTAGTATTTTCACAAATAATGAAATATTACTACACATGAAATGAGGATCTTGAGCATGATGTTTTAGTTTCTATAGCCTAATGACAAAGTTATGAATAAATTTAAGGTGGAATTCAAACAAGAACAATAAAATAAATCCACACAACCCTCTTCCGTTGTACCACTCTTTTTCTCATCATGGATTTTACTCACGTATAAATAATTTTTAGCAAGTTCTCTCCCATAAATGCAAAGTTCAAGAACCTTCTCCTCATACTCCTAAGCATTGATCTTGATGGCATCCATCCCAACCTTCTATGCCATATTCTAGTTCCTTCTAGACTCATCATTCCTTTCATCATTGCTCAATGATATCGTTTGTGATGTTATCACACATATCTTTGATTGGATTAACAATTCTCTCTCTTCCAAATTTTTAGAAGTCCATCATGGTTTCAACACCATAAAAGATAACCTTAAGGACCTCATGATTCATACTCTTCATCAAATATTTTACGATGTAGATGAAAACATAAATGATGTATGTCAATCATTCACACATCATATTTGAGGCACTTTCTCCCTCTTATATCACTATTTATCTCCTTCTTGGGTTTATCTCTCCCATTTGGGTTTATATGGCCATTGATTCATATATTGGATACTTTGGTAATTCTATATTATATCCCACTTGCATTTATTTCTCCATCTTGGGTTTCTATGGACATGGCTTCTTACTTGAGATACTTTGGTAATAATTTTCCCATCATCTTTTATTTGGGTTTATCTTTCATCACTTGGGATGGACCTCTAAATTGGTCCCCATCCCATTAAATTTTACACACTTTCTCTATTCTAACCATTTAAAACCTTTTATCATTTAATTTCTCTTATTAATGAATTTCCCTACATTTGTGCAAACATAAAAATGGAATCATAAAAGTAAACATACATCACACATCAACATCAAATACAAATGGTGTCACCACAATACTACTATTTCATATATATCTATCAAAATTAATCATTTATACATCATATATATGTAGTCTTTTATTATCCACTCAATAGATATGTGCACTAGCACTTCATCTAGATAGATTTGAATGTTCACTTGAATCATGCACAACCACCATATCCCTCCTTTTTATGTTTATCAGCATGTTAGCATAAATACTAATCATATTCATAACCATTAAATTCATTCATGCATAATAATCATCTTAAACATGGCAGTTGGAAACACATATAATAAGGAAGAAAACCCTTAGATCAACATCACACTCATAACAAGATTGCATAATCAAGACATATGAATACATATCCGTAAATCAACATCACTTGTCCATTACAAAATATCATAGTCATCACATAAATAGGTATCTGATTACAATATAACTAAGAAAATCCATCGACTGGACCATGCATGCCCCCATATAGACTTCAAAACATAGCTCATACTTGTAGCTATTGCATTACATCACACACTCATCATAGCTCTTAATAAAAAACACACACATCACATATTTATAGGGGTTTGGACATTCCCTTCACCGCTCATGCACTTTCCTAATAATAGGCGTGTGTACAAAAATAACATGCATGATTTTACAATAATAGATAATCCTAAATATAACCTTGTTTAATTCATGTTTTTATCTTGACCCATGCATGTGCTTTAGCTTTCTCTGCATGTGCTTTATTTTTCCTTGCTTGGCCTCCAAGTCTTTGTACTTTTCTCTATTTCTAGATCTTTACTTGGGTGACACTCAACTTATGCTTTTCTATTTTTAGCCTTTATGGAAAATTGGCTAATTCCTTTTTATTTTGCATGTTTGTGCATAGCCTTGCATGTTGACCCATTGTACCTTTGTGTGATCCATTTTCATGTTATCCTTTCTTTCTACATGCACATACTCATGAACATAATTCTCTATTCTATCTAATACTTATTCAATTTTTCCCAACTAGCATTACCCCACACTAGGGATATTTTCCATCCGTGATAATATTGAATTAAATAATTTCCCTCAAGAATAAAGAATAAATAATGTGAAATAATATTGGAAAATACTCATTAATTGATATAATATCCATGCACACTCTTTACTTTATTCCTAGGTTGGCTGTAGTAGAAGTTTAGGAAACCCTACATTTATAGTACTCTTCAAATTCTCCCACTATGCTAGCTCTGTAACAATTACATATGGTATTGACCCATCAATTTATGGAACTTGTGCGGGTCCATATTTTCACCTTTCTCTTTTCTTTGCTTGATAATACCTACAAGAACTGATATAATTCTCTCAAAGGAATCCATCCTTCGTGCTACTAAGGAACTAAGTTTTTGAGCCTTTTCTCAAAATATTCCTTCAATCCTTAGCCCATCTTGCTTCTTCAAAATCTCAACCATTCTTTCCTTTCGTCAAACCTTCTTGTCCTTCTTGGATGTTTGCACCTATTTAACCTCATTCTCCTCCTTAATGGAGTATGCTTTGAGAATGGGTTCAAGGTCTTGAAAATTGTCAAAGGCCCATCCTACCTTCTTGATATCATCCATCATCATGGTTCCCAACACCTCATATTCAACTATTTTGCATGCTATAACAACCTTACTTATTTTACTCGTAATTAATCTAATTCTTCTTATGTTATCCTCCACACATACTTATGTTCCTAAAGTATAATTCCTACCAGATCCTCCAAAAGTGAAGTGTTATTATATATTCATATTTAGCCATCTCTTCCAAGTTTGGAAACATTGTAGTAATCAAATCTACAATATGCTTAGCTTTAGTGAATACATACTTTGTGCACTTCTATGATTTATCTCTTGCCTCTGTAAGTTGTTGCACTTCTTGCTCCTTATTCTTCTTATCTTCAACTAGAAATATAATGGTGGCCCCTTTGTCTAAATATCTCCAAGCCACTTTT
Source organism: Taxus wallichiana var. yunnanensis (assembly GCA_018340775.1). Lineage (NCBI taxonomy): Eukaryota > Viridiplantae > Streptophyta > Pinopsida > Cupressales > Taxaceae > Taxus > Taxus wallichiana. The sequence goes on from CM031242.1 coordinate 101,039,278, forward strand.
TCTATTGTCTTGTTTAGAGCATTTCTAGTATGCTCATTAGTAAAATATGTAGGTTTGATAATCACGTGGGTTGTACCTAACACTTTCTTCATCCTATGCCTCACACATGCTTCATCACTAAAATCAAATTCTGGATCCTCCATGTGAGTACATATAATCTAGGAGAGTATATTCCTTATGCACATGGTCATACCTTCGAGATTGATCATCTCCCATTGGTAGAGATCCTTGTTATGTACAGTGCTTTGGAACCTTCAACGTAACACATTTGTGTGATCATAGATATAATTTACCTATAGTGTGTGCAAGATCTCCTCCATCATCTTTCTTCCACTAGGTGCTTTTCACATGTTGGCACTTTCTTCTTTGTACTTATGCCTACACCACTTCTGTTTCCTCTCTAAAACTCCCACACATTTTTTTGTATTACTATCATCCTATATTTACTCTTATTCCTTGGATCCTTCTTTGTATGCTTCATGTACCTTTGTATCATGTTGTACATTTTCATTCTTTGGTACCCACCCTCCATCATCCTCCACATTATGGATGATTGGAGTTTATTCATTATGCACACCCTTTTCTTCAGAATCCTCCTCATCACTATCCTCATTATGGTCACCAACCTTTTCCTTCTCCTTACTAGAGGGGTTTTGGGTGGAGCAACCCTTAGGGATTTCCTTACTAGTTCCAAAGTCCCTACATTGTTGTCTTATCCCTTACATTTTTTTCATCTTTCTCCTATGACCATGATTAAGCACAACACTATCTTCCTTATCCACATCCTTCTCCTCATCATCCTTATTATATTCTTCTTGTTGTTTTTGAGGGTAACCTTGTGTGCTCTCTTTGTCCCTATAGTTTTCTTACCCTTCGGAGGTCTGGGAGAGAAATGTATTCTTCATCAATGTACTTCCCATTAGCTACTTTAGGCTTTAAGTAGATGTATACCTTTGCTAATTATTCATTTCATATTGCTAGATTCTATAAATTGATTTCTATATCATCTTATTTTATTTTCTCCACATAGGTCATCTTACCAAGATACAAAAATTTCTTGCATAATGTGTGATAGTCAACATCCACCTTGTTTATATCAAACCTTAAATTACATGCATTAAACATCCTATTTATCGAAGCCTAGAAGTATCTCCTTGTTAAAGAGAATATAAGTTTACACTAGGGATTTTATCACCAATATTTATATAGAATCCTCCCAAATACAAATATTAATACACAAAAAATCATCTTGACCATCTAGGACCAATTATAACTCACTTGATACGTACCACTCATGCTAGAATGCCTCGTGCATCCTCCTGTACCATATATCCACCCTGAATTTGTATGCATTAGTTATCCCATCACACATATACTCAATGAACCTCTTTGTAGGGGACTTATCTTTCAAAAGATACTTCCATACATTATCTTTTGGCCCATTAAGAACCTTGATATCTAAAAATATAATTTTTAGTAGGATGGCATCCCAAGTTATTTTCTCACCTCTATGCACTTCTTTGATAATTCCTTAAGCAATGAAGGAGGAAATGTTGCACATTATGTTTTCCATCTTATGCATGACATAGAGCCACCTATTTGTTCACTTGGTTCCACCTCTCTGATTTACCCAACATGCAACTAACCAAGCACATCGTAAATATTACAACTTGGGTTAGATATTTTCACAATTCTCATTATACAACCTCGTCGTTGGTAGTTAAATGAAACAACCATATTTCTACCCCCACATCATCCTCTAAGTCAGATTTTATCTCTTGTCTTGAGTTGTGCAAGCCTATGACTCTCCAAATTAACTCGCATTGAGCTGCACATCCTTCTTTCTAAAAATAGAAGTAGTCCTCATGGATGTGTGATAATAACCACTAATATAAGTTATTAGGATTTCCAAAGTAAGGTAGCTCATAAATTTGTAGAAATCATGCACTCTCCAGGTCCTTTTGTACTTTGTCTTCATACACCAATTTTTTCTTGTCAAGGTCCTATCATCCATCTTTTTCATTAATTCCTTTTCTATTCCACACTCATTTTCCTCTGAATGATGATTGAAGTCACTAATATTACACTTGGTTAGTTGCATTCCCAAGGCTACCCAATAATCACCACTATTAGATACTATATTTCTAAGAACCATTCTTCATGTACATCATCTACTATGGTCTTATTTTTCTTATCCTTACCCTTGTCATTAGGTGACCCTATTGTTGACTTCTTCATGCCATTTTTTGTTCAACTAAAAATTATACTTAAGTAATGTAATCCCTAGGTGTAAAATTACTTTCTTCAGTATTGTTCTTTGAGCTTCCTCACCTTATCTTAACCTTTATACACTTTCTTTTCCTCATGCTCTAGCTCTCTCTTTAAACCCTCATGCCCTAGTTGATCTCTCATGATTGCGTACCCTAGTTTTCAAAAATACAAACTCTACATTACTGACTTCCAAACCCTATATTTTTCTATTCCCACACCTTATCCTTGTGTTCACACTTCTTCCAAAGGAGCTGAACTTAGGAAGTGTCAAAACCACCATGGTTCATTTGAATTATCTTTCACTTGAGATATTTATTCATAATTCACACTTACAGGCTCTCCTATTGTTTAGATTATTTAATATGTGAGGTGATAATGAATTCAAACATGACCCTTTAATAGATTTAAAAAAAAATTGTATCAATTGTTCCTCACCTACCATTAATTTAAAGCATTAAATGTGAATTTTCACTTTTTCACTTTTTTTTGCTACTTTATTTCACGCGTGGTAGTTATAACCTTCTCGGTGTGTTTCTACTTCCTAGGATGAAGTCATACTTATTCACACTTCCCTATGTTGCATTCCTCTTCCTCTGCACCATGTGCTAAGTAGTCCACCATGTTGTTGCCTCCCTCATGTTATACTACATGGCCTATTTTCTCATGTGGTTCATAATTAGAGAAATTCCTTTCAAATGTTAACATCTTGGACACCTACACACCTTAGTTTTTATCTTTTTCATGTTGAAAATATACCTCCACCAACCAAATACTCTATATATTGTCACGTGCACCTCTGAGCCAAATTTAAGGAAATGCAAACATCCAATATTTCTTGTTCAATAGTGACACTTTCTTCCATCCCACACTAAATATATGTCCAGTTCTATGCATATCAACTCAATATATGGTAATCAACTCCTATGCACAAAAATTCTTATTACAAAAAACAATAAAATCAAAAACAAAACATGAAAGGAAATCTAATCTAAGTGGCAATACTATCTTATTATAAACACAAAAAGATTATTTATAGTTGGGATTTATCCTACTACATTAAAGTAAATGGGAAACATGGTGTCATCCATCTCTTTCTGATTAAATTATATTGGTCACTAAAAAGGGTCCCAAACAATTTACCTTTAACTTCCTTGGGTGGCATGCAAACTTGGAGTCATACAAAAGGACCATATTTCCAACTACAAAATACTTTTTCTTGATGTGCCTATCATTTCAAGCCTTCTATTGTGCCTTCTCTATGTTTTGGATCCATCACACAATGGTGTGTTGCTCACCTAATTGCATCAATTTCTTAATGTTTTCTTCTATATTTTTCATCGACATAAACCACCTATGTGTACAATACACATGGATGGTAATAAAAATTCCATAAGTAGTACATATTCCATGCCAAACACCAAAAGAAAGGGTGTGGCCTTATTTAATCATTTATAGGTTATTCTATATGCCCAAAGAACATTTGATACCTTGTCATCCCAATCCTTTCTTCTAACATCACATATCTTTGTGAGTGGTTTTTCTAATATCTTGTTAAAATCTTCAGTAGTGTCATTTACTTGTGGGTCATGAGGATTAGTCTTATGGTGTGCCACCATAAATTCTTCCAATATAATTTTAATATTATCATTAAAGAAATGAGTTCCTCTATCACTTATCAGACTCAAAGGGCATCCATATCTGGCTATTAATATTCTCCCAAAGGAACCTTGATGTTTTATTTGTTGTGTATTCATTTGTAGGTGCAACCTCTACCCACCTTGTGAATTAATCAGTACATGTGATTATGTACTGTGCCCATGTCTTGTGTAAAAGTGGTTTAATAGGTCGTACAAAATCAACAACCCACTTCTCAAATGGTTCTATGATCGCTTTATAACATCATAATGAAATTTAATCTCTACTTCAAGATTTTCCAAGTAACTGAAAATGATCACAAACACTGACATAAGCCTTAATATCCTTGTATAATGTCTCCCACCATAAGCCAACTAAAAGTATCTTGCACATAGTCGCATCTCCTGCATAGTTTCCTCCTGTAATACCTCCATGAGCTTCCTCCATAATATCTTCACACTCATGCTCTAGAACACACCTATTTAAGACCTCATCATGACCCATTTTATACAATTCTCCTCTAATGAGCTCATATGGTGCAAACCAAAGATCAAGATGCTTATTTTCTAATGTTTTCATCCCTTCTAGTGTAAGTCCAAGGTATGTAAAAATACTATTATGTCCTCTATAACAACTGGCACATAGTTTGAATTGAATGACTCTGCATCGTTCATAATTTCTTCAATACTCTACATTCTCTCCATAATTAATCCTTGATAAGTGATTAGGTCCCAAGTTGCTCTTTTTTGGCTTTAAAACAATCTGTAAAATCAATTTTTTTGAAGAGGAGTATCTAATGTAAGATGCACCCTTGAAAAATAGTTTTTTTGACTAAATAATTCAATGCCATATGATTTGTATAAAATATGAATGAGGTGACCAAAAAGTATGTAAAAATTTATGAAGCGCGTGGATCATGGATAATGCCTCATGCTCTGTTGTAGTATAATTTCTACTCTATTAGTGTCAAATTTATACTTGTAAATCATATGGGATGATCAAAATTACCCTCTCATGGTTACACCAAGACTTCCCAATCACCATACTAAAGGCATCTACATGTACATGGAAAGGTTTTTTCTAGGAAGGAAAATGTAAGATAGAAGTAGTAATTAGTCTCTCTTTCAAGGTTTCAAATGCCTTCTTTTGTGTGCCACCCCAATAAAACTTTCCTTTATCTTTGAGTAATTCCTCTAGGGCATGAAAATATTTGCATATCCCTTGATAAAATTTCTATAATAACCAATATGCCCCAAGAAACCACGTAATTCACTTTGGTTGGTAGGATCTTCTAACCCCAAAATCACTGCTATCTTAGTTAGGTTTACCAATAATCCATCCTTACAAATGATATGCCCAAGTAAGGTTCCAAAAGGTGTAGCAAATATAATTTTTTTATATTAAGAGAGATGCTTAACTTCCTGCATATTTCAAACATGAGCCTAACCTTATTAGAGTGATCCTTAACCAACCCATAGACACTCCAATCATCTAGATAGTCCTACTAGAAATTTTGGATGAATTCATGAAAATCTTATGCAACTATGTGCAAAAATACCATTGGCACATTCTTTAATCCAAAAGGAATCATATTATATGCATAACTTTCCCATTCAGTGGAAAAGGTGGTATTTTCATGATCCTCACGTGTAATGTAAACCTAGTGATATATTGAGAAACCATCGGTGACAGAATAGATCTCGCACCATATAACTCCCTCAAGTATATATTTTGTGAATGGCATAGGAAAATAATCTATGACATATGAAGCTTTAAGTCCCCTGTAATCTACACAGATCCCGATCTTCCCATATTTCTTGATGTTGATCACCATAGAACAAATCCATTCAAATTCCTTAATTGGTTTAATGATTCCATGCTTAATCATCTTATCTATCTCTTCTTTCACCTTCACGTGCAAGTTTGAGTTCATCCTATAAGGCCTCTTCTAAACCAAATGCATGCCATCTTTCATCTTAATCTTCGTTTCTCCCAAAGGTGAGGGATGAAATCCTTTCAAATTATGATATTCTCTTTGAAACAAGTCCAAAAATTTTCAAAAGTGCTCAATGATATTTTTTACCTCTTGTTTTGACCAATAGTATCCAATGATAGCCCCCTTAGCATCATCCTTAGTGATAATATTAACCTTATTTTTCTTCATAGAAGCATGGTACGTGCATGCCTTTTCATCTGCAGAGTCCATCACCTCATGCATACCTTCTGTATGGCTAATATCTAGGTTCTCTACCTCTTCATCATCAATAAGGTACACCATCTTCCCTTTTTATTTATTTTTCTAGGCATATCCCAATTTCTTCTCTTCTATCTCGTAACATATCTATGTGTGCCTTGAGATCGGAGTTATCAAAGTAACTAAAGAATGAGCTCTTCTTCTTTTGCACTATCCCCTAGCATGATGTACTTCATGATCTATAAATCCTCATGCATAAGTGTCTGAGTATAAAAATCATTAAAGGTTTGAACCATTCCTTTATTCATCTTACACTAGCTTGCATAGTCTCTCATTTTAACTCAACATGAACATACCATACACGTGCACATCTCTGTAGAAAGTGAAATAGAACTTATGTACCCAAATATATGGTGGTAATTCCTCCTAACCTTACACCCATTGTATCTCATAGTTATGGATGAAAATTTTTCTGTAAAAATTTTGAAAAGGAAATTCTCATGTCTTTCCATCCCAATAAAGTATCCATGTGTATCACCCACCAGCACATGGTTGTTCCACGTAAGGTATAAACAAACATATTATTTCTATCACTCTAATTTTCCACTAGTTTTCCATTCCACATAAGAATGAATCAATATTTTATTCACCAAGTATACCTAGGTAACTCGAGTTTTCCTAAGCACCTAATCGTGTGTGAACTAATCATCTTAGTGACTCTCCCCTTCATCTCACACCTAACCATATCATACATGTCATGGGACAAATTTTTATAAGAAACACTAGTGGTGTCACTAACTGACTACACATATTCCCATTGAAGTACGTCTTCCTTGAATGGTTCCACATTCTCGGGGCCGCGTCACAGCGTGCACATAAATTCTATTTAGCTCTTCCTCACTTACTAGCTCAATATAAGGTGTACACCTCACCTCATCCAAGGGTATGACCACGCTCTCATCCTTTTTCTCAAAACTGATATATCTCTTGTTGAAGCACAAGTCAACATTGTTCACATAACACCAATGTCACCCAAGTAATGCTTTGGAAAGTTGTCTACCTCAAACTAATTCCAATGCTTCAAAATACCACCTGTAAACATGGCTCCTTGAATGGTAATCAAAAGCATCCTTCAATAACCAAATAGAAATGGCCCTTGTCTTGTTCACCATATATAGTAAATTGGAAGATGGATACAATGGTGGCCTTCCCATCTAATTTTATACATCCAAAGTTAAGACATTCACCTTAGCGTCTGTTTCAATTATAATTTTATTCACCGAAAACCATCAATCAGCACATCCATCATGATTTCCTCATCATACTCATGGTTCTATGGTGTTAAATTCACATGAAGGATCTATCTCTCACACTCAAATCCAATGCATGGTATCTTCTCACACAACTAATATCCCAATAGTGGGATGATTTTCTCTTGTCTCAAAGTTGGTCATACCACATTTCTTCCCTCTACTTAAACATCCCACTCATTTGTAGATAGAGTATGACACTAAGGAGAGAGAACATAAAATATTCACGTGTAGGAATAAGGCTCATTTGAAGGCATGGAAGGATAGGAAACAGAAACACATGCCGGAGACAATCTGATTTGGGACTTAGTCATTTTCAGGCTTACGGGATATATTTGGAGATAGCATGTAAAACACACAATGGGATGGAGACTTGCGTGACACGAAAATCCTATTTTTAGGATTAGTGTCTACTAAGAGCCATACATGAGTTTGAGATAATAATAGGATTACTATTGGTAGTTAACTATAGGAGATATATTATTAGCATACTTGCACGTGTGCATATTATTGTAAAGGTGCATGGCTATTTTCAGCATGTGACCTATTTTGGGAAGTATGTAAGTGGTGAAGGGCAAGTCCCCGCCATTATAAGTATGTATTATTTTGAGGAGAGACACAGAGACATTGTGTATGAGTTAGTGTAAAGTTATGTTGTTGGATATAATGCATGTATAAACTTATGGTAATCTTATATGGTGTAAGAATCTTATGTGTTTACTATGTTTTAATATAATGGAGTATATTGGCTAGATAAAGTTGTTAAACATGAATGTAACTAGGTTTTTTATGGTTTATTTCATTATGATTATTGTTTAATTCATGATTCTTTAAGATCTAGATCTGGAATGTGCTATGTGGAATGTTTGTGCTTATTATGGTTCTGAATATGCTTTATCTTCAACATGTTAACATCCTACACAAAAAAACTATAAACAATGGCCTGGTACCTTTAGGTGCTTTGGGTGAGCACTCACTCAGGGATGAGTGATGTGCCAATGTGCCTGGATTGTTTATGGTGGATTCTAGGATGCATCATTGGTTCCGTTATCGGGACCTCTTTTTCAGTTGTTTTCACAATGGTTCGTGATGAAGATGTATCATTTGACCCTAGTAAGTGTTGAAGCATGGATCAAATATATCAAAGAAGAGTACGAGAGGAGATTCAACACTGGATCTGAGTTTGACACACATGCATGGGTGGAATAGAACCTATATGACTATTTATATGATAGATTCTTTGTTATCTTCCTGTACAAATGTATAAGTGGCTGGTTGCTTATTTGTTTTAACGGAATTAGAGGCATCACACTTATCTAGACACGGGAAGAATTTCACGCCATGTATGATGTTGATATGATTTGGAAACACATTATGGATACTTGGTTATATGGTGTTTTGAACAACTATACTCTGGAGTACTAAATTTCCACTTATTCTATCCTAGAGGTAGCTGAGTTCCAATTTTTACGTTATCCCAAGGGAACTTACTTGCAAGGCATTCCACTAGAAATCAAGATCTTGATGGTGTCTCTAAACTTGGAAGAAAAATTGATGGCTAGCTAAACCCCACCACGCATGGGGAGAAGGAGTAGGTTTGGTGACATATGGTGGACCTAGCGGTAAATAGGTAGAGAGAATAAAGGTGGCTTAAGTACAATGACATGTATGAAAGGGAGATGGAGAAGCAACAAGATATTGTAGAGTAGATGCCATTGAGGAAAGATATGGCTTAAGAAGGATTTATGGCTCATGTAAAAGGCATGCAGCTAAAGAATCAAACTCCCCATTTGGGAAAGCATGAAAAGGAACCCCTTGGCCTCAAAAAGAGAGCATGCAAGTAGAGATGTCCTAGGCCTAGGGCATGTATCTGAATCTACAGTAACCTATCCCTTGTGCTTGGTATTCCAATATCTAGTACATCCAACAATCAATGAAAGCTAATTTGGGCGGAGCGAAGTAGGAGTAAGTCACATAGCAAAGTACATCCATGGTAGGGAAAATTTATTTATTGTTTTTGGAGGTACCCTTTTAAGCACATCATCAACAAATACTTCAAGCGCACGGAATTTTAGAATCACTTACGGGAGTAGTAACACCACGCAAATTATAGGAGTTCATTTTAGTACTACTATTAGGACATAGGGAATTACATCTTCTAGTCCACTTATGGAGGAGCAAGGGGTATAGGTGGATCTAATTCTGGTGGATGTGGTGGTTCTAGAGGTAGAGGTAACAAAAAGGTTTTGGATCATGTGGGAAAGGTCTGCACCAACCCCAAAATATTTATATGGATATTTCACTCCATCTTCCAAAATATAGGGGAATAGAATATGGTGTTGAACAAGTGCACATGTGTGAGATACTAGTGGTGTGAAAAAGGGATCACATCTTCTAAGTGCAAGGTAAGTCAATTTGCAACTACATTACAGGACGCACACACACAGTTGGTATAGGAAGTTTGACCCTAATCAAACTTGCATAGATTATGTAGCATTAAAAGATGCTTTCCTTACAGATTTATATATCCCTGAATTTGAGCAGAAGAGTATAAGCACTTAAGGATATTAATTAGGGCACTAATGAGAGTTTCCAAGAGTATGATGCCCATTTCAAAACACTTTTTCTAAGCTTTCTTATGATATCATTGCAAGCCAACATGCACAATTGTTCATTAGAGGACTCATCACACCTTTTAGAAGGGAACTACTACATAAGACATACACTAATCCAAACAAACGGGCTGAGGAAGTTGGAAGTATAGACACTAGAGTTAGCTCATTCATAGAAGGACATATTGCAAATATGGAAAAGTAGTTGGAGAAACTATCAAAAATTTAACACATGAGACACGCACTGGGATTTGGTGTACAAACTATGAAGTGGAAGGGCACACCAAGGATAGTTTTCCCCATAGGTCAATGCGTTCATTATTTGTAGACTATGAGATATGTCATCTAAACCATGACGCAAAGCACTTCCCATTATTACAACTTGTGATAAGGAAGAATGTATCTTGCTATTGTACAAAATTTTGGCCCATGACTGACGATATAGAAGACTTCAAGTTAATTAGTCGATCCATGATGTTATAGATATTGGTGTGTGATAGGTAGGATTATCGAGATAACTCCAATGGTAAAGGTGAGCACCAAGATTAGGATCACAATCAAACATGCTATGATCGAGCAGTGGTGCTATGAAGGAGGAGGACGGCGAGAGTTTGAGAATACCATGGTGGATTTGGTAGTCAAGGCCATGGTGGTGGATGAGGCAAGTTTTCTCATGGGGCATGTTGTACATGTGGATTTCCGACCACTATAGCCATGAATGTCCTCGGAATATTTCTTGTTCTTTTTATGGGAAGAGTCATAACTTTAAGGAATTCTCATACCTCTATGAGAATCTTAGCAAGCAACATAAAAGGAAAACAAGGGTACACGTATGGTTAGAGCACAACGCACTATGGAAAATTAGTGGATGCCAAAGTTGGCACCGGAATAATAGGTATTACCTATGAAGATTACTACACGTGCTAAAGTTGCGTACACCGAGAAGTGTTACTACGAAAGCCTACCATCACTAAGGAGGATGTTTTGTATGCAAGTTATTTGGATCTTGTGCACCGAGAAGGAGGTTTATAAGGAGACCATGGAGGTAATCATAAACCTTCGAGGGATAAATATAGTATTGAAAGGATAAATCATGGAAGATGGAATAGAAGAAGGTGGTAGAGACAGGTTAAGTTAGATATTGATGACTTGAAGGAGGTATGAAAAATTTTGCGCTAGGAGAATATCATTCCATTACTAGGGATTTGGCTAAAGGGAAACACTTCACACGTGGGTATTGATAATGAGCGTTAGATCTTGCACGTAAATATTCCCCTCATAGCTTAGATTACAACAAGGAGATCACTCTGAATGTTGTTGTGGATGGATGGCTCTTGAGTAATATATTGATTGACACAAGCATGGAGGTAAATGTGCTTACTTTAGATGCATGGGTATAGATGGGGAGACATCCATTGCATCCATATTCTAATGTACTATTTATGGCTAATCGAACTAAGGCCACTCCCATTGTAGTTTTAAAATATACATCCATTACTATACAAGGGGCCAAGTTCACTAGGGACTTTGAGGTTTTAGCACTTATAGAAGCAGATAGTTTCCCATCTCTACTTGGGTGCCCTTAGTGCTATGAAAATAATGCTGATCTACGGTTCAATAAGGGATATATAAGTTTTGAGAACAAGGAGGAAAGAGTTATTATCCCTTTAATGGATGGGAAATATGCGGCTTGTAACATTCCCATTTTAAGACTTTAGAAACAAGGGAATATATATATATATATATATATATATATATATATATATAATGTTCTCTATTATAAATAATCATAATTTAGAACATACATTCCATGCCAATCAATCTTATAATAGATAACCATATATAACTGTAATGACTCGGTGAAACACCGGTCTCTCATCTCATGACTCGAGTTTCATACCGATCTCTCATGTTAACTCGATGTATTATATACTAAGTATACTTGGTTCTCTTACCCTTATTTGGGTATTGAAGTGTTCTGTTTAAGAGACCTATTTGAATATTTGTTACCAATATTCATTTGAAATCCCATTTCTTAAACTAGGTGACATAGGACAACGCAACCAACTTCTTGCGATACTTTGGCCAAAGATTTTCACATATTGTTCATGTTTATATTCCTAGATAGAATACTCATCAAATAGAATACATCCTTCACCCCACTTCATATATTATCTAGAATGGTCTTCACTAACTCTTGTCATTCCACTTGTTCAAGGTTAACCCTAACCTAGGTTAGCAACATAGTTTGGTATAGAGAACCACTCACGGTGACTAAGGGTACATAGACATACTCAATTGACCTAAGTCGATTACGTGTGTCTAGTTATCCTAAGTTTTCATAATTTACCCCTATACTAAATCATACTTCTAACCTTACCTAGAGTTTAACTAAGATCAAGTCCGAGTTTATGTAGATCTATATGATCCAATTTTGAAGGGTGTTGTAACATGTCAATCGTAACACAAGATATCCTCATGAAGACCCGTGTCTTCACAAAGGTACAAATAATGTAATTGGTGTGTGCCAACATCCAACCGAATCACCTGTCTAGATGCACACAACAAAGAAAGACTTAATTACTTAATTATTTTTCCATAATTAAGGTCTAATTACGAAACCCTACTAAATCCCTAGTTTCATTAATCATTAAAGTTTCTAGCCATAAATGAGTTGTTAATGTTTTGGAAACATCAAGATTTCCTTTTTATTCATTAACTTCTTACTTTAGGGTTCATTTGATTAAAACAAAAACAACAAATAAACAATAAGGTTTACTCATTTTACTCAACCATTCCTAGTTTGATTAAGTTCCAAATCAGATTCCTTTATGTTAGACTTCATTGAGATGAAGTCTACTTATTAAATGTTCATGTTTACCTTTCACTCATCTTATATCAATGAAGGTATTGATCAAGAGGTAGTTCATCTTCCTCTTTCTTGTTAAGAATTAGGGTTCATTGTAACCTTTTACATTATACAAGACATCATAAGTAATTCGTACTTCTGTTAACACCATTTAATAAACCATAGTGACCTAGTTAATTGATCATCTAAGCATGCCAACTTGATAAGTTACATTTTAATAAAGGGATAGTAAATCTAATTCCCTTACCACCTAGCTCATTTAAGTTAGACTAAAAGGTTTCCATACAGAAATTATTATGAGAAAATAAAGATAAGGTTACAAATCCCTTCACAAAAGTAAAAAGAGAATAACACATCAACTACAAGTAAACTCTCAATCCATTTCATTCATCAATGTGGAATTACACACTTTACAATCCAATCAATTTAGACATCTTTCATGTCAAACAACATCAATAAGCTCAATTAAGAAATACAACTTTTCCTCTTACAAATACATTTCAATAATGCATCATATTTCCTCATAAAATATCTTGTCTTTAGGTAAGCATAAGAAGCATCATAAAATAACTTGTCTTCTTTTATCACTTACAAAGTCCATCTACAAAAATTACTAGCACGGGTCAGTTCATTGAACTGAGAATGATAAGCAATAAGCATTAAAATGATGTGCTTTCAACTAACTGTTTCATAAAAATAACTTTGCTTTTATGAAACAATAAATCACTACAGATAGATACATCATAAAGGAATAACAATCATAAAATGAAGAACAAGGTGATCAACCATATTAAGTAAAGATCATGATATAATCACACTCTTCAGCCAATGATTTCATAAGAAATTATGTCAGATAAGTAATATTCCATCCTAATTACTTATCAAATCCCTGTCATAGATATTTATAAATCATTTCTTGAATTTATTCTATCTAAATCAAGAAAGGTACTAATTCTTAACACTTCATGAAAAAAAAATTATTTTACAGAAACAATGATCCACATTACACAAAATTAACTTATTCCATCCTAGGTTATATAAAGCCATAATCTTTCAATTTATATGATAAAATTTAGGATGAACCATCAACATCCTCAAATAAGGGTTTCCCATTTAAGATATAACATCCAAATTCAAGCCAACTCTAGCCTAAGTTTTATGTTTATCATCAACAAGTTTTGTAAAGTATAAATTCCATTTACATACACCCAAAAGGAGTCACATATCAAATTCATTACATCATTATCAATGCATTTGTGAAAAAGAAGAAAATAAAAGGATATATCCTACAACTATCCACTATGTTATTTCCTTCATACAATACAACCGAGCAGAGGTTGAATTCTTACCTAGGAGTAATATTAATGAGATAATGAACTAAAACTTCCTTTAAAGTTCAAAGATAATAGTATTGCATTCCACAACTTAGAGAAGAGAGAGAAGGGAGTCAACAACAAAGATGAGAGAAGATCTCATTACCCTTTCCTAAGAAAATAATTACATATCAGAATAAAAGAACTGATACAGATCTGATCAAGAGATCTTTTAACTCTTATCAAACATTGAAAACATAGAACTAATTGGTACTAGATCAAATATACTACTGCAACATGCAAGTCAGATACCGAAGATGGAGTTTTCTCAACATATAAATAAGAACAGCTATAGTAGTGCACTAGCTACAACTAAAAGGAGATATTCAAATGAATTTAGTTAGCAACAATACATGAAGTATCAAACAAAAACTAAACATTCCAATTCATCCAACATTATTAGCTCCAATCAATACATTCCTCTAATCTTTCCATTCAAGATAGAGAGACCTATAATGTATTCTTATGCATCCAAGAAAATGAATACAAGATTACAGCCAAGCCAACCCATATTCCCAACTTCACAAGAATCAAAGGAACAGTCTTTAGGTAAGAAAGGAAAGGAACCTAACCCAGATTCAAACACAATGAAGAATAGCAAAAGAGACATAACCCCAAGATAGGTGCTCAAAATCAAGCTCCAAAGGAGAAGAGTAAAACCAAAAGCATTCCAACTCATTTCCTTAAGATAATAAAAACTGAACTATTTCATAGTTCAACTTAGATATCCCATCTCTACAGTGTCATATAAACATCGACTAGAATGCAAGAAACTAGTAAATCCAACCAGATGAACCGATAAGGGTAACTCCTGAAGCAAAAAACCTCACCTCAAAAAGGATTTAGAGAACAATCGATAAGTCTTTCCACAACACGACAATAGGAACTTATTAACCTTACTTTCAGGCAGATTGTATCAAGGGAATTCATTTAGACCCCAAGACTAGTTTGGTCATTAACAAATCTTCTCAAACATATGGTGAGAGAAAAAAATGACACTATATAAGTGCAAGCAAGAACTAAACATGTCTGATCAAAATATCAAGCAGAGGAGAACAAAACCAAAATGTAATCCTTCTTAGCAGTGACTTCCATTAACTACTTCAGAACAATCCAACAGGGTTCTCATAAGTAAAGCATATCAGCTCAACAGAAGTAACACATGAATCCTATTATTTCCAAACAAGAAGGAAGTCCAAAATCATTGAGTCTGACTATCTATTTTAGCATAACTCAAATAGGAGAAACAAGATCTGAAAACAACTCAAGATTCAACAGGAGATACATTTTTCATACCTTCTCCCAACAGAGGATAAACAAACCCAGATCAAATATTTTATCAAACAGTGTATTCCCTTAATCTGTTTTGCACAGACAACAAATTTCACACAAATTTTACAACATTCTAGTTCCAACAAGGTTAAAGCACGATCCACTCATATATTCAACAAGGAACAAACCCACATTCTATTTTATCAAACAATGAATCTCATTAGAAGAATACAATGAAAAATTTAAGCATGAATGCAAAATAAACATCAAAAATAAAAACCCATTTGTTTCCAAGAGCAAAGTATTTTTATGAAGACATTTAGGAAAAAGTAGAACAACTTAATGGATAGAGACTATCATGCATGATAGAGCTTCCTATCGATTTGTAGAAGATTTCTAGCCGAGTTCCCACAATCTTTTATTTTTCCAAGCAATGTCCACAAATCCAATCTTCCTACTTCCTCTTATACTTCCACTGGATCAAAAATAGCTCAAGAATTCCAAGAATATCAAAGGATTGAAAATAGAACTATTGGTTCAAATAACAAAAACCTCCATGTAGAGAAAAAATCACAAAGAACAAATGACCAAACAACCTCTCCAAAATTTTCTTGCATCTCTTCCTAGGCAATTTCTTCACCATGAACAAGATCATTAAATGCAAGGACTGCCAACTTTCCCTCCTCTTTCTCTATGCCATTGCCATCCAAATTTGGTAAACTCAAATTCAAACTTTTCATGCATTTTAAATTTAGTGATGATGCCAACTAGACATCCCCCTAACTCCCCATGCCTCCGCCAAAATTGGCAGCTCAAAGTTTATTAAATTCAAAATCAAATCTCATTAATTCCTTAGAAACTAATGCCACTACCCTTTCCACTTTCCAAGTAGTTCATAGGTACCCCCTTAGCTTAGCATTAGATTAGGTTAGAAATCAACCTTAGTCTTTAGGTAATTAGTATTTTCCTTAGGTTAGTTCAAAACTCCACAACCATAAAGCATACCAACTTAGGTTAGGGTGTCACCTTAGTAGTTTAGTAATAGGTCCTAGGTAGGTCTTAGCTACCTTAGGTTAAAATCCAAATAGGATAGAACATTACAACTTAGGTTAAGGTATTTACCTTAATAGTCCCATAATAGGTCCTTAATCCTCTTACGTTATTCAACATCTTAAAAATATTTATCAAGAAGATCTAAGCTCACCATTTACAACATGATGCAAAGAAAGGACACCAAAAGAAGGTTCCTCATAATTATAACCAAAACAAGACTCAGCCCTACATTACCTTTTATTTCATAATGTTATGTTATCAAGATGATCAGGTAAGAAGAATGAAGCATACCTTGGATCAATGGAATTGATCCAAGGTTTTGCTATTAACATATGATAAGTATGAAAACAAAAATATAGGTTCACAACCTTTTAGTACATAGAGAAGAATGGATTCATTTTCAAGTAAATAAAATCACGAAAAATGAATCTTTGTACAGTAATAATTTATTCATTGCAAACATGATTTCCAATAGTCAAAAGAATACACCTTCCTAAGAAAAATCACATGTCAACATTTGCAATGTCAAGAGAGAAAGTAATCAAAGTAATAGTTTTGTTAAAGATGTTACACAACTTATGTTGAGCCTTTGAGTGAAGAATATTTGAAAAGGATTTATGTATGCACCATTCATGACCTAGAAGTACTTGAGCCATCTAAGGAAGGAATCCTCCAGTGGGAAGATGTACATTCTATTAGTGATACCACAAGTATTGCTTGTGATAATTTGGCTCATGGCACTTATGAGATGGTTGGGCATGAAGTAAGGAGTGCATTTTCACGGAAGTAAACCTTGTTGTATTAGGAGGATAGGTAACAACTATATACCTCGGTACACTAGAGAAGAAGACCCTACGATATTCCTACGCTCCATAGAGTAATAATGGAGAAAATAATTTGAAATAATAAATATGTTAGTATATACCTTATGCAAGATAGCAACGCACTGGTGGGTGGCTCATAGGGATAATCTTGTAGAATGGAATGAATTCAGGATTTCTCTAACAACTCGGTTTTCCAGGAGTAATGCACCTACTCAAATCTACACATATCATGGTAATCAACATATTCAACACCACGTTTAGTAGTGTGAGAGGCTCTGGATAGAGGGCAGAAGCTTTACCTCCTTCTCTATGGGTGCACAAACTTTATTCCACTTTACAAGGTTGTGCATGTGTTTGGTATGTATATGCAGAGCTACATAGAGAGACTAGAAATTGGCAGGATTTGATTACAGGAATGGTCCATACTTTTGAATACTTCTCTACTAAACCTCCAGTGGAAGAGGCATTAAGGGTTATAAAGTGCTTAACTATGGGAGAAAATGCAAAGTTATAAGAACTCATTTAGGATTTATTTGGTGAGACAGACTCAAGAGTGTGCTTTGATAAAGAAGAAGAGATATATGTTGCGCTACTTAAGTGCACTTGCTTTGAGATAGAAAAAGGAAAGATGGTCTCCATAGTGAATGATGAGGAAGTATAAGATCTGGATATAGATCATTCATTGGGTAAACACCAGGTGTTAGACGGTCACAGAGATAACAAGGTGCATGCCTATCATGAACCCATGAAGATAAAAAATGTGAATATTGGTGTAGATGTTGAACCTAAGGAGACAATAATTGGGGATTATGAGTCCGAATCTGAAGTGGCAAAAATCATTGAGTTACTATGTGATTTTCTAGACTTATTTCCTAAGGGCTGCCATGAATTAAAAGTAGTGCATGAATCATTAGGAGAGATGAATATTAAGCTTAAGGAAGGTGTGTTCCCGGTCAAGAAAAGACCCTATAGAATGAACCCTAACCTATGCATAAAATTTAAGGAAGAAATTGATAAGATGTTGAAATCTAGCATCATCAAGCCCTTAGAATAATTAGAGTAGGTTAGCCCCATTTTCATTAGTATAAAGAAATATGGTCGGATTAGGATTTTTGTGGATTACAGGGAACTGAATGTTGCATGTGTGATTGATCCCTTTCCTACAAATTTCATAGAGGAGATATTAGAAGGCATTGTATGGTGTGAAATCTATTCTTTTACTGAGATGGATTCTTTGGGTATCATCAAGTCATTTTTTCATAGGAGAATGAAGAGAAAATGATGTTCACCACCGAATGGGGAAGTTTTGCATATCTTGTGATTCCCTTTGGTGTGAAAAATGTGCTTATTGTATTTTCGCGAGATAGTTGTTCAAGCATTCCGGATTTTATTCACAACTTCTTACATGTTTACTTAGATGATTGGATGGTGTATTGACTTGCTAAGGATCATTGTGAAATTTTTTTATTAATGTTTGAAAGATGTAGACAATTAATCATCTCTTTAAACATCAAGAAGTGCGTGTTTGTTACACCTTTTGGAACTTTGCTAGGGCACATCATTTGTAAGGAAGGTTTTTTAGTGGATCCAACTAAAGTTACAATTATTGTATGCCTATAAGAGCCCACTAGTCGAGTGAGGTGCATGGATTCTTAGGTCACATTGGGTATTATAGAAAATTTATCAAAGGATATACTAATATTTTTGCACCCTTGGAAGAGTTACTAAAGGAAAAGAGACATTCTATTGGGGAAACCGCAACAATGTGCATTTGAGGCATTGAAGGAGAGACTTACTACAATGCCTATTTTACATTTTCCCTCATGGAACCAACTATTTCATGTACATGTGGATGCCTCTGGCATGACCATTGGTGTGGTGTTAGCTCATCCGGAGAATGATAACAATGGTATAGCTCGATACCAAATGATATGATAGAATTATATTGCAATGACCAAAGAGGGACGGAAGCCTCAAAAATATTATTGATCATGAAATCAGATTACGTAACAATGCAAGAGCTGTAATATTTATAAATATTAGATAGCCTCATATGGATAGACATGACACCCTATCAGGCAAAAAATATGAGATGATAAGACCCATATCACATGCACATGTAATTACTACCAATATTGAATGCAAGTCACTAGACTAGAGTGTACATGTTGCACATTATTAAATAAAAGAAAATGCAATAAAATGCAATAAAATGGAATAAATATGCCTATGCTAAACTATGCAAAACATTCCCCCTTAATTTTGCATAGTTTCCAATGAAGTGGAGAGGAACTTTGAATAGTGTGAATTTTTCACGTGCAAGTGACTTAGTGAAAACATCTACCTTCTTCAGCTATAGGACGAATCTGGAGTCAGTATGTTGTGCTTCAAGACATGTTCACATATGAAATGAACCTGTACTTCAATATGCTTGGTTTTCTCATGAAATACTTGGATTGCGAACAAGCTTTAGAACTCCTTAATTATCAACATATACTGGAGTAGATTTCTATTGTGGTAGACCAATTCCTTCTAGTATTCGGTGTAGCCATATTGCTTCACAAATAGCTTCACCTGCAGCTCAATACTCTGCTTCTATAGAAGAGCGAGAAACAAAGTTATGTTTCTTTCTTCCCCATGATATCGGTCAAGATCCCATAAAGAAGATGAAGCCTGATGTTGACTTCCTATCATCCATGTTTCCTGCATGATCTGAATCTGAATATTGTGTCAAGAAGAAGTTGTCATTCTTCTTGTACTCTAGACGAAGGTCAACTATACCATTTAGATATCTCAGTATTCTCTTTGCTACTTTCTAATGACATATTTTTGGTTCTTGCATGAAGCGTGATAAATAGCTGAATGTAAAGATGATATCCGGTCTAGTATATGTTAGGTAAATGAGACTCCCAATCAACTTCCGATAGAGAGTTTCATTCACTGGTGGTGATGGATCGGAACGAGATAACTGAAGTCTCACTTCCATAGGTGTAGAAATAGGAGTACAGTCCATCATCTTGAATTTCTTGAGTGTTTTCTTGGTGTATTTCAAATGGGACACAAATATATGATTCTATTTTTGCCATAATTCCAACCCAAGACAATAGTGCATGAGCTCGAGATCTATCATGTCGAACGATCGATTAAAATCCTTCTTTATTACATCGATCATCTTCATAGAATTTCCTGTAATGACTAGATTATCAACATAAACAACCACAATGACAATCTCACCCCTTGCTTTTTGAGGTAGAGATTGGGGTCATAAGGATTCCTTTCGAATCCATGACTTATGAGATGCTCATCAATTTTGATGTACCATGCATGGGGTGCCAGTTTTAGGCCATATAGATATTTTATGCGTCTGCATGCCATCATCTCTTTTCTTGGTATTACATAACCCTCTCGGCTAAGTCATATAGACTTCTTCTTGCAAATCTCCATTAAGAAAGGCACTTTTCACATCCATTTGGTGGACTTTCCAACCAAATTGTGCAACTAGAGCAAAGATTATCCCGATTGTCTTGATCTTGGCCGTGTGGGAGAAAATGTCTCCTCATAATCAATGCCTTCTTGTTGTGCATACCCCTTTCTTTACCGCAAGCCTTACTTTATACTTGTCACTAGTCCCATCTAATTTGTACTTAGTCTTGAATATCGATCTGTATCCAATGGGTTTCTTCCCTGGTGGAAGGTCGATAAGTTGCCATGTGTTGTTCTTCATCACTGACTGATACTCTAAATCCATGGCATCTTTCCAAGCTTTTGATTATAGGGCTTCTTAAACTATAGATGGCTCAATTGTTTCAACAACTCTGCTCATTAGGGCATAATTGACCTCTTCACGAGCTTGACTACGAGTTCTAGGTCTAGGATTGGATGATGTGCTAGGTGCTTCATCCAAATTTGCATCTCTTATTAATTGAGTATACCATTTAGGTAACTTCTTAGCTGTTCCATTGGCTTGTGGTGGATCCAAGTTTTCACCATCATCCAATTCATCACTGTCATCTTTAGTGGGAACATCAAATTCTATCTTCACAAGAGGTGTATTCTACATGTTTGTTGAGTCATTGAGTGGAGCATCTACTTGTTTCTTCTCAAAGAACTCAACATCCCTACTTGTGTATACTTTCTTTACTTTCGATCCCATAATCTGTACCCAAGTGCTTCTTCACTCTATCTAATGAATATCGGTTTATTATCTTTCATATACAACTTGTTCCTATTTTTCTTGGGTATGTGCATGTTGGCTTTGCACCCAAATACTCTTAGGTGTGTAATTGATGGTTTCCAATTTGACCATGCTTCTTGAGGTATCACTCCTTCAAGAGCTACTATGGGCAATCTATTCAAAAATAGACTCGTAGTTCTTGTAGCTTCGCCCAAAATGTTTTTATTAAACTGAGTTGTCAATCATACATCGCACCATTTCCATGATAGTGCGATTCCTTCTCTCAACTATACCATTTTACTATGGTGTGTGAGTAGGAGGAATTTTTCGATGAATCCCATGAGCTTACGAGTAAGTCTTGAACTCATTGCTTGTGAATTCCCCCCTTCAATCTGAGTGGAGAGTTTTGATCTTGTGACCAATTTCATTCTCAACAAGTGCTTTGAACTTTTGAAATGTCTCAAAGGCTTGAATCTTGTCTCTTAGACAATATATCCACATCTTTCTTGAGTAGTCATCAACACAAAGCATGAAGTATTGACATCCAGAATAACTTGGTTGCATGGGCCCGAAAATATCGGTGTGCACCAAATCAAGCTTTCCCTTAGCTCTATATGTGTTCTTCTAGAAGGGTACTCTATGTTGCTTTCCAGCTAGGCAATTGTGACAGTTGTCAGTGTTGTGCTTAAGTGTAGGCAATCCTTTCACCATGTTGCCCTTTTGAAGTGTTTGGAGATAGCCAAAACTGATGTGACCATATCTGCAATGCCATAGTTCTAGAGATTATGTGTCTTTGGCCACTAGATCTTGATCATCCTTATGGACAAAATCAAGTTGGAACATGCATCCCACATTGGAGGCTCTTGCTACAATCTTGGAACCTCTTGACTTATCTCTTATAAAGCACACTTTTTCTCCATTATTACTATCAAAATCCAACTTCAAGTTGTGATCAAGGAGTTGACTAACTGATCACAAATTCTTGGTCAACCTAGGTACATATAATACATCTGTGATTTTGTAGTCATTTTTTTTCAAGAGGTAGTGAAATGTTTCCAATCCCCTTGACATCAGTATGATGAGTCATCACCTAATGACACATGGTTCTTGTTAGGTGAGTCACGTAGTGTGTAGAACCAATCCTTGTGTCCAGTCATGTGTTGAGTTTCACTTGAGTCAACATACCAAATATCTTGTGTGGACTTGGTTTCTTCATCAAATTGAGTAGAATACATGTGGTGTCCTTCATTTGAATCATCCTCATGTTTAGTAATGTACCCTTGTTGTTTGGGTTTTCTTTTCCAATTACCATTTTTCTACCCTTGATTGTTGTTGTTGTTGGACTTCCCTTGATTTGAATTGTTGTTACCCTGTTGGTTATTGGGTTTTGAATTGCTTGATGAACCCTTTTTGTAGGAATTGTACCAATAATCTTTGATGTCATGTCCCCTCTATTGAAAATGCGACACTTCTTGGTGTTGTCTCGTTGATTTTGGTCCCTTTCTTGACTTTGATTTTGTTGGGACTTCTTGTGATTAGACTAATATTTCCCCTTTCCTTTATGATTGGAAGATAGTGCTTGCTCATCTTCATGATCTTTGTTTTTCATTCCCTCTTCTTGTTGGAGTAGATTGACCAACTTCTCAAAGGTGATTGTGTGTTCACTCATATTGATAGTTGTTATAAATATTTTGTAGGAAGGAGGAAGTTCTCACAACACAATTGTACGAGGTCCTCATCACTTATCTATTTTTCCAATGCTAGTAGAGATGCCTAAAAGTAGCAACTCATCTCAAAAAAAGCTTCAACCTTCTCGTTGTGATTTAACTTGAGAGTATGCATTGTGATAGTAGGTTGAGGATGGCATTCTTTTTTTTGCCTCATAGATTGTGCTCAACTTATCCCATGCATCCTTGGCCGATGTGGCATCTATAATATGGGGTTGCACATCATCCGTTACACCAAACAAGATGATTAACTTGGCCTTTTATTGGCCTTGTCAAATTGAACTTGTTTTCTTCCATCATCAAGTGATCTTGTTGTTGTTCTATCTGACTGTTGTCCATAGGTCTTCAAACTCGAGTAACATCTTGATATGCGTTTCCATGTAGCATAGTTGTCTCCTCTAAGCGATTGTGAATCTGGTAAGAAGAAATTTGATGCTTGTGCACCCATTTCTGCAATCTAAATTTCTAAAACTCTGAATTTTTGATAAAGGGTAACGCTCTTCTCACTCTAGGTTTATGGTCTCCCTCTCAATATACCATCGGTGATATACCAAACCTTTCTATATATGCTCCTTTTGATATACCCATCGGTATGTCGAACAAGATCACCCTTTCAATATACCCATCAATATGGAAAGAGGTTTTAACTCATGTGAAATAATTTAATATGTGGTATGTAGACAAGGTATGGAGAGGGGTTTGTGCAAGCACAAATGGATGGGAGGGCTCGGATGTGTGTGTATTGTGTCCTTATTACTCCCCGTCGATTTTATAGGGTCGATGTCTAGACGATGTTTAGGAAACTATGTTAGGCATTAAGTACAGTAGAATTCATGATGGTATCACCCGTAAGTGCTTCCCATAGGCACCGTATATACCAAACATTGCTTTATGAGATCAAAGATCTCGTGTGATAGAACCAAACATAAAACAAAAAAATGTAATTTTTTTCTTTTTTTTTTTTTTGCACTTTATGCACCAAGATTAGTACAAAATTCTCCAAAAGTACATATAAATGAAGTTTTTGTGTTCCCCCTCTTTACAAAAAGGGTCCGAATCACAAAATACACAATTTAGGCCAAAATATTTTTACCCCCAATAGGTGTTTTTCCGCTAAATTTAGCGGTGGCTCTAAATGTGTTTGGTGAGCTTCTAAATTTGAAAATCCCCCAAAATTTAGTAATTTCTCCAAATTTTCTAAAAAAAAATTAATAAAAAATATGGAGAGAGTGGGAATTGAACCGCTGACCTGTTTGTTCCCAAGATCCAAACAAACAATCTAAATATTGTTTTCACCTTTTCTCATAAACCATGATCGGGTTCTTCTAAAATTTTGACACCAGCATCATAAAATATTTTCTTAAAACTCAAAAAATTTCAGAAGAATTGAAATCTTTGATTTTGAGATATTACCAATTTACTAGCTAGATCTGATTTTTTTTTCAGAAAAAATGACCCAACTTACCATGAGCTTTTTGTCACATGTAGAAGCTGAATCTGAAGATGATGTAAACTGCAAAGTTTTGTGCCTCTTTCTTATCTTTCCAGAAAAAAAAAACATCACATCAATCTGATATTGTATGAAAAAGTTACATCATTTTTTATGAGAGCTATTTGCTAGAATTTTGTTGTGAGGATTGCTTGACAACTTTGCTCTCAAATTCTTCACACCTCCACTTTCAGATCTGATTTTTGTTTTTTTTTTTTAGATCTGATTTTTTTCACTCTTTTTTAGATCTAAATTTTTTTCAAGATCTTTCTCCTTTTTTAAGATCTCTTTTTTTTCACAAATCTTTTTTTTTTTTTCAAGATCTTTTTTTTTAAAGATCTCCAAATCTGAAATATTCCACCAATATGTTGGATCAATTGGCTATGCCAATGACTAATACAAAAAAATTTTACCTTCCAAATAAGTGGATAGGTCAAATTTTAGTTGAGGGATGCTTGGAAGGAATGGAGGCTGCGGGATGCTTCAATGGCTCTCCTTTGAAATTGGCTATGCCAATGACTAATAAAAAAATTTACCTTCCAAATAAGTGGATAGGTCAAATTTTAGTTGAGGGATGCTTGGAAGGAATGGAGGCTGTGAGATGCTTCAATGGCTCTCCTTTGATATAGCTCTTCTTCTCTAATGGATCCTCTCTAATAGTGCTCCTCTTCAACCTTGCTAGGATAGAACCTGCTCTGATACCAAATGATAACAATGGTATAGCTCTGATACCAAATGATAGAATAGAATTAGATTGCAATGAAAAAAGAGGGATAGAAGCCTCACAAATATTATTGATCATGAAATCAGATTACATAACAATGTAAGAGATGTAATATTTATAGATATTAGATAGCCTCATATAGATAGACATGACACCCTATCAGACACCAACTATGAGATGATAAGACCCATCTCACATGCACATGTAATTACTACCAATATCAATGTTATCCAACATAACAATATTGAATGCAAGTCACTAGACTAGAGTGCACATGTTGCACATTATTAAATAAAAGACAATGCAATAAAATGCAATAAATATGCCTATGCTAAATTATGCTAACAGAGAAGGTATTATAAATCATCTTATGTATTTTGCTAGTAAAAATTTGACTCTTGTAGAGAAGAATTATACAAATACTCGAGTGCAAAATCTTGTCAATGATCTATGCACTACATAAATTCAGACAATACCTACTAGCAAAACCATTTGTATTTTATACCGATCACATGGCATTGAATTACTTAGTAAATAAGCCCATTTTACAGGGGCACATATGTCGATGGGTTCTCTTATTCCAAGAATTTCATTTCACAGATGGTAAAAATAGGTAAACGTAATTCTGCCCATACCATTTATCAACAATTCACCAAGGGAGGACGTGTAGACAATTAAAGATATAATACCGATGCATATTTATACATGTTTCAATGCATGCCTTCAAAATTAGAGGTTATTATTGTCTTTTTATGTAAAGGTATGACACCAAAAGGAATGAAAGCCTTAGAGAAGAAACAACTTGTAATTCATGTTGCACCTTTTACGTTGATCAGTGGTGACCTATACAAGTTAGGTCTGAGATGAAGTATTGCGCCAGTGTGTACTAGAGCATGAGCACACGAGATATCATGGAAGAGGCTCATGGTGGTATTGCAGGTGGGCACTATGTAGGTGACACCATTATGCACAAGATTCTACTTGCTGGATTATGGTGGGAGACCCTCTACAAAGATTGTAAAGCATATTGTAAGGTGTGTGATCATTGTCAACACCTTGGTAAACCTGGGAAAAGAGATGAAATTCCTTTAAGACCTATTCCTAGTGCAAAGCCATTTGATAAATGGGCTATAGACTTTTTGGGTCCTATTTCACCAGCTACATGTAGAACTGGATTGTGCTACATCATCACTTACACAAATTATCTTACAAGGTGGGTAGAAGTAACACCTACCACGGATTATACAACAACTACATCAGCCAGGTTCTTATGGGAAAATATTCTTACAAGGTATGGATGCCCGCTAAGCTTGAAAAGTGATAGAGGTACACATTTTTTTAATGAGACAATCAAAAACTATTGGATGAATTTTTTTATTATACACCATAGGACTACACCCTATCATCCTCGGGAAAATGGGATTGTTGAGGTCTTCAAAAAGATTTTGAGCAGGACATTGACAAATCTTTGTGATGTTGGAAGGAAATATTGGAATGAAAAAGTTTCGTTGTGCTATAGGCATATAGAACAACATACAAGAGG
The DNA here is from genome assembly GCA_018340775.1 of Taxus wallichiana var. yunnanensis. NCBI lineage: Eukaryota > Viridiplantae > Streptophyta > Pinopsida > Cupressales > Taxaceae > Taxus > Taxus wallichiana. Next base: position 101,066,348 of record CM031242.1, read on the forward strand.
TTGAAAAAGGCCACACCCTTTTAGTTGGTGTTTAGCATAGAAGCAGTTATTCTTATGGAATTCATGTTTCCTTCTTTATGTATTGTGAATCGGAGGTCTAGGCAGTGATGAGAAAACATTAGAAGAAAGAATTGATAAATTGATACGATTGGATGAGAGGCATGCCATAACACGTTGCGGTCGGGAAGAAAGAAAAGGCCGGATAAAAGGCATGGTATAATAGGAATATCGGGGAAAAAAAGATTGAGATTGGACAGATAGTGCTTCTTTATGATTATAAGTTTCTACGTCATACATGAAAGCTTAAAGTGCATTGGTTGGGACCATATGTTATCACTCATATACTTGAATCATGTGCTTTTCAGTTAGAGATGCTTGATGGAATATGGTTACCCAGTTACTTCAACGGGAGTAGGCTGAAGTCCTACTATAAATAAGTCTTCTTGGTGTTTGTAATAAGGCAGTGTTGCCATTTAGAATAGGTTTTCATTTCTATATTTCCTTAATGTATTTCCTTCTTTATTGCTATGCTTTGTCAATTTAGTTTGGTGTTTTGTGTAATAAGTGTATTTACATTGTGGAAGCTTATTACCATCTAAAGTATTTTTATGCATAGAAGAATGCACATACCATTGGTGTGGGGTGGTTATTCATAACTGGGTACACATGAGAACAAAACTATTACATGTGTTAGTTAAGTGTGGAAAGAAGTTGTTCAAAAGGAGATTTCTCTAAAATATGACCATAGATGAATATAAATGAGGGATCGGTATAATGTGAGGTAAGAAATGACCGTGGAGACTACCGGAGGAAGGTGCAATGGCAAGGTACTCGGTCGCATGGAAGCACACTAAAGAGAAGTCTATAACCAAAAGGTAGGAAGGTGCGCTAAAAGGTTATAGCTGGTGCATGAAGATGTCTTGTGTAAAGATTATCAAAATGGTCAATTAATGAGAGGATTATTTGTAGGTGAAGGAGTAATAAATGCACTAACTTTTTAAAAATATCTATAAGGACATGATGTGGGTTCATTTTTACCTTTGTGATCAAAATTATTTTGGTGAGCTAAGTGCAACCAAGCCAAGTGAATCGTTTTGAGGTGTGGAGGATTGTGAAACCAGATGTGGAGATAAGACTATTATGCAGAAGAGGTTTACATCCCCATTGGTGAAGGGTTTAAGTGAGGAAAAATAATTGATAAGGAGATAGGATACATAGTTTCAAGCTAGGGCACACAGATTCAAGCTAGGGTTTGAGTTTACTCATTACAAACAAAAAGGGTGGTATTTTTATGATGGCACTAAAGAAAGCAACTACAATAGGCATGAAAGGAAAGAATAAGGTAGAATTTGAAGTTGAAATTTCTCCCGAGAGTAATTTTCTAGAGATGCGGTTCTGGAAGGAGTACAAGAGTGGGATTACCACATCCATAGATGAAAAATAAGTGACTATAACCACATTACCAATGACAACAAGGGAGAGTTATAATTTTTTTTGAATAAGAAGATGAACAAGCATATGGTGGAGGATATTCTAGTGTATGATGACAACGGGAAAAATTCTTGAAGAAGGTAGGAGTTTATTGGAAAATATGAACACTTATACCAATGGCTTATGAACCGAGTCCATAAGGAATTATGTTATTTCACCGAGATGAAGGGTTAAGATCACAACAACCCTAGTTTCAACACTAATAGGATTGAAGGGCATAGGGGTAGACCTTATTAGTGATCTAACTAATAAAGTAGTGGTCATAGAAACAAGAAAGGAGTTGGGGTATACCAAGGGTCTATGCGGAATGGACATTGATAAACTAAAGAAGTTTCCTATGGTATAGGAAGCCACACATCTACTAACCAATTTGAATGACCAAGAGAGATGGTTATAGGTAAACACCATGTGGCTTCATATTGCAAATAAAATGTCTCAGGGAGTAGTATACAACTTAACAGGCTATATTGCAAACACCATTGTTGAGGAAGCATGCATAGGAGAAAATATAAGTTTTGGTGCTATCCTACTTTCTCTTGTGTTTTTAGAAATTAGAGTGCTGATGGACCAAAGAACAAGATCTGGGAGTAACCCTTGATAAAGAATTCCCTCGCGGAGAAGTTTGAAAAATATTTATGTGAAGGATCAATGAGTGGGCAATTTAAGTAGAGGGTAGAAATGTGGTATGACCAACTTCAAGTGGCGTTTGAGGAGAAGTGGCACATTCACAAGGAGCTACCTTTGGTAGTAGGTAAGGTAGTATAGTTCATGATGTACCAAAAATTCTGCATCATGTGGTTTTCCATGAGGGATGAGACATGGAGCCCATGGTGCAAACTTCCCTATGCCTTCACAACATGCTACTTCCAAGCCTCATTTCATAGATTTAGTGAGGCATGCCATCTGAAATTTAACACATATAAGGTAGAATGTGACTACCACACCCTTAGGAAGACATATGTGTATCCACTTGACTGCCTACATTGAGAGGCTCATTTTAGACATCATAAGTATGAAGCCAATAAGCTTGGCTATTGGGGAAAGTGGATCTGCGCTCATATACCTTCAACTTAAGCCTAATATGGAGACTAATAAGTATGTGGAGAATGATTTCACGCTCCTAAGTCCACCTAATGGAAAACATATAGTGGAGAACAAACCAACTCCAAAGCTTGCACCGACTATAGAGGTATACGAGGAGGAAGAAGAACATGAAGATAATGGAGGATTGGATCATATGGGCTAGAGGAAGCCCACAGATAGAGTGGAGACTGAGCACGTTGATACTCAACCTTAGGTACAAGAAGGAGATGAGGACTTAGATGTGGAAATAGTCCATGAAGAGTAATTCTTTAAGAGGGTATTTAGAAGAACAAGAACAAAAGGTGTGGGAAATCCTTATACTATAAGAAAATCACCATGACTCTTCCCTCGAAAGAGGCAACTAAGAAGAAGAGGAGAAAGCTAAAGCTGAATGAGGAGGTAGAGGAATTTGCAAAGAGCATGCACAGGACCCCAGTGCATCCATAATATATGCGAGAGCCTAGAGATGAGGACATGAAGGATGAAGAAGAAGGTGTGAAGGAGGCAAAATAATTGGAGCATGAGAAACCTCATGCACATGAAGCTACTTAGGATGTCAAAGAGCGAACTCCAAAACTTGGTGCTCAGGTTCCTAAGGGTTAAGAACAAAGAGAACAAGTGGAGAATACATTGTTCCGAGTATGGGCTATGTTGAGGACACAAGAAAAATCATTTGTGCCCATTTTCAAAGCACAATGGACCTAAAGGAGTTATATGGGTGGGAGTTGATGGACCCAGACATGGCCACTACGTGCACAAGGAAACAACTATCTTGGTCCATGTAGACTCATATGGACAAGCTAAATTTTGATGTATGCGAGGAGTCTTGTGTGTCAAGAAGAGTGAAGAAGGCACCTTAGAGTAGGCACATGACTATAAGCCCACTCTCATGTCTGATGAGTAGGTGAGCAATGCCTTGGTTAAGGTATCTACAAAGGTGGCATAGAGGAATATCGATAAGGTTGCCACTATTAGAGCACTACGTGAAGATAACAAGGCAAAAACTGCAGAAATAATGCGTCTAAAAGGAGAGAAGGATCTAAAGCAGAAAAAGAATGAGGCCTTCATCAAAATGGTAAAAGAAATTGGTGACTATGTCTTGAAAGCAAGACCACATCTAGATTGTAAGGTACCTGAGAAGTTTCTTTTAGCTATGCATTATGTGTGCACATTAGTTGATTTGGTGCTTGAGGACGGACCTATTCCAATGCTAGTGCCAAAGGATCCTAAACAAGAAGTAGAGAGAGAAAGGGCCTCTCGTGGTTAGGAATATTTCATCTTACGAGGCATTACTCAAAACTTTACAAGATGAGCTAAAGAAAATAGATCAAGCTTTGAACATATGTGCAACACTAGAAGAATTGATCAGGATTAGGACTATTATAGAAGACAAGGAATTTATGAAGGAAATGAAGGATGAGACTTTAGGGCATGTAGAAATATTGGCATTAGTAAAAAAATCACGAAGCCCTTACAACAACACAAAACCCACATAAGTAGAGGCTAGATGAGATTAGAAAGCTCATAGCACAAAAGATGGATCTTCTAGAGGGAATGCTATCTTTTATGGCCAATGTTGTCCTAGTACTGTATAATAAAAAAGAAGAGATAACCCAAGATGAATTGTAAGCCATCACCACGGACATTCCGGAGAAGACAAGAATCGCTGTCTTTGTATGACTAGAAAACATTGGAGGTTGAGATTAAAATAGAATATCCATTGTTCATCCTCCTAGTTGAAGTGAAGGGTGCTTTGTAGAATAGAATTCTATTCTTTATACAATGATTCTTTACATTCTTTCCATTCTTATTCTTTATTATTTGGGACGATCAATAGGAACCCCATTGTCGGGACAATAATTTACATTAGTGTGGGGTAATGTTGAGCGATTGACAGTAGTATGAAACTAAGGAGATGGCATATAGAAGATTCACACACATGAACAAGGCACATTTGAAGGTGTAGAAGGATATGAAAGGAAACGTGCACCATTACAAGTTGATTTAGGACTTAGCCATTTTCATGGTTACGGGCTATTTTTGGAGATAGCATGTGGAGCACACAATGGGATGGATAATTGTGTGACACGCAAATGATATTTTTAGGATGAGCATCTACTAAGAATTATACATGATTTCAAGATAATAATAGGATTACTAATCGGCTTACTTCCAATTAATCGTAAGAGATCTATTATTAGCGCACTTGTATGTGTGCATATTTTTATAAAGGCACATGGTTATTTATTTCATCATGTGACCTATTTTGGGAAGTGTGTAAGTGGTGAAGGGAACGTACCCACCCCTATAGGTATGTATTAGTCTAAGGAGAGACACGAAGAAACTGTTTATGAGTTATTGTAAAGTTATTTTTTTGGATATGATGCATGCATAAACTTATGGTAATGTTATAAAGTTTAAGAAGCTTTTGTGTTTACTATGTTTTAATATAATGGAGTATATTGGATGGATAAAGGTGTTAAACATGATTGTAACTAGTTCTTGTATGGTTGATTTCATTATGATTATTGTTTAATTCATGATTATGTAAGATCTAGATCTAGAATGTGTTGTGTGAAATTTTTTACTTATTATGGTTCTGAATATGCTCTATCTTCAACACATTAACGTCCTACAAAAAAAATCTAAAGAGAGGCCTATTGAGCCCCTGAAATATTGACTAAGTATGAAGGCACGTGGGTGTGCAGGACCCCAGTTATAGAAGGGTGCTCAAGGAAAAAACACATAAGAGAAAAGGCTTAAGTAAGAAAATAGCATGCACGACGCGTAAAAGGAGATTCAGTCTTAGCTGATTTAAGCAACAAAGGAAGAACACATGAAAAGTATGATTGGTTATGCATGGATAAGATGCTAGCCTAACAACAGGTGGCCCAAGAAAGAGCATGCTAGTGAAGGAGTCTTCTAGAAGACCATCATGAGATGGAGTGGAGAGCTTAGGCCTAAGGAAACATGCTCGCTAAAGGACCACATTCGACACTTGGTGACAGATCTGAGGGTGTGGAAAGGCGAGTTGGAAGCATGGGAAGGTGATAAATACAAGTTCTTGTAGTGGGAAAAGAGAGACAGAGATAAGGAGACTAGGATAACATACACATGGGAATATAGACATGAGAGGAGAAGATAGGAGGGATACACATAGAGAGAGATAACATGGGTGAAGCTCTGCAGGATTACTTTGCGAGTGGAACTTTGGTGCAGAAAGGAATGTACTAAGCTTAGCATTGTAATTTCTTTTTCTTTTTGGCTTAGTTATACAAGCCTAGTGATGTGCATGACTACGGTCTACCCTCTATGGCTCTTTGTAATGAAACAATGAATATAATGAGGTTACCTATTGTAATTAGATATGAATATCAGTGGGTTTTATGTATATTTCATTCATAGAAGTTCTCTTTCCTTTCATGCTATGAATGAATGATTATATCTTTCCTTCTATTACAATATATGTTGTGGAGTATATTAAAACACTCGGTCTAAAGAAACTACAAGGATTTGGAGGTCGTTCTGAGCCCTATGATTCTTGTATGTCTAAACTTCTTTCCTGAATACTCTTATACTAAATATAGATGAATGCTTCCCACTATAACTCACATAAAAGAGAGACTCGGCACCCACACATGCCTTGGGTGAGTGCTCAGCTTCTACTAGGTGATAGGCCACCACACATGGGATTCCTTCCTTTTATAGTGGGAGTAAACTTGACTACATCTTGGTTCCATTATCAGGACCTATTTTCAAAGTTGTAGCGGGATATAGCATGCATCATGATCTGTAGAAAGAGTAATGATGGATCGGTTAACATTGTAAAATGTTGAATCATAGTTCAAGAGCACGAAGGATGAATTTTCCCAGAGATTTAGCACTGGACTTGAGTTTGATACATGTAGATGGGTAGAGGAGAATCTCTACCATGATCTATATGAGACTTATTTCTATTGCTTCCCATTAGAGTCATTTGGGTGGCTTTCAGCATATGAATCTAGATCAAGTTGGCATTATGGATCATGGATATGGACCAAAGAAGACTACCAAAGGTTGTAGGATGTAGATCTAACATGGACCCATGTTGTAGATCACTGGTGAAGAGGAGTACTAGCTAGATACACTCTGGAATACACCATTTCCACATATTCTTGCCCATAAATTATCGAGTTCATGTTTTTATGAGAACCTAGAGGATAGTTTGTACGTGTTATTCCTCTAGCTATGAAGATATTGATAGTTACCATGAGTTTAGAAGCACTCCCCATGGCCAAATAAACCATTCGAGTGCTACGTAAGGAAGCTTAGGTGGAGGAAGATGGCGAGATGATATGACAGAAAAATAGAGGGAAGAAAGATGGCTCAAGTGTGGCGAAGTGCGTGAAAGGGAGATTTCTAGTGGACGCAAAGATGCTAGTGTGATGGATCTATGGACATAACCATTGCAAGAAGGAGTTGAGGTTCACGCAAAGGATGTAGAACCTGAGTAGTTTGTGCCACCCCATCTTGGCAAGCACATGAGGGAGACCCCTTCAGCTTCTAGTGAGAGTTCATCACATGGAGAAAGGAGAGTTATTGGTGCATATCTGAACCCACCCAGTGACCGAGCCCTAGCACTTGGTTTTCCTAATCTAGGAAGAAGTATTGATCCAATTGAAACCAGTGGAAGAGATAGATCCATGCCTAAGAGGTATAATTTTTCAGTTCCTTCTTCTATGGCTACACATATTCCAATATTTGGAGGATTTTTGGACAAGGAGCAAGTATACAAGCTTTTGGTCTCGCATCAGGGAGTGGTGTAGGACAAAGTAGCGGTAGTGGGGCACCATCCTAGACCATCAGTGCACGATTAGTGGTACTGTGGGGGCACTTGGCATAGATCCTATAGGACCTATTGGGCCCAGTGATTCTAGTGGATCTGCTGGCTCTAGAGGTATAGGAGCCGGTGGACTTGGTGGATCAGGTGGTGGACAAAGCACCAAAGGGAACCAAGGATCTAGTTCAGGAAAAGGACCCCAACCACCACCTCAAGTTTTCTTTGAAATGTCTCTGCATTTACCAGATTACAGGGGCATTGAGGATGCTTTGCAGAACATGTTCACAAGTGTGAATTGCTATGGCACGTGAAAGGTATCACAACCCCAGAACAAAAGGCTAGTCAATTTGCAACCACGTTGCAAGGGCGCGTGCATAGCTGGTATAGAAAGTATGATCCTCATCAAACAGTGGTGGATTACACTACCTTAAAGAATGCATTCCTGATAAAGTTCCACATTCCTGAGTTTGAACAAAAATCATTAGCGCTTTGAAGGAGATATAGCAAGGAATGGCAGAGAGTGTGCGGGAGTATGATGCACACTTTAAAACTCTCTTGTCCAAGTTATCATATGATATACATCCTTCTCAACATGCACAGTGGTTTGTTGGAGGATTGATCACCCCTTTTAGGAGGGCCTTGTCTCATAAAACTTTTACAGATCCATGTGAAGCATTGGAGGCTGCCTTACACACCGAAGCTATTGGTAGTATTGATACTAGAGTTAGCCCATTCTTAGAGGCTCAGATTCTGCTATGGCTAAGTAGTTGGAAAATCTATTTGTGAACTTAGTCCATGAGACTCACAGTGGTTTGTGGTGCACAGATTGTGAGATAGAGGGGCATGTTAAGGATAATTTCCCCCAGAGGATGGTACGTGGTATGATGTTAGATTGTGAAATCTATCATGGGGACCATTATGCCAGTAGATGTCCCTTACTTCACCGTGATTAGGAAGAATGTATCTTGTTATTGCAAGATTTACACCTCCACAACCTATGATACTAAAGACTATAGGCTCATTGATTAGATACATGAGGCCATTGATCATGGGGTTCATCAAACTAGCATTTCCAGTGGTTCTAAAAATGATGATTGCCGTTATGAGGAGCACACAGATGAAGGTGCACGTGGAAGAGGCTTTCGAGGAGGATTCCATGGATGAGGTAACCATGGAGGAAGGAGTGAGTTCTCATGAGGAACATGTTTCAACTGTGGATCTATAGAACATTACAAGCGTGAGTGCCTAGACTTGTTGCAATGCTCATGGTGTGGAAAGAAGCATAAGTATGAGGAGTGCCTAGAGTTATATGAGCTTATGAATTAGCAGCACTGGAAGGAAAAAGGTGTTGTGATGGTTAGCATCAAGAAGGCATACATACACTGGATTCCTCGAGTAACATGGGATGAAGGTTTGGAGCCTATCTTGGTAACAATAAGGTTAGAATTCACGTGTGTAAGGGAGATACCAAGACAGAAGAGCCTAGTTTCAAGGGAAGAGGTTGTTCATGGAAAGTACCCAAACATCATGCATTAGAATGAGATATATCAGGACACCATGGATGTTATTCGAATCTTGGAAGGGGAGATCTAGTGTCTCAAGGAGAAATCCAAAAAGGAGGAATAAGGAAGGAGAGTCGAGGCGTAAAAGGATGACCTAGATGAGGTCAAGGAGGTGTGTAAAATGCTAAGGTAGGAGAACATCATCCCTTTGCTAGGATCCTGGTTGAGAGAGAAGGTACCACACACCAGAGAAGAGCATGAGAGATAGGTCTTGCACGTGAACCTTCCCCCTCACACCTCAACTATGAAAAAGAGATTGCATTGAATGTAGTTGTGGATGGATGGATCCTCAACAATATACTCATTAGGCCAGTGCGAGAGGTTAATGTTTTGACTTTGGATGCATGGCATCAGATGGGGAGACCTACATTACAACCATCTTCAAATGTGTTTTATATGGAAAACAAGACTAAGGAAATGCCCATCGGTGTCTTGAAGGATGCAACTATTACTATCCAAGGAGTTGAGTTTATCGAGGACTTCAAATTCTTGGCACTCGCCAAGATAGACAATTTCCCGCATTACTTGGGCACCCTTGGTGTTACAAAACAATGCGGAGACCTCAGGTTCAACAAAGGGTACATCAGCTTTTGAGAACAAAGAGGATCGGGTCATTATACCCCTAGTGATGGGAAGTTAGCACCCTACATTGAAATGTTGGGAGAAGAAGTTCGGATAAGATTTAAGTGCACTCAATTAGAGATCATGAGATGGTACACCATATTAATGGGGTTATCTAGTTTGAATATGCTCACTCGGTGAGTGATACCACCATTCGGCATGTGATAATTGGGCGCATGGAATTCCTTCCCTTTATAATGGGAATAAAATTGACTACATCTTGGTTCTGTGAATTAATGGGATAGTAGTTGAGAGAATCGTGTGAAGGTAACAAAGGTGTGCATGGTTTGGTGCCTTGGAGGAAAATAACGACCCAAGTACTCAGGAGGAGCCTTCCCTGAGATATTTCTGCAGGAGATAGAAGCTCAGTGGAGGAATGAGAAGGAATGAAGGGAGATGTTGAGTTACATCTTGCTCGACATAGCAACTCATTGGTGGGCCACACATCAGGAGAGCCTTTTAGAGTGGCACAAGGTAAGAATTGCTCTCTCTGTTAGATTTTCTAGAAGTAATATACCCACCATCATCAAGGAGTACCATGGGAAGGAGCTTGCCTCATTCCATATCTAGGAGTGTGAACAAGTTTGGAGAGGAGCGAGGGCTTACCACCATCCCTTTGGGTGCACAAATTGTATTCTACATCGTAGGGTTGTGCACACACATGGTACATACATTTAGAGACATGCCACCAGACAAGGAATTGGAAAGAGCTCATGGATGATCTTATTCAAGCCTTTGAGTATCGTGAGTACCAAGCCATCGGTTGATATGGCCTTACGCAAGGTATCAAGTGATTTACCATGGGGGATAGTGCCGAGAATGGAAGATAAGCTATTGGAATTACTAGGTGAACTAGGATTGGAGGCACACTTGAAGAGATTGAAGAAACAAGAGTTACAATTCTTAAGCACATGTGTTTGGAAAAGGAGAAGGGAAAGTTATTATATGTGATTGATGGAGAGGAATACGAGAGTTTAGATGTTAGCCATTCTGTAGGGACGTGCAAAGTAGTGGATAGTGTAGATGCTTGTGCGCATGCTTACCATGAGCCATTAAAGACAAAGAAAGTTAACATTGGTTCAGGAGAAGAACCTAAGGAAGCTATTATTGGGGATTATTGGATGAAGAAGGAAGTTTCTAAGATCATTGATCAGTTGCGTGAATTCAAGGATTTATTCTTGCATGGGTACCATGAGCTAAAAGGAGTTCACCATTCCTTGGGGGAGATGAAGATAAAACTAAAGGAAGGTGTGCACCCGGTTAGAAAAAGGCCCTACCAGATGAATCCCAACTTACGCGTGAAGGTTAAGGAGGAGATAGACAAGATGATAGCTTCTAGGATCATTGAGGCGATGAAATAATTAGAATGAATAAGTCGATGGTAATCATCATCAAGAAATATAGGCAAATTAGGATCTATGTGGATTATAGGGAATTGAATGCATTTCGTGTCATTGATCCATTTCCAAGCCCCTTTACCAAGAAATTTTGGAAGGATTCACCGGGGCATGAAATCTATTCCTTTACGAGAAGGATTTTAGGATATCACCAAGTCCAAATTGCAATGGAGGACCAGGAGAAGACAAATTTTTCCACCGAGTAGGGAAGTTTTCCATATACACAATCATGCCATTTTTGTTGAAGAATGCACCGGTTGTCTTTTTGCGCATAATGGTGCAAGCATTCCGAACTTCATTCATAATGTTCTTCAAGTTTACTTGGATGATTAGATAGTATATGGTCCGGTTAAGGACCATTGTGACAACTTGAGATTAATGTTTGAAAGGTGTAGGTAGTTGAGGATATCCCTCAACATCAAGAAGTGTGTGTTTGCTACACCCTTGGGGAATTTATTAGGGTATGTCATATATAAGGAGGGCTTGCTGGTAGATCCCACTAAAGTTACCGTTATTGTGGTGTTAACGGAGCCTACTAGCCGTGAGTGCGGTGCATAGATTCCTTGGGCATATGAGATATTACAAAAATTTCATTAAGGGGTATGCTAAGATCGTCGTGCCTTTATAGGAGCTTCTTAGACACAAAAGTACCTTCCATTGGGGAAAGGCGCAATAGAGGGTGTTTGACACCTTAAAAGATAGGCTTATTACCATGCCTATTTTATGATTTCCCTCTTGGGAAAATCCCTTCCATGTCCATGTAGATGCCTTAGGAACCACCATTGGGGTAGTACTTGCACAACCAGGTGAGGGGATTGTTGATCATCCTCTCTGTTTCACGAGCAAGAAGTTAACACCAGCAGAGCAGAATTATACCACAACCAAGCATGAGGCATTGTCAATGATCTATGTGCTTTTCAAATTTCAACGGTATTTACCGAAACACCCTTTGTATTCTACACTCCACATGGAATTAAATTATTTAGTGAACAATCCCGTTCTTCAAAGGTACATATGTTAATGGGTGTTTTGTATCAAGAGTTTGTGTTCACCGTTGTAGTGAAGCTGGAAAAAGAAATTGTGGACTGATCATCTGTCAAGAATTGATTTGGGAGAGGACTCAAAAGTATTAAGGAAGCAATGCTATACGCGTAGCTCGTTTTTAGATTGTGGTACACACCCTCAAATTTGGAAGAGATTGTTGTATTTTTAAAATAAGGTGTGGCCTTTGGATGGAATGAGGGCATTGGTAAAAAATTAGTTGGTCATACACGCCGCACCCTACATGTTCATTAGCGAAGACTTATACAAATTAGGACATGATGAAATTTTACATAGACATGTGTTAGAACATGAGCACCTATCCATCATGGAGGAAGCACATGGAGGAAGTGCGGGTGGGCATTACATAGGTGATGCCACCATGTGTAAGATTTAAATGGAAAGTTTATGGTGGGAAACCTTATAAAAGGATTGTAGAGATTATTGTAAAGAATGTGACCACTGTCAACACATTAGAAAACCAGGAAGGAGAGATGAAATGCCTTTGTGTCCTATTCCTAGCGTGGAGAATTTTGAAAAGTGGGTGATAGACTTTGTAGGACCTATTACACCGACAACACGTAGGGTGGGTCACGTTATGTCATCAATCGCATGGATTATCTCACAAGGTGGGTGGAAGTAGCCCCAACTAAATATTACATGGTAGCAATAATGGCAAGGTTCTATGGGAGAACATTATCACCGGTATGGATTCCCTTTGAGTTTGACCGGTGATAGGGGTACACATTTTCTAAATGAGACCGTGAGGATCCTACTATCCGAGTTCATGGTGGCTCATCATAATACTAAACCCTATCACCAACAAGCAAATGAAACCGCGGAAGCATTCAACAAAATACTTGAGCCATACCTTGACCAAAATATGTGATGTTGGAAGACAAGATTGGGATGACAAGGTATCGGGAGTTTTATGGGCTTATAGGACTACGTATAAAATACTAAAGCCACACCTTTTCAATTGGTGTTTAGCATGGAAGCTATTTTTATGTTGAGTTTATGTTACCTTCTCTGTGAATAATGCATGTAGGAGGATTAGCCGATGAACAAGTGCTAGAAGAAATAATTTACGAACTAATGAAACTAGATGAGAGATGATCACTTGCTCGTTGGAGAAAAATAGTGGAAAAGGCAAAGAAAAGGCTTGACATGATCACCACATTAGAAGCAAGAAGTTTGAGGTTAGACGGATGGTGTTATTGTATGATTCTAAATTTCTACACAATCGAGGAAGTTAAAAGTCCATTGGTTAGGTCCCTACACAATCTCGGACATCCTTAATTCAGGTGCGTGCGAGTTCTTACAAGTGCTTAGAGGGGATTATAATCACCACACCAGCACTATAGAAAAGATATGGCGTTAGAATTGGTACACCCAACTAAGAAGCGAACACCTGAAGGGTTATATATCTACAATGATGACATGAAGGTCAAGCTGGCGAAGGTAGGGTTGTTGCAACTTTATGAGTTGCCTTATTTTGGGAAGCCGGATCACTTGTACTAGTGGTTGATGTCTCGGGTACACAAGGACTACTTCCACTTTGTCGTACAAGATGTGTGTAACTCCCTAGTTGATTACATAGTTTACAGGCCTCATATGCGAGGGAGATAGCCTGGAAGATGACCTTGGCGACAAGGAGGCTATTCAGGAGACCGTCACAGAGTATTCCTGCAAGAAATGGTCATGGTATTATGACATCTCATACATCAAGGACCTAGTTATGAAGATGGTTGCACACCTAGTAACGAAGCTAAATGGCCAAGAAAGGTAGATGCAAGTTAACAAGCCATGGCTACATGTCTACAGGAAGATTGTAGAGGGGACTATTTACAACTTGTCTGCATACATTGCCAAGGAAATTGTAAAGTGTGTGAAGGAAGGGGACATGATCCTCTTTGGAAATGTCCTACTCACCATAGTTTTTATAGAAATTAGAGTGTCAGATGCACCAAACAATTTTGTGTGGGAGTACCCAACCGAAGACCCTTCGATTGTGAAGAGATTTTAAAAGTATGCCTGTGATACATTGATGGCTCCCCATAAGTCACGGCTTGACAAATGGTATACATGCTTAAGAAATGCATTCAAGGCAGACGGAGGATCCTGAACAACTCCCAGCAGTCACACAAGGAGAAGTTGAGTTCGCAGTATACCAGCACTACTACTTGGGCAGGTTCAAAATTGTTGATGAATCATGGAGCCCTTGGTGCAAGCTCCATTTCACGTTCACTACCTAGTACTTCCAAGTGGGAGTGCATACATTTAAAGAATAAAAAAAGCTAAGGCTTGAGATAGGAAAGTTGGACCGGGAGCATAGGGATATGAGGAAGAAACTAAACTATCTGGGAGTTAAGCATGCATACATGCAGAAGTAAATTTCACACGAGATCCATATGACTAGGGCAATAACACTTCCTATTGCTGGAGGATCTGTGATGCGCGTATACATGCGCATAAGGCTGAAATTCAAAAATGGTGTGTACTTGGTGGATGAGATCTCCATACCTGAAGACCCCTTGGGAAAGAAGAAGCTAGTGTCTAAGAAGAGGGGTAGAGGAGAGGAAGGAGCACCAAGTGTACCAACTACTTAGACAATGAGCATGCCTTCTACGAGCACCAAGCCAAGCACCTATGTTCGGAGAAAGAAGTCTCCAGTAAAGGAGAAGACGCCAGAAGTAGAGGCGCCTAAACAACCCACCACCATGGAGGAGTCACAAGAAGAAGAAGAGAAGGTAAAATCTCGACCACTGGAAGCAACCTCTCAGGAAGAAGTAGAAGGTAGATGAAGAAGCTGACTCGAAGGTGACCGATAACTTGGAGAGATACCTAGGAGAAGGAGAGGATGAGAGTGAAGGAGGTGGTGACGAGGAGGAAGAGCCAGAGAAAGATAAGGAACCTTTGGAACCTCACATATTTAGTGTCTATGACTTAGAGGAGAGTGGAGAAGAAAAGCAAGAGTTTGTATTCACGTGACAAAAGGCACACAAGGTGATGAAGGAACTAAAGATACAAAGGCAGATGAGAGGGATGTCAAGGGGCAGAGAGCCATGGGTTTTACCAAGGAGTAGATAACTGAAGTGGCAGAGTGAGAAGTGAAGAAGATGCTCAAGATCCTTGTAGACCAAGAGTTAGAGCGGAGCGTAGACATAGTGCTAAAGGAAGGGAAGGAGGAGAGCATTGAAAAAGGACATGATAGCCTAGGAGGCCCCACTCTGATAGTTAGCTTCCCCAAAGGTGTGCACTTGGGTAGAAGACCTCTGGATGTAGAACAGAGGTAGATAATGGGCTACGTGGATGATTCAAGGAAGGTGCTATGCACATGATTCCAGAGCACAATACCCACTAAGAGACTTATCGCCATGGGATTATTTGAAAAGGAGGGCACGTACCCCAGGACCAAGAAGATGCTTTCTTGGGAATTTGAATCCCACATCGATGAGTCGACTTTGAAGTCTACCAAAAGGTGCTTATCACACTACCAGAGTCTAAGGGAGACAACCCCTTAGTGAATTCCCAAGAGCTCTCAGACGAGAAAGTCTACAATGCTCTAAACAAGGTCACGGTGGAAACAGAGGTGAGACTATTCACATGAAATGATAGCATAAGGGCTTTAGAGGGAAAGTTGGCCAAGAAGGAGGAAGAGTTGGCTAAGGTGGCCAGAAGCTTAAAACAAGAGGAATTAATCAGTGCATAGCTAAAGCATGAGCTCAAGGAGGAAAAGGCAAAGGTGCATGAGGTCTACAAGAAAGTAGAATCAATAAAAAGTGCCATCATTTTGAAACACCCAGATCTAATGCCTATCCCTCATAGGTATGCATCGACACCTGAATACCTAGAAGACTTATTATGTATCTTCACCATGGAGAGGTGACCCTTGGCATTGGAATCTTGGAGGAATTGGCTGCGCTCTTGAAGGAGGAGGACCAGTTAAAAATGATAGCACTTGTTCTTGAAGTACAATCAAGTACTCATGGAGATCAAGGTCACTACCCAGTCTACGAAGCCACATATGACACATGCATGGATCAAGATAAGGTGGCAAGATCTTTGGTTGCCATGCTTAAAGTAAAGCTAAAGGAGTTCTAGGAAAGGAACAAGGGGAACAGGCGAAAAGGACAAGGTTCTGGCCAAGGTAGAAAATAAATCAGAGGCGATTAAGGCTTTAATAAGCTCAACTAGAGCTTGACTGAAGGAACTGTACCCCCATATTACAAGGAGAATGGATAATCTCACAAACCTGGGCAAGGAAATGGAACAAATTGTGGACACCTTAGGCACCCAAGGAGCTGGTCTAAGCTTTGATGAAGTAAGCACCTTGGTGGGAAACCTCTATCAGAAGGCACATAACGAGGTTGATACATGGAGTAAGTTGGAGGCAGACTTATAGAAGGACTTCCTCGCCTTTTGATTTAATGTCCCCCATTCTTCATTCTTTCCCCTATTCTTTCATTCCTTATTCATTTTTGTAATATTTATCTACATCTTGGTTCCATTGAACCAACTTGCACCTTGGTCAAGTAAGATGTTTCTGAGGGTGGAGAATAGGTGTAGTGTGGGGTGATGTTGGGCCCCTGAAATATTGACTAAGTATGAAGGCACATGGGCACATGAGACCCCAATTATAGAAGGGCACGTAAGGAAAAAGCGTGCAAGAGAAAAGGCTTAAGGAAGCAAATAGCACTCATGGCATGCGAAAGGAGATTCGGGACTTAGCCCATGATCGATTGCGAGATGGATAAGATGCCATCCTGACAACAAGTGGCCCAGGAAAGAGCATGCCAGTGAAGGAGTCTTCTAGAAGACCATCATGAGATGGAGTGGAGAGCTTAGGCCTAAGGAAACATGCTCGCTAAAGGACCACATTCAACACTTGGTGATAGATCTGAGGGCATGGAAAGGTGAGTTGGTAATGTGGGAAGGTGATAAATACAAGTTCCTACGGTGGGAAAAGAGATACGAGATAAGGAGACCGGGATAACATACACACGGGAATATAGACATGAGAGGAGAAGATAGGAGGGATACACACAGAGAGAGATAACATGGGTGAAGCTCTGCAGATTACTGTGAGTGGAACTTTGGTGCAGAAAGGAATGTACTAAGCTTAGCATTGTAATTTCTTTTTCTTTTTGGCTTATTTATACAAGCATAGTGATGTGTATGACTGTGGTCTGCCCTCTATGGCTCTTTGTAATGAAGTGATGAATACAATGAGGTTACCTATTACAATTAGATATGAATATCAGTGGGTTTTATGTATATTCCATTCATATAATTTCTCTTTCCTTTCATGCTATGAATGAATGATTATAGCTTTCCTTCTGTTACAATATATGTTGTGGAGTATATTAAATCACTAGGTCTGAAGAAACTACAAGGATCTGGAGGCCGTTTTGAGCCCTATAATTCTTTTATGTCTAAACTTCTTTCCTGAATACTCTTATACTAATTATAGATGAATACTTCCCACTAAAACTCACATAAAAGAGAGACTCCATACCCGCACATGCCTTGGATGAGCGCTCGGCCTTCTGCTAGGTGATAGGCCAGGTGTGCATGGGATTCCTTCCATTTGTAGTGGGAGTAAAATTGACTACAAGGCCTAGTACCTTTGTGCACTTCGGTGAGTGCTCATCTCAAGCCGAGTGATGTGCCAATTTTCCTACATTATTCATGGTGAATTCTAGGCTGCATCACTCAACATGTTGCATATCTCCTTCAAATCATCTACATCCTTATGTGGGAGCTCAATATTATTTGTGCATTTCCTTTCATGCACCTATTCCTTCATCACTAAATCTCACCCTACAAGTATTTGATCACTCTCATTCTCTCTTGGTAGACCTCCTTCTGATGAGCAACATCTAGATACTTAACATTCATAATTTCCTCTCTCCTAATGAGTGGTTTGGATTAAAGATGCTTGTTCAAATTCACTAATTCTACACACGTAGTAACCAAGACGGACTATAATTCTAGATTAGGAATTTTCTTAGGTTCCCATTTATCATTCTTTGTGCATTGTACCTTGATCATCCCTACACCTTTTTCCTTCTTACTATTCTTGCACATATGCTCATAAAGATCAGCCCAATCCTCAACCTTATGTTGTTTTCCATAATAAATGTATACTTCATTCTATGGAAACTCACATTGTAATGATCCTGGGACCCACAAGTGTAGCAAGTCCTGCACATACACCTTACTCTACCTCTACAACCTATGCTCCTATATCATCCTCGAATCCACCTTCATTATCACACCCATCCATAAGTTGGGCTCCCTTCACCCGAGAGATACGCCATAGTGGTCTATCATAATCCTATCTTGCATGCCTCATGAATTTGAACTATTAACCAGAAATATTTGGTATCATGAGTGTGTGCGTCAAAAATATTATAATCCATAGAAACATTTTTCATCATCTCATGTTGTAAGAGAGGGAAAATTTGGAAATATTGATTCTTTTGGAAAATATCACAATCTTATAACAATACATGCACCATCCTACATGAACAATTATCCTTTGTATATCCCTTAACATCACAATAAGTGCAACATAACCTGCTTGTGCATCTCATGTGATAAATTGGCGAGATAAATTATCCAAATACTTAGCCATAGCCACTATTTTTTCCTCAAGAAAAGGGCTCACTCCATTTTATGCACTCCTAATCGCTTGAACATCAAGAGCTGGTTCTAGAACCTCATGTGGATCTCGAGTGGGTGCATGTTGTGATAAATCCCTTTGAAATGGAGTAAAAACCTCCAAAAAACCATTTTGTGCGTTGATTTAGATGAATATCATAAGATACTTTGGACAAGAGATTATTAAACAATGCATCACACTCCCTCACACTTTTACATAATCCATATTTTATATCCTTTAGTGTGCTAATACTTTGTTGCTCAAACTATGGAATGTGGAACTCATCCAAAAATGCACCGGTGTAAGGCATCATAATCCACCATAATCTAGTGTAGATCATAACTTCTATAACAACTATGTGTGTTCCCTTGAAGTGTGATGCAAAATTAAATTTTATTTCTATTAGGAGTTGTAATCCCTTTAGCTATCCATATCATTTCACACTTGTGCACGTGCTCAGTCGCATCCTCAACACCTTGGTATTTTGGAAAGTGAAGATACATCTCAAAGTAGATTTTAGTTGTCATTTTTTGTGTTTTTTGAAGTGGTGTCTACTAATTATATGATGGTTTTTTTGGTTTTGGACCCTACCCTAGGTTAGGATCAAGCCCAAACCTAGAACCTCCACTAGGATTTCCTCTACGTGGTGGCTAAACCTGAACATCTTGAGCCTCGCACCATGACCTGTGGTCTAGTAGATGAACTTATTTTTGTCCCAAGTTTATGATAAAATAGACACCCACTATCTATGTTATCTAAAAACCTATCAGATTACTTCTGATGGTTTTGCGAACCAACACTATCCTAAAGATGCACTTGTAAAAACTCCTATGAACATACTTCCAAACATTGGAACCTATTGCCCTACCATGTGCACATTTCTAATCTGTTGTTTTTCCTAATATGAAAATAAACTAGTTCTACATGTATCTCCTTCCTAACATAGATATCATGCTTTCTCTCGGTCAATATGATTATATTTCACTACCTCTAGATCTATAATACCTTACACAAGGGATAGGTAACTAAGCTACATTCGATCCATGCCCACGATCCTTATTCTCTCCTATGACGTACTCTCATAAAAATATGATGGGGTCTCTATGCTATGATTTTCCAAATTTAGAAGGACATGATATTGTGGTTCCTCATATTCCATGGGGCTCTCGCCACTTCTGTAAGTCACCATTCTTCTCTACAACATGATTGTGTCCAATACCCTTTTTCACACTTCATTATACTTGAGTTTTATTTCCTCTTTTTATATTTTTTATAAAGACCACCTCCATCCTTCTCCACACCTACTTCTACCTTTGCACATGGAAGGGGTTTAGCTAATCATATGTAATATCTCTAGTCCTAGTTACACCATTAGGATCTTGATAGCTAAGGGTATCACTTGCAAATAGGATCCTCTGGGCTCACGTGAAAACCAAAACTTTACTTCCTTAGGATAATAATACATCAGAATTGTGTACTCCAAAGTATAATTGCAAATCAAACCTTCGCACAAATGATCTAAAACTATAGTCCATGTCCCAATCGAATAAAAATACTTCGATAGTCTTCCTACGTCCAAGCTCTCTTCCCTAGGTAGAAAACTCTATTTTATGCATAAGCTACCAACCACTTGTACAACTCTACTCAGAATAATCTGAAGAACATATCATACAAGTAGGAATACATGTTATCCTCCACCCACTTTCATGCACTAAATTCGGGTCCAAAGATATATCTTTGTGTAAACATGTCTTGGCCCTCATCTACACAACTTTCAATACTCTCCAAAGATAGTCGATACACCATCTGCATGCAACATCCTAGTAGAAATATTGAAAAGAGGTCCCAAAAACATAAAAAATTGTTGTCTTTTATTATCCACTCAATAGTTATGCACTCGACACTTAATCCATACATATTTGTATACTCACTCGAAGCACACACAGTCACCGAGATCCCTCCTTTGTTATGTTTATCAAAACATTAACATGCATAGTCATCATATTCATAACCAAGACATTCATTCATTCATAATAGTCATCATAAACATGGTAGTTGGAAACACATATAATAAGTAAGAAAACCCTTAGATCAACATCATAATCATAACAACATTACGCAATCAAGATATCGAATACATGTCCATAAATCACCATCAATTGTCTAATTCAAAATACCATGGTCATTACATAAATATGTAGCTGATTACAATATAACTCATCACATCCATGCCTTGGACCATGCACGCACCCATATAGCCATAAAAACCTAACTCATATTTGAAACTATTGCATTACATCACACACTCATCGTAACTCTTAAGCAAAGACACACACATCACATATTTATAGGGGTGGAGACTTGTCATTCACCGCTCATGTAATTTCCTAATAATAGGCATGCATACAAAAATATCCCCGCCTGATTTTACAATAATAGATCATCCTAAATATAACATGATTTAATTCCTATTTTTAGCTTGACCCATGTGTGTGATTTATCCTACTCTACATGTGCTTTCTTTTTCCTTGCTTGGCCACCAAGTCTTCATGCTTTTCTCTATTTCTCGGATCTTTACTTGGGTAACAATCTAATGTTTTTCTTTTCTATTTTTATCTTTTCTAAAAATTGGTCAAGTCCTTTTCATTTACATGTGTGTGTGTAGCCTCATGTGCTATTCCTTTATACATATGTGTGCTCCATTTTTTTCTATCATTTCCTTCTACGTGCATGTATCACAGTGCATAAGTCTCTATTTTATCTCGATACTTAGTTATTTTTCCCTAACCAACAATATATATATATATATATATATATATATATATAACAATACATGAACTGACCCTACCACTTATGGAGGTCATCATATGCTTTAAGTGACAGCCTTCCTAATTCATAACATGTCGGGATCATGCTAGTGATGTGGTTATAGGCCGAGTCCCAATAAATTCTTCATCTAATCTATCCATGTGGCTATCCAAATTTGTAATGTAGGATACATCATCCACCTATGTGTTTGAAAATATTTTTACCTAATCTTGTACCAATGTCACATGTTCCTTAAGAAGGACCTATACTAAGGATGTTATATATACCACACTCACCACTATATGAGCATATTTCTACCTTTAATTATTAGATGTTACCTCTCCACCATATTAAACGTACATGCTTTGAGTCTCGACCATCACTAATATTGGCTATACCATCACAACCACATTTGGTATGTCTAGGATGCCATCCAAGATCTCATGATGTGTAGCCTTAACCATCAAGTTCCATTCCAATTTGGTCTGATTTACAAAAACATAAAATGTATACCTTGTTAGTAATCTATGTAATATTTATCTATTCAAAACAATCTAAAATATCATAATAAATACACTTTCAAGCTTACATGGCTTAGTTTTCCCAACCTTTAGAAATTTTCCCCACATCATCATATCTCAATCAATTAGCTATTAAAAATCATGTGCACCATTCTTCTTAATAAGGTAATGGGGTCCTCAACCTTCTAAATGAAATATGGCCTGGTTAACTTATTAGGAATTCTTGTATGAGAATCGCTAACCTTTTGTAACAAACTATTATTCATGATCTTAGAGTAAGAAACATGATGGGTGGTCCATAAATTATTTGTCGACTTAATGATGATTTTAACCACCTCTTTTATTTTAGGTAATCCCAGCATTTCTTGGAATGTTTAAGGGGTTAACAAAATAACCTTGGTTCCTCTTTTATCCAAAACTTCCATGGTCTCTGGGTTGTAAATATTTGCATATACCCATACCAATTCAGGGCATTAAATGCAAGGAGGAAAAGTGGATGCAAGATTAATGCCATTGACATCAATAGCTTTCTTGAATTCACTTCTATTGAGGGCATGAAGTCTCTAAAGAAATTAGCCAAGTCTACATTCCCCAAATTTTTGTTCGTCACTTCATCCAAATTTCTTGTGATGTGGGAATTAACATGGATACCCACCAGATGGACCTTCATCTTGGAATTTAGGGTGAAAAACATGGTCTAGGTATATAGAGGACAAAAAACCAATGCAGAGAGAGAGAAAATATGTTTTGTAGACCACCTAAAACCATTGGAAAAATGATAAAATAAAAGTTTCGATCCTTTAGAGCTTACTCATGGTTGCAAAACTAAAACCTTCAATTGGAGACCACATGAAGACACAAAGAATATAATTCCTTCATAATAAAAATCTATGCAACTAATTATTCAATCTGATAGGTCTATTTCAATCTCTAGGGATTTATAATGCTCGATATCATTGAAATACAATAGCAGTGTAAAGGACTTAGCCAACTTTTTGATCATATACCCATTTAAACAAAGGTTGTTAATGAAAGAATCCTTAATTGATTATACACAATCCTACACAACATTGTCACATATCCTAATGCTAGTTAGTAAAAAAAAAAGATTTGTAAGATGCACCTACATATAGCTCTCCTTGTTAAGGAATAATTGCAGTGTCTTTTATCCACCAATTTCATCATTCCCATTGAATATCCAATGGGTCTCCAACATTGTCCCAATAACTAAAGCTTCAGGAAAAATTTGTATCTCGCACAAAATTCAGGATCTAAATCTTGCTTGTCGAAAAGATGATTTCCCTCTACCAAACATAGATCAAAACATAGACCTAATGATCGGCCACAAAATGCTTTCCCTCATCAAGGGATTTTCTAGTTATAGTAAAATTCTTATCACCCCTAATGATAAAAAAGCCATCTTTATAACCCCTTGGGGAACCTTTTACTACTACATCATTCCATTTGGTCTCAAAAATGCCGAGGCAACATACCAATGTGCTATGACATACATTTTCTATGATCTCATTCATAAAATTCATGAAGATTGTGTTGAGAATATCCTTAGGAAGTCTAAACCATAGACGGATTGTCTCAATGTTATTGAATCAATCTTCACCTATCTCATCCAATTTTGTCTCCTCTTGAATCCTACAAAATGTGTTTTTGGTGTTCTCACTGGAAATTTTTTAGGATTTATCATATCTATTCTTTGAATTAAAGTCGATCCCACAAAAGTCAGAGTGATCATCAAAATTCCTCCACCCTCTAATCTCAAACAACTACAGAGCCTGCAAGGAAAACTAAATTCCATACAACATTTCATATCACAACTTTTTGACCATTGTTAACCATTTAACCATCTAATCCACAAAGACATAATGTTTCATTTTTTGGGGTTAGCACACCTAAGTTATACGCATAATATATCAGATCTAAGCATACATGTAAATAAAATTAGATATTCTATCGGAAGAAATATACAAACCAAGAGACATCAATCAACATCATATTTAACTTGGTTCACCCAGTGTGGGCTACGTCCACCAAGAAACAAGCCAATCTATTATCCAAAGCTTTGACAAGATATACAATGAAGATTTACAATCTTCCACGCCTCTCGATGTACAATACTTTATTTCCTCAAGACTTTTCTTTATCATCAAGAATTCTCTCTCTCACCAACTTTTTTGCAATTTCTTTCTAATTCTTGTTAATCTCTTAATCTAAACCCTAGCTTTATGCTTATATAGTCGATTATAGACTTAGGGCACTTAGCCATGCAATTATAATCAATAGATCTAATTCTCGAGAGTTAATTAAAACATCCTTGCACACAGTAACCAATGTCGGTTCCTTCCTTTCCTAACCAATGCTAGTCCCGGTGAATGATGTCGGTTCCCACTTAATCGATGATGGTTACTGTATTTTCCAACAAGTTTCCATTGCATGCTAAAATGAAGTAATTGAGCTCCATAACTCAACAATCTACCACCCGGAGATTAATTACTGCACCATACCTATACAAGATCATTATTAGATCCTTCCTTAACTTTTTTTCTTCCTCTTCAAGTCTAAAACTCTCAAAAAAACATAAGTAGAGTCTATCTCCAACTTCTCCTTTGCTAATGGCTTCGTTAGCATATCCGCAGGGTTCTTGCTCGTATGAATCTTTTCCAGATTCAACTGTTCATCCTCCAATACCTGCCGTATGAAGTGATACCTCAACTAAATGTGTTTCATTCTTGAATGAAACACTAAGTTCTTTTCCAAATGAATTGCACTCTGATTATCACTAAACAATTTACAATCACCTTACTTATTTCCCAACTCTTCCATGAAACTACTCATCCATATAATCTCCTTGCTATCCTTTGTAGCTGCAACATACTCTTCCTCTATAGTAAACAAATCCACAACCTTCTACAATCTTGAAATCAAGCTAACTATCATCCTACGTACTGTGAAAATATAACCAGTAATGGTCCTTTTACCATCTAGATCTCTAGCCATATCTGAATCAACATAGCCACATAAATAAATATCCAAACCTCCATAGTATAACTACATACTAGTTGTCCCTTTTAAATACCCGAGTATCCATTGGAATGCTTTATAATGCTCTTTACCTGGATTGGCCATATATCTACTCATAACTCCCACTACTTGTGCAATGTTTGGTCTGGTACAAACCATAGCATACATAAGACTCCCAACTACCGAATCATATGGTACTCATGTCATGTATTTGACATCCTCATGTGATGATGGACACTGATCTTTACTCAATTTGAAGTGTCCAACCATAGGTGTACTAACAGGTTTAACATTTTGCATGTTGAACCTTTCTAACACCTTGTAGATATAATCCTCTTGAGACAAATACAATTTCTTGTTTTTCCTCTCTGTGTATTTGCATGCCAATGATTCTTTTTACAGCTCCTAAATCCTTCATAGAAAATGTGTGAGATAACTTTCTCTTAAGCTAACCAATGTTCTCGCATACTAGATCCCGCAATACGTATATCATCCACATACAAAGAACAAAATAATATAGCTCCCATTTTCAAGATTCTTGAAATAAACACAATGGTCAGATTCACATCTCAAGTAACCATGCTCTTGCATAAAACTATCAAACCTCATGTACCATTTCCTTAGAGCTTGTTTGAGCCCATATAAACTCTTTTTCAAGTTGCATACTAATTACTCCATACCTTTGACTTCATACCCAAGCGATCATACATATAAATTTCTTCATCCAAATCACCATGAAGAAAATCCGTCTTCACATCTAGTTGCTCTAAATGAAAATATTCTACTGCAACTAAGCTCAATACAATATGAATAGAAGTCATCTTAACAACAAGAAAAAATATTTCACCAAAGTCAATACCTACTTTCTATGCAAATCCCTTTACTACAAGCCTTGCCTTGTATATTTTTGTCCACCCTCTTCTTCCTTGATCCTGTAAACCCACTTGTTCTATAATTTTCTCTTACCTGCTGGCAACTTAACCAAATCCCAAGTCTGGTTCTATTCTAAGGATTCCATCTCCTCATCCATTCCATGCTCCCACTGGATGTGGGTCTTATCATGCATTGCTTTTTCAAATATCTCTGGTTCACCATTATCAGTCAATAATAAATAAAATAGAGAAGTTGTAAATCTTTACGGAGGTTTACTTACCATTTTTTACCTTCTCACTAGAGTTTGGGGTACTGAAGGCTCAATCTGGACCTCCTAGACATTCCTATCTAAATCTAATAGTGACCGATGCGGTTCACCTCTAACTAATGTCGGTTCTTCTAACCGAGGCCGGTTTGGATCTTTTGAATCGATACTAGTTTGTCGACCGGTGCCGATCCGAGGTCAACTAACACTGGTTACCGTGTAACCCTGTCGAGTAATTCTTTTAAATCTGAGATTTCATTTTCATTCACAAACTTCTCAATCGGTTCATCCTTGGGTACCAAAATTTGATCCCTGTACATTCTCTTTTCATTCCATTCAACATCATGAATCCTAATAATTTTAGAATTCTCTAAATCCCAAAAATAGAAACCAAAATCACTAGATCCATAACCAATGAAAGTGCATCTCTTGGATTTTACATCCAACTTCTTCCTATTTTCCTTATCAACATGCACAAAAGCTTCTGAACCAAAAACTTTAAGAAAATAAAGATCTACCTCTTTTCTAGTCGAAGCTTCCTCTGGTATTCCTCCATCTAGTGAACTTGAAGGTCCACGGTTAATCAAATAAATCATTGTATCAACTGCTTCCACCCAAAACTATAATGGTAGTCCATAATGTATTCTCATACTTCTAGCACATTCCATGATTGTCCTGTTCATTCATTCTGTAACACCATTCTCTTGTGGTGTTCTTGGAACCATTCTTTCTCTATGTATCCCATTCACTAAACAATAATCATTGAAAGCCTTGTTAGAATATTCACCACCATTATCAGATCTAAAGCACTTTAACTTAGAATTTGATTCATTCTCAACAAGGGCTTTCCATCTTTTAAAATTCTAAAAAATCATATTTACATTTAATACAATAAACTCATACCTTTCTTGTAGCATCATCAATGAAAGTAACATAATATTGGGATCTTCCATGAGAAGCTACATGAGCTGGTCCCCACACATCTAAGTGTACAAGCTCTAATTTTTGCTCCTTCTTAGTTGCCCTAACTTTGAGAAATATCACTCTATTTTTCTTTCCAAAAATAAAATGCTCACAAAATCAAGATCTAGATCTTTCAAATCTGATAACTTACCCTTAGCCTTTAAGATATGCATTCCTTTTTTACTCATATGACCCAATTGGTTATGCCACATACATGTATCTGAATCAAGTAGATAATTGTTGTTGTAAATTAGCAGCACCCCTGGATGCAAATCAAGTTTCTAAGTTGATGTTTCAGGCATCCAATGTGATTGCACAACATTAAAACCTCTCTCCAAGTGTGGGACTTGTAAAATGAGAGAGGAATCTCCAGATTAGAGGCTAGTTCCTCAAACTCCTCTAATCAGATCTGTTATTTGCACAATTGCAGAGGTTTGAATCCTAATCCTACTCTAAATTCTAAGGAGACGAAATAGAAAGTGCAAAAATTGAAACTAAACTAATAGGTGATACAAAGAAAGGAGTGGTGAACACTTCTTGTTCATGAAAATTGACACAATTTCATGAAATGCAACATGAAACATCATACATAGGCTGATAAGATGTAATTAGAGGTCTGAAATGAAGCAAGACAATACAAACAAAGGACTGAAAATTGATCACAGAGTCTGCACTATCATTTTCACTTTGTCAAAATCCTTGCATTTGCAACATCAAAGAGGCAGAAACCTGTTACAATCATGAAGAAGGTCTGATACTTGCAAAAATCACTTGTTGAAGGTGAAATAAGAAGCTTGCTATCCAAAAAAATGTTCACCCTCAAAAAATGAGCCAAATCTAGCTTTTACAATGCATGGGTCGAGCCCAGGAGAGAGAAAACATGTAAAAAAATGTGGGAGCCATTCCCCATTGAATGAAGATGCATTAAAACAACATGGGTGTCCTTACAGACCCATGCCCTGACATTTTTAGCCATGCTGAAGAAGAATGTGACCCATGTTGCATTAAAACTAGTTGTTGAAACGTCATTTCTGGCCATTACCACGTGCTAGAGACGTTTCTTGATTTTCTCTCTCCAAAATAAACCAAAATACAAAAA
This sequence comes from Taxus wallichiana var. yunnanensis, assembly GCA_018340775.1. NCBI lineage: Eukaryota > Viridiplantae > Streptophyta > Pinopsida > Cupressales > Taxaceae > Taxus > Taxus wallichiana. Next base: position 101,094,594 of record CM031242.1, read on the forward strand.
TGACCATGGAATCTTGTAGAGAATTTCAGCAGATTTCCATTGATATAAAGAATGTGAAAATACGAGCTCTGGATCGAAAGATATGGTGATTTGAAAATTTAGGGCAAAAACAGGCCAAAATCGGATTGGCGGGCAAAAAGTTTGAATTTTTACCCGTTTGGTCTTTGGAAAAAATTTCAAATTTTCCCCGTGCTCCGCCACTCCAGGTGCCACATGGCACATTTTAATTGGTCACGGGCCCTTCCTGCTCCATTTTACTTCATTTTTTCCTTTGGAAAATTTTTCAAAATTTCCCCGCCGGGCCGATGAGGTGAAGACACGTGGCGTGATGTGATTGGCTCGGGCCTGTCTCTCCTGAATTTTCCATGGGTCGCTTCGATATTTTTGGCTTGGACACATGTCAAAACCCCATTAGGTGTGGGTTTGACCCTCCAAAATTCCCATGCGGGCTTGCTCTGAATTTTTTGCCCCAACTAGACACGTGGCGAGATTCTATTGGCTCGCAATAAGGGGGTGGGCCTTTTTCTTGAATTTTCCATTATTTTCCCATTGGGAAAATTTCCCAAGTTCTCCCGCACTCTACCCGGCCGGGACACATGGCACATTCTTATTCGTTGGCGGGGTAGCGGGCCAAAACTTCACCTTTTGGATTTTCGGCAAAACACTTTGCCAAAATTTCAACTTTTCCTCCGCCCTCTGAAACTCCGGCTCCTGGTGACACGTGTCATGTTCTAGTTCATCGGTGGGTAGGTGGATCACAATTTACTTTTGGATTTTTTGGTGAAACATTTTGCCAAAATTTCTAACTCCCCTCCGTGCCCCACTTTTCCGGTCCCTTAGGACACGTGTCTTGTTTTAATTGGCCGCGGGGCCATCTCTCCAAAATTTCCCTGCACAAACACTTAGCCAAATTTTCCAATTTTCACCCCTGGATGCATGGCAGCTCCTGATTCATCGGCGGGTCCCGTGGGAAAAATTTTCCTTTTGAAACCTACGCCAAAACACTTGGCAAAAAACCAAATTCTCCTCCGACCCCCGCCACTTCCTGGACACGTGGCACGTCCTGATTGGCTGCGGGCCTTCTAGGGGAAAATTTCCCACAAAAACTCCACCGAGCCATAACTTGAAAAATACGTGGAGTTAGGAGGAAAACTTTACCTTTCTGGAAAGATGAGAGAGAGCTCTATCCAATGGTGCCATTTCTAGAAGATTTTGAGTGACTAAAAAGCAAAATTTGGAGACCGAGGCACAAGAGAGGTAAGAACACAAGGAGTTAGCCACAAAAATGAGCAGGGGCACATTTTGGATAACAATAATGTAGAAAAGGAATAATTAATAAAAGTAGATAAATATAATGTTCCTACCTTCTTACCTCTTTCCACAATAAAATCACCCTTGGTGACTTTCTAAGAGTCTCTTGTAAAAGTAGCCATCCAACCAGATTCACCTAGTTTCCTATAGAAATAAGATTTCTTCTAAGGCTTGGCGCATGCCTTACATCTTTCAATACCCATGTATTTCCATTCTATGATTTTAGATGATCTTCCCTTTACCAAAGAATACTGCAAGGTTCATCATCACCCAAATAAACATGCCTGAAATTTCCCTAGATATAATTTTTGAAATAACCCTAATTAGGGGTTACATGAAAATAAGCTCCTAAATCTAAAACCCATTATTCAATTCTATTATCTAAAGAAATAATAAGAGCATATTGCATTACCTCTAATGTAGTAATATTTTCTTCTTTACATTATTCTAGTTATTGGTTCTCTTTATCCTTTGACCAAAAATCTTGTAACATTCCCATTTTAAAGCTTTAGAAACAAGGGATTTTTTTAAATAGCATTCTCTGTTCTAAATTATCATAATTTAGAACACACATTTAAAGTTTTTAAATAATTTTATCTATTCTAAATGATCATGATTTATAACACACATTCCATGCCAATCAATCTCATAATAGATAACCATATGTAGCTGTAATGACTCGATGAACTACCGATCTCTCATTTCATGACTCGGTTTCTTACCGATCCTTCATGTTAATTCAATGTATTGTATACTAAGTATAATTGGTTATTTTACCCTTTTCAAGGTATTTAATTTTTCCATTTAGAGGCCTATCTAAATATTTGTTACCAATATTCATCTGAAATCCTTCTTCTTAAACTAGGTGATATAGGACAACGCAACTAGTAACTTGCAATACTTTGGCCAAATATTTTCACATGCTTTGCATGATCATATTCCTAGATGGCATACTCATCAAAAAAATATGTCCTTCACCCCCACTTAATCTATTATCTAGAATGGTCTTCACTGACTCCTGTCAATCCTCTTGTCCAAGGTTTAACCATAACTCAAGTTAGCAACATAGATTGGTATAGAGGGCCACTCATGGTGACTAAGGGTACATAGACATACTCAATCGGCCTAGGTCAATTATGCATGTCTAGTTACCTTCATTCAATAGGATTCCTTCCCTATATCAAATCATGTCTTTAAAATAACCTAGAGTGTAACCAAGTCAAGTCCGTGTTTATGTAAACCTAGATGATCCGATACAAAAGGGTGTTGCAACATGTCAGCTATAACATTGTGTCCCCATGAAGACCTAGTCTTCATGATGAAACATTATTGTAGTTGGCATGTACCAACATCCCACAAAATCCCCTTGTCTAGAGGTACATATCCAGATAAGAGGTTAAATACTATCTTATCTTCTTAATTTAAGATTTAGTTTCAACAACCCTGTTGATTTTCTAATCTCTTCAATCATTATGGTTGCTAGTCATAAAAACTTATGGTTGTCATGTAGCTTAATCTGCAACCAATCCTTCTACTTGAAGGATTGTATGTCATTCTTTGGTTTCTTAATTTAAGTTCATAATTACAGTTTAAATTATCTTAACATAGTAAGATTTAACTTACTAAGCTTAACCAAGTTTATTCATGACTGGATTTAAATCCATAATACTTAATAATGGACTTTATTAAAATGAAGTCTATTTATTATACATATGTATTCATTTATTTTCACTTACCTTACCTCACTTAAGGTTTTCTAAGAAGAGGTCTAATTTCCTCTTTCTAAATGTCCTTTGGGTATAATAACCGAAAGAGTCACAAACAAAATATTTATCCTAAAGATTAATTGTCTTTCCTTTAACATATACTAGTTAGGGTCCATTGCCAGTTATTTTCTTATACAAGGATCCATATGTATTTTACTCTTCTATTAATGTCAATTAATAATCCATATTGACCTAGTTGAGTGTTCATCTATGTATGCCAACTTAGAAGTTAAATTTAAGAGGAGAATAGAGTATCAAATCCTGTTTCCCTATTTCATTAGAGTACAACTAAAATAATTCAAAATAGATATGTTTACAAGAGAATAAGAATAAGTCTACAATACCCACTTTTTTATGCCCAAAATACCATGACACATCAAATATCAATAACACTCAATCCTTTCTCATTGATCAAACAAAATACATATTTTACAGGTCTAAACATTTCAGACATTTTTCATGTCATTCTTCATTGATAAAATCAAGTAAAATTTACAACTTTTTCCCTTTTTCAATTACATCTCAAAAAGAATAATAAATCCTCATTAAAAATACAACCTTCAAGTAAATAGAGGAAGCATTATAAAGGAACTTGTCTTCTTTTGTCACTTACAAAATCCATCTCGCAAAAATTTCTAACATGGGTTAGTTCATTGGTGAGCATAATAAGCACTAATAATTAAAGCGGCGTGCTTTTGACTAACTGTCTCATAAAAATAACTCTACTCTTATGAAACATTAAGCAATACAGACATATACCTAGTAAAGAATTAAGTACCACTAAAAGAAGAACAAAGTGAGAAACCTTGTCACATTAAATAAGTATCAAGATTAAACAACAATCTTCATTTAGCAATTTCATAAGAAGAACTACAATAAACAAGTAATATTACATCCCAATTACTTGTCATTTCATACTATATTATCTTTGAATCATTCCAATTTAAGCCAGCTCTAGCCTAACCTTTTTGTTAAATATCAATAGATTTTACAAGGTTTAAACTCCATGTACTTCTTCTGAAGATAGTCACACATCGATTCATTACCTTCTTAACAATCAATTGAGAAGGAATGAAAAATGAAAGAAAGTGATTCATCCAACTATCTACTCTACAATCCCTTCAGCTAACCTAACCAAAATGGTCAGCTTCAAGCAAGGTGTAATAATAATGAGAAATAAATAGTCAGAGAGAGATAACAATCAACTACCTTTTGAGCACAAGAGTAATAGTAACAAAATCCACAACTCAGAAAGGAGAGAGAGAATGAGATGGAAGTCAATAATCAAGATGAGAGAGAGATTCTCATTATTTCTTCCCAATACTAAACTGAATTATATAAATCAGTAACATGCAAATCAATTAACAACAATGTACTTCCCTCAATGCAAAATAGGGACAGTTTTAGTAGCTTACTAGCTACCACTAAAGGAAATATTCAAAGAATTCATTCTACAACTGTACCAGAAGTATCAAGCAACAACTGATCTTCTAAATTCATCCACATTGATAGCTTTGCACACTACAAACAAATATTATGCATCCCAAATAGAAAGCGATTAAGAGGTTACAGTCAACTAAAAACATGATTCCTATTCCACAGGAAGGAAAGAAGTCATTTTTAGATATAATAAAAATAAGTCCAACCAAATTCAAATACAATTGGGAACAACGAAAGGATTGCAATTGTTGAGTATATGTATTCATCATCGAGCCTAAAAGGAGAAGGATAAACTTTTTGTTCCAACTGAATTTTGACTAAGATGAAAGTAATCAAAGGAAATGAAACCCCAAATTAGTTCCCAAAATTGAACAAAAGGGAGAAGAGTAATACCAAACGTTTTGACTCTTTCCCCTTAGATAACCAAAAACAAAATAATCCCAAGATCCACTAAAATAGTCAACTTTCACAACAACATTTCCATAAGAAAATCGAAAAGTTTTCCATAAACCATTTAATACATGCAATTAAGAGAAACAAAAATATTCTCCACAGTCCCTAGAAAGGAGTTAAACCAAAAATTACTAGATTTCAAACAAGGAAGGTCAAAACCAAATGAAATCCCTTCTAACAATTCCACAAAAATTCACGAGTTTTAATGCATTAAACTCAAAGGGAGAAAAAAATTCATCATTTTCCTTTTAACAAGTTTAAATTCACAATACATTGAATCCAAATAGTTTTTCTAACTTATCTCAAGCGAAAAACAACCAAATTCAAGGTGATTCATTTTTAGCGAAGACAAAGCACTTCATACTTCTCATTATTAAAAGATAAACAAACCCAATTAAAATCTTTACCACATAATGCTTTCTCTTAATCCCTTGTGCACAAAAAACCAAGAAGCCCACATGACTTAAGCATCATTCCAGTTTCAAATATGATAAACAAAATTTACTCAAACATGCATTTAAAAATACCTATATTGTATCCTTTCAAATCAATAAACTCAAACCAAAGATCAAAACCAAAATACACAAAAACATTTCCACAAAGCCATTCATTTCAAAGAGTAGAGTTGTTCTAATGGAGATGCTTAATGAGAAGAAAAACTATTTAATAAGAAGATCCTATCATGCCTGATGAAATTTCTTGTTGATTTGCAGAAGATCTCTAGCTGAGATTCTTAAGAATCTCTTCTTTTCAAACAATGTCAACAAACAAATAGGCAAACTACCTCCATGTTTCCATAGGTTCAAAATTAGTTTGGGGATGTTGAAGATCACAATGGATTGAAAACTAGACTTGCTGGTTTGAAGAACCAAAACCACATGCGAGATCAAAAACTAAAATGACCAACAACTTCAACAAAACACCCTTCTCCTCTTTCTTAGGTGGTATCTTTTCCGAAATCAATTCCATTAAATGCATTGAATGAAAATTCCCTCTCTTTTCTTACGCCACCGCCACTTCAAATTTGGAGAAGTGGATTTCAAAATTTAACATGCATTTTAAATTTAGCAATGATGTCAGCTAGGTATCCTACCTACCTTCCTTGCCTCTGCCAAACTTGACAAATTAATATGTAAGGACTGAGAATTAATTCTCATTAATACTTTAAAATTCCCGCCACCAACCTTCCATTTGTTGCGTAACCCATAGGTCCTCTTTAGGCTTAGTGATAGTTTAGGTTACATTAGCATCAGTTAGGTTTCCATCTTAGTTCTTAGGTCTTTAGAATTTATATTATGTTAGTTAAAAAATTATAACCATATAATATACCTTCTTAGGTTAGGTCATAACCCCACCCCCTTAGGTTAGAATCCATATAGGGAAACATTACAGTTTAGGTTAGATCTGAATAGCACCAACCATTCCGACCAAAGTTAGGGCATTTTCCTTATAAGACCAATAACAGGTCCTTAATCTCCTCATGTTATTCAACATTCCAAAACATTAATAAAGGAGGTCCAGACTTACGACCATAACATGATACTAGTAAGGATACCGAGGCCGGGTCCTTAAAATTTATATCAAAACCTAGCTCGGTTCCATAATATGTTTCATTCAACATTTCTATTAACAAGATGAAAATAAAGAGAACTGAAGCATACCTTGGATCAATAGAATTAATTCAAGGTGTGTTGTTAAAATATGGAAGATGTGAAAACAATGGTACAAATTTACAACTTATATTTCACATAGTAGAATGACTTTTCTTCCAAGTAAACAAAATTATAGCAAGCATGAATTCTGGATAGTAGTAACTTATCCATTGCAAACATTATTTTCAACGTCAAAATACTACACCTTCCTAAGACAAATCACATGTAAATGTTTGCAATGTCAAAAGTGGAATTCATCATAGTAACAGTCATGACCAAGACATTAGATACCTTCCTCCTTAAAAGAATCTTTGTCTTGATGATTTACTTAATCAAACCATTAAGGTTTTAGAAAAAAAAAAATTATTGTCCTTCCATTCATATGTCCATAAAAGGACTAAAATTGAAAAATTCAAGTTTTCAAAACAATATTGAAATACTTGTCAAATAGTTCAGTAACTGCCCAAGTTTGGTAGATTTAACATCAAAACATGAATAAAATTTTTAGATTTTATTAATTTTCAAAATCAATTATGATCAAACAAGTATGGAAAATTAGATCTCATATCTTCGAGATTTTCCCAAGTTACACTTTGTTCGTTAAACTGGTCCCACTGGACCTTACATTGAATTATTTCACAATTTCTTAAGTGCAACTGGTGAGTTTCCAGCACTTGAATGGGTTTAACCAAAATTATTCTTAGGTCTTGGACCTACAAGGAATTCCAATTCAACACGTGATAAATTTGAAATGTATTTCTTAAGAAAAAAAATATGGTCAACATCATGCATTCGTGATAAAGAAAGAGGTGGAGCTAAACGATAAGCTACAGGGTTGATTACTTCAACAATTTCAAAGGGTCCCTGTTATCCTGTAAAATTGTTGAGGGAAATTTTATAGGTAACCATACCAAAGTTTTTCCCTGGTCCCTCATTAGGGACCCCTCTGTGTTTGGAATATTACAAAATCCCTTTCCGGGAAATCTATTTCTCCGAACTTAGCCATTTTGGTCCCTTTTTGGCTAGGTGCACCTTTTATCTGTGTAACACAGAGTAAATTTGTGCCCCCTTCATTGCCTTTGGTGCACAGATTGATGTGTCAACACATCAATTGTTGTGCCTTCATGTTATGCACCTTTCTTACGTGTGCTAAGGTGCATGCACCTTCATGTTAACAACTAAATTGTTGCACCGTGTTTTGGTGCGCCAAAGGGTGCATGGAATGAAGTGTTGACAGTCGTAAACTTGTGCCAAAGGTGCAAGTATTTCCATGTTGACACACATTTATCTGCGCCGAAGGGCGCAAATTTTTACGTGTCGACACATGTTTTGGTGCACCTCTTGAAAAATTGGTTGGCACATTTATTACACCTTTGCCTATGTATAGGCGCACCCGCCCTGTCACTTTCACAATTAAAAACATGGATTATCTTTATTCCTCTGCACCTATTAGCATGCCTGTCGTCCTCATGTCACATTCGTGGACCCCGCTTCATCTCTCACATTTTATATATTCCAAGTAGGTGGTTCTTACTCCTCTTGTGTTTTTTTTTTATTGTTTGTGTGGTAGGATAGAATGAATATGCAAATCCATTAAACCCTCCTACCATTCTTGCAACCTTTCCCCTAAAACCGTTTTCATACTCTTTCCAGATCTGCTGGTCAAGAGGGCTCTGCCTCAAAAAATCAACCTAGATCTCTTTCTTGTGCCCCCTTCACCATCTAAAATCCCTGAAAAGAGGCCTAAAAGATCACAAACCTATCAGGAAAGAAAGAAAACCTTAAAGATTAGTTTAAAATTGTGTTTTTCTCTTGGCGCAATCACCACTCCTGCTGCATAAAATATAGTCGTGCCAAGAAGGCACACTTTTCCCACTTGCAACACGCTTAATCCCCACACCATATGAAAACCAAGTAAATCCTAAAAATTGGCGTGGGCGCATACCCTATTACAGCAACACAGTGTCATGCAGGCCTTCCCTGCGCCATGCCAAATTCCCCTTTTGTGCACAGAAAGATAGTGCAACACGCATTTATCCTACACCATTTGGCACATCAACATCCCCTGTTACATGCAAATTGCATGCACCATTGGCGCACCCTGATCCCATGCAACACTAAGTTTATTTGCGCCTAGCATAACCTTATATAGATGGCACAGGCGCACCCCTGTCTACAATAACAAAATTGTCATATGTAAAATCCTTGCGCCCTGCGCCCTTTGGCGCTAATGTCTTTCTTATAACACTCTTCTTCAACGTGCCATTCTATTAACCCTGTAGCCTGCAGTGTCCTTGCGCCCTACGCCCAGAGGCCTTTAAATTGCTAACTCCTCATTCTGTAATGTTCTAATGGAAGATCTGACAGCTGACATGGCTCTTCTGCGTTGGGTTTCACTTCTTCTTCTTGCAGATCAGCAACTGAATTCAGATCCACATATGTCTACATCAAGCAAGAGGCCAACCAAGTCAAAAGGTAAAGCTAAGCTTAAAGAAGAAATGAAATACAAGTACCAAGAGGGTCAGAATGCCCGAGTCCCAGGCAGAATGTGACCTGGATATAAGAGACTCTGAGCTCGGTCACATCGATATGGAATATTTCTGGGCCAGAACTAGGAGAGTCACAGGGAGTCCCTGGATGGACAAACTAGTAGGCAGTGGCCTGCATTTTGCTGGGGGGATCCCCGTCAGTGTAGTAAACAATGAATTCATGATGGTAGTGGCCCGCTGCTACAACAAAGACACAAGGTGTGTCCAAAATGAAAAGGGTGAAGTCGTGATCAACCTCACTACCCAACACTTTGAAATCATGTTAGGCATCCCTCACCACCGACACTTTGTGGCTGTAAGCCAAGAAGACTGCACCAAGGCTTGGGAGGACAATGAAGACCAGTGCATGTAATTGATGAATGAGGTGTACCTAAAGAACAAGAAGGTGATAACCAGATGGCCACATGTTATTCACCATAGTGACTTCTCCAAGGAACTGAGTGATACTATCATGTTCCTAAGCAGAGTATTTGGGCTTTCTGATGCCCATTACTTTCATAAATGGATGCTCAGGTACCTGGAGACCATGAAAAAGAACATACCTGATCAACACTTCGAGTGGGTGGAGATAATAAGTAGCACCATATCTGAACAACTATAATAGCTCACCACAATGGGGAGGTTCTATATGAACTCCTATGTAGTCTATGTTGTAGCCCCAGAAAGGGATTATCTAGCATTGAGCTGATGCGGGATTTGGCCCCAAGAAAAAAAATGTGAATACTACCCAGAGCTGAAGCTAGAGAATAGCATCCCGCAGTTTGACTAAAATCAACAATGCCTTTTTCTACGGAATCGTCTTCCTATTAAGGCCCAACATGACTCACGGTTGGATGACCAAGAGCATTTTCACAACAACAGAGAAGTGGAGGGCCTCATTTACATAATTTCCCACCTTCACCTATCTTAGGGCAGCTAACTTCCTGGTGAGCCCACTAAATTTCCAAGGTACACTGGCCCCAAGCTGGTCCTATTGGAGCTATCTAGATAGCTTGTAGGATACCATGAAAAATTCTTGAAGAGAAAGAAGGGTGGAACCCCTTTCCCCCTTATAGTGGGCAGCTACACAAAGCCCAGGAAATGGTTGCCAGCTAGAACTACTCAATCTAAAGAACAACTTCCTAGCGAGGCCCACTTTTGATCCAAGGAATTGCCTCCCCAAGGAAAAACTTGATCCGATCCACATTCCACAGATCGAGGACATCTATATTGACCTATATCATGAGGTCGAACTTAAAAGGAAGGACCACTCCCACTTGGCCTTGGCGAAAATTATTCAATACGGTGTGGCCATCGTTCCAAGGTTTATCAAACTGCTGATCAAGAAGTTGATTAGGTGTACTTGGATACAGATGGGGAAAACTGGCCATTTGCTACAATAGACAAAACAAAAGCACCCCAGACCATTGAAGAAAGGGTCAAGGAAACATTGTGAAGGACATAGCACTAGTGCAGGATGAATGGCCTTATCTACCTCGGGGTAGATTTCACTACGTCTCCATTGGGCAACGCACCTGTCAAGCCAAAACATCTACCAAAAGTCAAAGGCAAAGATAAAGAGGGAAAATTGAGTTCTGCTCAAGAAGGAGCTCCTGAAAGTCCTCCCTTTGCTACACAAGAATAGGTTATAAGCCTGGTATCCCCAGAGAAAGAAGTGCGGAAGGTGTTTTGACGGACACATCCATTCAGGATGTCACCACTACTACAACCGCTGAGGTCCCTTCTATCCCTTCTCCCTCTCCTCCTTCTCCTCCTCGCGTGACCCAAGTGACCATTCCTTTGGTCGTGTCCTCTCCCCCATCTTCTACTGTTCCCCCTTCCTCGTCATCCATCTTCTCTTCTCTCACGGAGCTGTCCCCCACCATTTCTTCTCTCATCTCTTAGCTCCCTTCCTTTCCCATGTCTTCCTCCCCGTAGTGTCCCTTCCCCTGGATCACTTTCTTGGCCTCCCTCTCGATGCCACCACCAAGTGTCTCTACCCATTTCCCCTCATCCACTGCAGCTGCTCCCTCTTCTACCTCTGGTCCCATTCCCTTAAGTCCAGCGTGGATCTCCCAGCATCTAAGCTAGCAAAAGAGGAAAGTCCCTATCGCACCGATGGACTTCTCCGTCATCCCGACAAAGGGGGCTAAGAAGCAAAATCCCATAACCCACTTCTCTCAGAGTGCATCAGGGGAAAGAGTGATGGAGATTACATACCCCGATCCTTCAAAGGGTAAAAAATATCTGTCTCTCGACAGATTATACAGTGACCCAAGTCACAATGGGAATGTCTTCAGAAAGTCTTCAAGGAGAGGCCCTATCTACGGTGGATGCCCTTTGCAAGAAACTTCAAGAAGCAAAGGAGGAGAAAAGATTGCTAAAGGAACAAAAAAATATTCTCCATGCCCTGTAGAAAATGGGCAGTACACTTCCTACAACTGCCACGGAAACTCCCGAAGTCTTAAGTCAGGACAAGATAAACAAATACGCCAAAATTGGTGAACAAGGTATGGCAGTTTCCACCTGGAGAGATCAAATCCTCAAAGACAGCGAGGAGGTAATAGTCAAGTTCACCGAGTTGTATCAGAACATCAATCAGGCGAACAAAGATCTCCAGGTGATTGCAGGACCTATCTCCGAGGAGTTGGACCATGCAAGGCTGCAACACGAAACATTCCAGAAAATGCTCAACTGCTCAGTCGACGATCTAGTAAAATTTGGCGTCTTCAGTCACCCCAGGGTACCCAGTAAGATCCTTGCTACATTGGATTACCGGTCGACCAGATGGAGTTCGTCCTTGGAAAAGATTGATAAACTCAAGGAGGAAGCCCTGGATGCAATGCATCAAATGGAGAAAATTGTTCTAAGGATGTCTCCAGGCTTGCTTACTCCTTCTTTTTCCTTGAGGAAGGTAGACGAAACTATCCGAATATTTAAAGAGATCATCTCGTAAGGGTTAGGGCCAGAAGCCACTTTCGACACCGAATGCATCAACAACCTTCTGGCTTGCCGTGATTTTGTGGGGTTCCTGATGGAGGTAGGTAATGATTATTTCAAGCTCCCTGAAAAACTCAGAGATGAGCGGGAGACTTGTGAGGTCATCGGTGATCACACGAAGGGTCCTACTCAGGATCAACTTCAGCCCATGATCACTAAATTCATGGAATATCGACTCAGTTCCACATCACCTCTCCCGAACAACAGCAGAAGAAAGATACCCCCTTCTAGCCGTGAGATGATGATGAATAGCTTCCTTCCTCTTGGCTTACTTTTGATAAATATCTAATAGTATGTTGGTACAAATGATGACCTCATCCATGTTGCACCATGGGATGTTGTCATCCACCAAGTTGTCCAAAGTCAACATTGACTTTTAGATATTTTGTAGATATTTTGTAATTAGTTGTTGGTTTCCTTTTGCCTCCTCTCTTCTCCTTCTTCTATATATACTTGGATACTTGTTGTATTCGGGGGTGGATACCTTTTAGATGAAAAATAGAAGTAAGAAGAAAAGACTTTGAGCTTTTTGTAACAGAAGAAGATATTAATGCAAATATTAAGACTTTGTGTTGAATACGTGTGTTATGAGCATTTAATCTTTCTTATGTCAGATTTGTGCATTTATTCTGTTGAATCTACTTCTACCCTTTTGTCATTTATTCATCAGTATTGCTTTGTTCGTCTATGCAAGTAAGTTCGGCTCTGTTTACTACCAGCCCAAAACATAGACCCTCTGACCTTTCTGCTTTGGAATTCATTTCTTTTCTCCCTTCAGATCTTTCCTATCTCCCCACCTCATTTCTTTCCCTTCTTTTACAGTTGGAAGTACCTCTACTGGGATGAGATCCCAACCCCGAAGGTAGAATATTGTGAGACTTGCATAGATTCCTACTAGTAGAATAACAATAAACCAGTTTCACTTTGCTGACTCAAAGAGGGGCTACACCTCACACACTGTTGGCTTATCTATCCATAGATCTGTCCACCCAACATATTTTTGAGCCAATAGTCCCACATAATGAGGTGATAACTTGGTAGCCTTGCCAAAAGTTATAGAACTCTTTTTCAGCTTAACCCAAAGAAATACCTTCTCACCAAGTTCAAATTTCCTATCCACCCACTTTAAGTCTGCATAGCTTTTCTTCCTATTTTTAGCTTCCTTCAAATGTTCACAAATCATTTTCACTTGTTCCATTTCGTAAGGGTTTGTGCCCTATCACCTCTCTATCTTCAATGTTGTCCCAGCTAACAGGGGTTTTGCATTTCCTTCCATATAGTGCTTTGAAAGGTGTCATTTTTAGAGAGGCGTGATAAGTATTATTATAAGAAAATTCAACTAATGAAAGGTAATCCTCCCATTTATATTGTTGATCCATACAATACATTCTTAGCATATCCTCTAAAATTTGATTAACTCTTTCAATCTATCCATCCATTTCTAGGTGATACGCAAAACTGAATTTTAGTTTAGTTCCTAGAGATGCATTAAGCATCTCACTAAAATCTTTATGTCATTCTTGGATCTCTATCTCGATATGATTAATTCCAAGATTCCATATAACCTAAAAATATTATGCACAAATATTCTTGCTAACATAGGTGAATCATCCTTTAGATTACTAGCAATAAAGTGTGCTACTTTTGTTAGTTCATCAACAAGAACAAGAATAACATAATGTTTATACTTTGACATAGGTAATCCCTGAAAAAAATCCATAGTTATCACTTTCCATTTATACTACGAGAATACTATGAGGGTACAATAAACCAAATAGATTCATATGTTCCACTTTGACACGTTGACACTCTAAGCAGTGTGTCACAAATTCCATCACATCCTTTTCATCCCTTTCTAGAAATATTGTTGTTTTATATCAGCAAACATCTTTGTAATGCCAGGGTGCCCAAAAAAGGTGAGTTGTGAAATTCAACTAATAATTTCTTTCTTAAATCATTTTCCAAAGGTATGTATACCCGATTTTCAAACCGTAAAATTCCTTCATTGTCGAAATGAAAACCCTTATATCTCGCATCATTTGGATTTGCAACAAGTGTTGTCCTTACTTGTTGAAAATAAGAATCAGATTCCATGACACTTTTCACCTCATCTTTAAACTGAGTTCTTAATGTTATAAGAGTAGAAATGTGCTTCCTATGAATTAGAGCATCAACTACTCTATTTTCCTTTCCTTTAATATAGCTTATATCAAAATCATACTAAGATAGAAATTCCAACCATCTTTGCTATCTTGCATTTAGGTTTGGCTAAGTGAAAATATACTTCAACCCAAAATGGTCAGTTTTTAGTTCAAAAGGCCTACCGAGAAGATAATGCCTCCATATTTGAAGGGCATGAACAATGGCAGCAAGCTCTAGGTCATGTGGAGCATAATTCCATTCATGTAACTTGATTTTTCTACTTTCATAAGCTATGACATGGTCATCCTGCAATAGAATACCTCTGAGGCCCTCTCTAGATGCATCTGTTACAACAATAAAGTCCCCATTTGGATCAGGTATAGTCAGAATAGGTGTTGTAGTTAACTAATCCTTTAGAATCTTAAAAGAAGATTCATATTTTCATTCCAAAAAAATTTCTTATCTTTCTTTTGTAATGAAGTTATTGGTGCAACAATCTTAGAAAAGTCTTTAACAAACTTTCTATAGTAACCAACAAGACCCATGAAGCTTCTAACTTCATGCACATTCTTGGGTACATGCCACTTAGTTATAGCTATGATCTTCGAAGGATCTACAACTATTCCATTTTTCTTATTACATGTCCCAAATAGTGTACTTCTGTGTCATAGAAGGAACATTTAGATAACTTAGCATAAAATTTTATCTTTCTTAAGATTTTCAAAACTATCTTCAAATGCTCATGATGTTCCTCAATGATTTTAGAGTATATGAGAATATCATCCAAGAATACAAGCACAAAATTGTCTAAGTATTCTTGAAAAATATTATTCATCAAATTCATAAAGGTGGTAGGTGCATTTGTCAACCCATAAGGTAAAACTATGAATTCATAATGCCCATACCTTGTTTTAAAATTTGTTTTATGTATATCTTCATCCTTTATTCTCAATTGAGGATATCCTGATCGAAGATCTATTTTAGAATACACTTGATGCTCCACACATCTAATCAAACAGATCATCAATTATAGGAATTATATATCAATTCTTAATATTTGCCTTGTTCAACATTCTCGTAATCAATACACAATCTAAGTGTGCCAACCTTCTTTTTCATAAAATTACCAAGGTGCTCCATGAGTTGATACACTCGGTCTTATTAATCCTTTTGACAAAATTTCCTATAATTGAGCCTTAAGCTCTACCAATTTAATGGTATTCATTCTATAAGGTTCCTTGGATATAGGCTTCGTTCCTAGTTTGATCTCTATTATGAATTCAAACTCTCGTTTGGGTGGAAGACCCAGTAACTCTTCCGAAAATACATCTCTGAAATTTTGTAACAAAGGATATTTTTTCATAAAATCTTTACCTTCTTCTCAGTTTCAGAAATCTTTATTTCATACAAGGTATAACCTTTGTTTTTGGCCATTTTAATCTGCATTATTGACAACTTCCTAACTAAAATCTCATGTTTTACACCTTGAATGATCGTTGATTTCGCAGATCATCTAAACAACTAATATGTTTTTCAAAAAAATCAACATTTGCTTTATGCTCAGATAGCTAGTTAACACCTATGATTACTTCATAAGACCCCAAAGGAGCAACATAAAGGTCAAATTCAGTGGAAAAACTAGGCAAGTCAAGGAGTGCTCCAAAAATACACATACTAATTGTATGAGTAGCATTATTTCCATAATGCACAATCCACAATTTATCCATTTTCTCATCTTTTCTTTTTAATTTCAAAGCTAAATTAGTAGAGATAAAACATTCAGTAGCTCCAGTATGAAAAAGTATAGTCACAGGTATATCGAATAACTTACCCGAAACTTCTATGGGTGTGACTTGCTTTTCGACTTACTTGTCAGCTACCGCAGTGTGTATCCTATGCTATTGATTGCGGTCATCCTTCTTCAAAGGAAAGTGACTCACGTAATGATCCTTGCCACAATTAAAACAGCCTCTAATAGGCCCCTTCCTAGGCTCAAATTTATTTCCAGCCTTGAAGTTATCATTCTAGCTTGTAGGACTTCTGCCCATTATTATTGTTCTTGACAAAGTTGTTTCACATACTAGCAATAGGTTTGTTTATCACTATTTTCTTATTGTTATCAGTGGAAAATTTATTTTTCATGCCAAACCTCTTCCAGGGTCCCTTTTTGTCTGCGAGATGAAGAAGAGTTTGGAATCTTCTTTCTAATTTCCTCTTTATGAGTAGAGATTGCTCTTAATTTATGTTCTTTCCTTATGAATTTTTCAACAACCCCTTCCATAGTGGTTGGACTATAAAAATCCACCCTACCTCCTATAATGAAATTTAATCCCATAATAAATTTATGTATCCGAACTTCTTGTCAATTTGATACTAAGGCACATACTTAAGGAGTTTAGTAAACCTTTCCCAATACTCTGTCACAGTTAACTTTCCTTGAGATAAGTTCTGAAATTTAGTCATTTTCTGATCATAGAAAATTTGAGGTAGCCACCATTTCCTAAAGTAACTTTTAAATTGATCCCAAGTTATGTCTTCTTTGACCATATTTAACTCAGCCTTTCAGCTATCCCACCACGAAGATGCCTCATGAGAAATCGATACACTCCCCATATTGCTTTTGTTTCCTCATAGAAGTTTCTTATAGCAAAGTACTTCTCCATTTCACTGAGCTAGTTCTCAGCCCCATCTCCTAGTGTAGTTCCATCAAAATTAGGAGGACTTATTCTTTTTATATCATTGGTGAGTTCCACTGCTAATCTTTCCTTTTTTATTTTCAGGCTGATTAGGTATGTTTACATTACTATTATCAACACCCAAATTTCCCCCATTGGTGTTGTCCATAAGAGGTGGTTGATCATCATTATCAACATCTTCTTCCTCCTCCTCATTTCCCATTACTTGTTGTTCCAATACAGCCAGGTGATCTCTTGTGTCCAACAGGCAACAAGGATCTCATCAAGTTTTTGGGTAGTAGTTGCTTCTCCACCCGGTGGTAGGTTGTTTGCAACATTTCCTCTTATTCTAACCATTTTCTTTTTAACAAGAAAATGTAAGTTTTATCAGATTATGGACACAATAGGTCCAAGAGTTACAACCTTCAGCTTTGATACCAAGATGTAACATTCCCATTTTAAAGCTTTAGAAACAAGGGAATTTTTTTTTGAATAACATTCTCTATTCTAAATTATCATAATTTAGAACACACATTTCAAGTTTTTAAATAATGTTCTCTATTCTAAATGATCATGATTTAGAACACACATTCCATGCCAATCAATCTCATAACAAATAACCATATGCAGTTATAATGACTCGATGAACTGCCGATCTCTCATTTCATGACTCGAGTTTCATCGATCTCTCATTTCATGACTCGGTTTCTTACCGATCCTTCATGTTAATTCAATGTATTGTATACTAAGTATACTTGGTTCTTTTACCCTTTTCAGGGTATTGAAGTGTTCCATTTAAGAGGCCTATCTAAATATTTGTTACCAATATTCATCTGAAATCCTACTTCTTAAACTAGGTGATATAGGACAACACAACCAACAACTTGTGATACTTTGGCCAAATATTTTCACATGCTTTGCATGATCATATTCCTAGATGGCATACTTGTCAATAGAATATGTCCTTCACCCCCACTTCATCTATTATCTAGAATGGTCTTCACTAACTCATGTTAGTCCTCTTGTCTAAGGTTTAACCATAACTCAAGTTAGCAACATAGATTGGTATATAAGGCCACTCGTGGTGAATAAGGGTACATGGAAATACTTGGTTGACCTAGGTAAATTACATTTTTCTAGTTACCTTCACTCATCGGATTCCTTTCCTATATCAAATCATTTCCCCAAACATACCTAGAGTGTAACCAAGTCAAGTCTGAGTTTATGTAAACCTAGATGATCCGATTCAAAAGAATGTTGCAACATGTCAGCTGCAACATTGTGTCCTCATGAAGACTGGTCTTCATGATGACACATTATTTCAGTTAGCATGTACCAACATCCCATGGAATCCCATTGTCTAGACGTACATATCCAGATAAGAGGTTAAATATTGTCTTATCTTCTTAATTTAAGATTTAGTTCAGCAACCTTGTTGATTTTCTAATCTCTTCGATCATTATGGTTGCTAGTCATAAATGACTTATGGTTATCATATAGCTTGATTTGCAACCAATCCTTCTACCTAAAGGATTGTATGTCATTCTTTGGTTTCTTAATTTAACTTCATAATTATAGTCCAAATCAGCTTAACATAGTAAGATTTAACTTACTTATCTTAACCAAGTTTATCCATGACTGAATTTAAATCCAAACTCCTTAATAATGGACTTTATTAAAATCAAGTCTATTTCTTATGCATATGTATTCATTTATTTTCAATTACCTTACATTGGTTAAAGTTTTCTAATAAGAGGTATAATTTCCTCTTTCCAAATGTCCTTTGGGTATAGTTCCCGAAAGAGTCACAACGAAATATTTATCCCAAAGACTAATTGTCTTTCCCTTAAAATATAATAGCTAGGATCCATTGCAGTTATTTTCTTATATAAGGATCCATATGTATTTAATTTTCTATTAATGTCAATTAATAATCCATATTGACCTAGTTGAGTGTTCATCTATGTATGCCAACTTAGAAGTTGCATTTAAGAGGAGAATAGAGTATCAAATCCCTCTTGCCCTATTTCATTAGAGTACAATTGAAATGATTCAAAATAGATATGTTTATAAGAGAATAAGAATAATTCTACAATCCCCCTTTTTTATGCCCAAAAGACCATGACACATCAAATATCAATAACACTCAATCCTTTCTCATTGATCAAACAAAATACATATTTTATAGGTCTAAACATTTTAGACATTTTTCATGTCATTCTTCATTGATAAAATCAAGTAAAATTTACAACTTTCTCCCTTTTTCAATTACATCTCAAAAATAATAATAAATCCTCATTAAAAATGTAGCCTTTAAGTAAACACAGGAAGCATCATAAAGGAACTTGTCTTCTTTTGTCACTTATGAAATCCATCTGCAAAAATTGCTAGCACGGGTCAGTTCATTGAACTGAGCATGATAAGCACTAATCATTAAAGTGATGTGCTTTTGACTAACTATCTCATAAAAATAACTCTACTCTTATGAAACATTAAGCAATACAGACAAATACCTAGTAAAGAATTAAGTACCACTAAAAGAAGAACAAAGTGAGCAACCTTGTCACATTAAATAAGTATCAAGATTAAACAACAATATTCATTCAGAAATTTCATAAGAAAAGCTACAATAGACAAGTAATATTACATCCCAATTACTTATCTGTTTCATACTATAGTGTCTTTGAATCATTCTAATTTAAGCCAAATCTAGCCTAACCTTTTTGTTCAACTTCAACAGATTTTACAAGGTCTAAATTCCATGTACTTCTCTGAAGATAGTCACACATCGATTCATTACCTTCTTAACAATAAATTGATAAAGAAATAAAAAGGAAAGAAAGTGATTCATCCAACTATCTACTTTGTAATCCCCTTAAGCTAGCCTAACCAAAATGGTCAAGTTTAAGGAAGGTGTAATAATAACGAGAAATAAATAGTTAGAGAGATAACAATAAACTACCTTTAGAGCACAAGAGTAATAGTAACGAAATCCATAACTCAAAAAGGAGAGACAGAATGAGATGGAAGTCAATAATTAAGATAAGAGAGAGATTCTAATTATTTCTTCCCAATACTTTGAACCAAATTATATAAAATGTAACATGCAAATCAGTTAATAGCAATGTACTTCCCTCAATGCAAAACATGGACAGTTTCAGTAGCTTACTAGCTACCACTAAAGGAAATATTCAAAGAATTCATTCTACAACTGTACCAGAAGTATCAAACAACAATTGATCTTCTAAATTCATCCATGTTGATAGCTTTGCACACTACAAACAAAGCTTATGCATCCCAAATAGAAAGCGATTAAGAGATTATAGTCAAGTAAAAACATGTTTCCTATTCCACAGGAAGGAAAGAAGTTTTTAGATAAAATGAAAAGAAATCCAACTATATTGAAATACAATTGGGAACAATGAGGGGATTGTGATCCCCAAAGACATGTATTCATCATCGAGCCTAAACGGAGAAGGAGAAACTTTTCTCGAAACTAAATTTTGGCTAAGATGAAATAAATCAAAGGAAATGAAACCCCAAATTGGTTCCCAAAATCAAACAAAATGGAGAAGAGTAAGAACGAATGTTTAAATTATTTCCCCTTAGATAACCAAAATAAAACTAATCCCAAGATCCATTAAAATAGTCGACTTTCACAACAACATTTCCATAAGTAAATCGAAAGGTTTTCTAAAAACCACTTAATATATGCAAGTGAGAGAAACAAAAATATCCTCACACAGTCCTGGAAAGGAGTTAAACCAAAAATTACTATATTTCAAATAAGGAAGGTCAAAACGAAACAAAATACCTTCTAACAATCCCCCCAAAAAAAAGTGGGTTTTAACGCATTAAACTCAAAGGGAGAAATCATTTCAACATTGTCCTTTTAACAAGTTTAAATTCATAGTACATCAAATACAAAAACTGTTCCAAATTATCTTAAACAGAAACAACCATATTCAAGGTGATTCATTTTTCAGAGAAGAAGAAGCACTTCATACTTCCCACAATTAAAAGAAAAACAAACCCAATTAAAATCTTTACCACATAATGCTTTCCCTTAATGCAAAAAAACTAGAAGCCCACACGACTTAAGCATCATTCTAGTTTCAAATATGATAAACATGATTTATTCAAACATGCATTCAAAAATACCCATATTGCATCCTTTCAAATCAACAAACTCAAACAGAAGATCACAACCAAAATACACCAAAACATTTCCACAAAGCCATTCATTTCAAAGAGTAGAGTTTTTCTAATGAAGACACTTAATAAAAAGAAAAATTGTTTAATAAGAAGAGCCTATCATGCCTGATGAAATTTCTTGTTGATTTGTAGAAGATCTCCAGCCGAGCTTCTCAATAATCTCTTCTTTTCAAACAACATCAACAACCAAATCTCCCAACTACCTCCATGTTTCCATAGGTTCAGAAACAGTTTGGGGATGCTCAAGATCACAATGGATCAAAAAATAGACTTGCTGGTTTGAAGAACCAAAACCACATGCAGAGCAAAAACCAGACCGATCAACAACTTCCAAAAACAACCTTCTCCTCTTTCATATGCGGTCTCTTTGCAAATCAATGCCATTGAATGAATTAAATGCAAATTCCCTCTCTTTTCTTGCACCACTACCACTTCAAATTTAGTGAAGTGGATTTCAAAATTTAACATGCATTTTAAATTTAGCAATGATGTCAATTAGGCATCCTACCTACCTTCCTTTCCTCTACCAAACTTATCAAATTAAGATGTAAGGACTGAGATTTAATTCTCATTAATACCTTAGAAACCACCACCACCAACCTTCCATTTACCACATAACACATATGTCCTTTTTAGGCTTAGTGATAGTTTAGGTTACGTTAGCACCAGTTAGGTTTCCATATTAGTTCTTAGGTCTTTAGAATTTATCTTAGGTTAGTTCAAAAATCATAACCATATAATATACCTTCTTAGGTTAGGTCATAACCCCCCCTTAGGTTAGAATCCATATAGGGAAACATTACAGTTTAGGCCAGATCTGAATAACACCAACCATTTTGACCAAAGTTGGGGCATTTTCCTTATAATACCAATAACATGTCCTAAATCTCCTCACAATGTTCAACATTCCAAAACATTAATAAAGGAGGTCAAGAGTTACAGTCTGTAACATGATGCTAGTAAGGATACTTGAAGCTAGGTCCTTAAAATTTATATCAAAACATAGATCGGTTCCATAATATATTTCCTTCAACATGTTTATTAACAAGATGACAATAAAGAGAACTAAAGAATTTCCATTGATACAAGGTGTGTTGTTAACATATGGAAGATGTGAAAAAATGTTACAGATTTATAACTTATATTTCATAAGAATGGCTTTGCTTCCAAGTAAACAGAATTACAACGAGCATGAATTCTGGACAATAATAACTTATCCATTGCAAACATGATTTTCAATTTCAAAATAATACACCTTCCTAAGAAAAATCACATGTCAACATTTGTAATGTCAAAAGTGGAAGTTGTCATAGTATCAATCATGACCAAGATGTTATAAATATTTTTTGGATGTCCTTTCTTTCCACATTTCTAACAAATAATTCCCTTACTTCTGGATTTAGATATGATATTCCTTGACTTTGGTTTCCCATCACTCTTACTTTTGGATCTCTCCTCCTATCTACCCCGACTTTCTACATTCAAATCATTTCCGGATGATGATTCCTCAAGAAATCTTCCCGTGAATTTATTCATTCAAGATTATACTAACCACATCATCAAACTTCAAAACATTATTAGTAGATGTTTTATTACTAACAACCATTACCAAGTTATCCCAACTATTAGGAAAAGTACATAAGAGTAAAAGTGTGTTTACCTCATCATCAAATGGTATTGCAACCGATTTTAACGATTTACAATAGATCGAAATCATTCAAATCACTAGATGCGAGATCCACCTTCATGCATCTTAGAACTAAATAGTTTCTTCATCAAATAAAATTTATTTGAAGCACTAGGTTTTTCACATAAATTAGCAAGAGATTTCATTAACTCTACAAGAGAAAGCTACTTCTATAATATTTGAAGCCATGGATGATGTCAAGCTTAATCTTATAGATCCCAAAGACTTTCACAAGAATCTTCCATTCTTCATTAGTCATCTTCATAGGTCTAGACTTCTCATCCAACGGTAAATAAAAATTTCTTTGATACGAGATAATCCTCAATTTGCATCTTCCATAATTGATCATTTCAATCGTAAAATTTCTCTACCTTGTATTTGTTTTCTTCTGCCATTGCTGTAGCTCCCACTCAATAGAAAAACCATCTATGAGTAAATCACAAGCAGAAAAAACCCTCAAACAAATCTCGATACCGATTGTTGGGGTTAGCACACTGGTTATATAGATAATATATTAGATCTAAGTATACATGCAAATAAAAGTAAATATTCTACCGTAAGAAATATAAAAACCAAGAGACATAAATCAACACCGATTTAACATGAATCACGAGATGGCATGAGTATAGATGGTGACAATAGATATTGCTTGATTTCATCGAAGGATTTTAGAAGTCATAATCCCAATGATGTTAGTTGTGGAGCTCGGTTACATCAATTTAGCATGTAATAGAAACTTGCTTTGGAAAATACTATAATCGTCATCGGTTAAGGGCAACCATTTTATCTCTACACCTCTACCTCATAGAATTTCCTAAGAGCCATGCTCACTCACCATAATAATCAAGGTCACAAACAAGCCGTGTACTACATTAGCCGCACACTCCATGAATATGAAACACACTACTCTGAAGCTGAAAAATTATGTTGTGCATTTTACTTCACTACTTCCAAACTTTGACATTATCTCCTCTACCACAAAACGTACGTTGTCACCATTTTTATTCCACTTAAGGCCATACATGTTAAACCACACCAAAAAACCGCATAACTCGATCATTGATTCTTATGACTGAATTTGATCTTGAAATCATACCGCAAAATTATATTTAAGGTCGTGCCATTTCAATCAATTCACCGAGGCACCTCTTCCAGATAATCAACCACTCCATGAATAATTTCCTAATGAATCTATCAATAACATTAATGAATCTGATGATTATTAATCAAACTTCATCCCCATTAAAATAACCCTCTTCTTTGATGGTGCTAAATGTGAAGGTGGAGGGGCTTGTGTCATCATGACACCACTATGGAATATTCTCATTCCCTTATCATTCAAACTGAACTTTGAATGCACTAATAATATGTTAGAATATGAGGCCTTAATAATGGGTTTAACTATTGTAATTCTCCTAAGTGTCCATGATCTGGAAATCTATGGAGATTCATAACTTGTCATTAGTCAAGTAAAAGGAGAGTATCAATGTAAAAATGATATCCTTCAAAAGTATAAGATCATTATCAAATTTCTCCTTGGTGCATTTGACCATTACACTATTTAAGACATTCCACAATCTTCTAATAGATTTGTAGACACCATGGCATCTCTTGAGTCTCTCATCCCTTTTGAAATAGAAAAATCAAAGGATAACACCATCACTAAACATATCATACAGCTAGGGTATTACTTGGCCTACTATCACTAAATAATGTTGTGTGTATGTAAATAAATGTGTTAAGTTCCAACTCCATTCCAATCTCATTCATATCCCTAGTCAAGCCTTACAACCCACACAAGATTTGTGGCCTTTTTCTCAATGGGGATTGGACCTCATTGGCATAATCAATCCAAAATCATCTCAACAACATCACTCAATCATTACTATAATAGAATACTTCACTAAATGGGTTGAAGTAATTCCCTTGACCTCAACAAAATCTGGCCCCATTGTCAATTTCATATATCAAAACATTATATGTTGCTTTGGCATCCAGCATAAGCTCATCACAAACAACCGAAAATCCTTCAAAAACAATGACTTCAAAGAGCTATGCAACACTTTCAACATCAAACTTAGCCTCTACTCACCATACTACCCTCAAGCAAATAGACAAGATGAGGCCTAAAAAATACTTAACAAGATCCTTATGAAAATTGTAAATGATGTAGGCAGAAACTAGCATATCCAAATCATGTTTTCTCTATGGGCTTATCGAGCTAACATACACACATCTACGAGACACTAAACCTTATTCACTTATTTATGGATTTGAATCCATTGTAACCCTCAAAATACAAATCCCATCTATAACACCTCTAACATGACTGGTACCTATGATGACTTCTACTTTAGAAGGTACAAACGTTGACATGTGATTTTTTATTAAGAAGGTGTACTCTTGTGACTTATGAAATCATCTTTACAGTAGATAAGAAGTTATCTGTTGGGAATAGGTACATTCTTTCATTTTTTTCTTAATTGAAAATGAAGCAATCCATCTCTTTTATGCAAAATAAATTCACTGCTAGGGATTATGAATTTGAGTTTCAATTTTTATAATTTATGAGGTTTCAAACAACATTACCTTGGATCATTTCCATTGATCTAAGGTATTCTTGTAACTTTCATGTATTTTTGTCATGATGTCCAATTTGTATATATGGAAGGGATTATGGACCTTGAATATGCAAAGGTTATGTACTATCCTCACCATGGATATCTGCTTCGTATTTGAATTGAGTAACAATTTGGTTATTCTTTTTCTATTATGGTATGATGAAGTTTTCATAGGGGACCTGGGACCTAACTACACTATGTTCCTTAGATATGTAACCTAGTCCCAAAAAGGGTGATTTAACCTAATTTTCTAAGTTTCTTTTCTTTTTAAGTGATTAAATTAACCTAAGACTAAGGACTTACCAATGGACCTATGTTGAGTCTTAAACTAGTGTCTAACCTAACTAAGGGAATGGCTAACTTAAGGGGGCCTATGAAACAACATGGGGAAAGAGGCAAGTGGGAGGAAATAAATTCAAGGAATTAATGGTGAGTTATTAATCCTTATCATCTTTTGTGACCAAATTTGGCAAAGGCAAGTTGGAAACATAAGATGGACGAGTTGACATTTTCGCCAAAGTTTTATCGGAAAGATTTTTTTGAATTAAGTCTTAATCCAAAATTAGAGATGGTAGTGGTAGGGAAGTAGAAAGGACTGATGATCCTACTCTGCATTTAATTTTTGGAAATTGGAAAAACCGCCTAGGAAGAAGATAGAGGGTTTGGTTTTGTTGATTCATTTAGTTTGGAGCTAGAGCTTTGCATGTGGTTTTTTTGTAATCGAACCTCGAGTTAGATTTTTTCATGTAATGTGGAAATGCATGAGTTTTTATTCCTTGCATGGCATGGAAGAAAGAGTTGGCACTATGAGACTATAAGGAGGAGATAGAGGAATTTTTGTGTGGTTTTTGCATTTCGAAAAGAGGATTGAGGATCTGCTTGGATACTTCTGTGAATTGGTGAAGGTGAAGTGCTATCAGGCATGATAGGATCTATCCATTAAGATTTTTTATTTTACTTAAGTTTTTGTAAGAACAACTCTACTCTTTGGAATAGACTAGTTTTTGTTTAGTTGATAATATTACTCTTCTTGAGGTTTTTGTGTTGTTTATTGGGAATGCTTTTTCACTCCATTTGAATGATGGAAAGTATGATCTGGGTTTCATTTTTCTTGTGTGGATAGTTAGGTTATGCTTTAATATTTCTACATGGGCTTGAGATCAATTCAAAAAATTGTATGTGATCTTGTATGAACTGTTTAAATCTTGTAGGTAGCTTGGTTTTCTTTAATCTTGGAACTTGTTCTAAAATGATCTTGTTTCCTCTCTATTGGAAAACTGCAGTTATTAAACTATTTTAAATACCTTGAATTTTGATTGAATCTTACATGATTCTTCAAGGAAGATAACATTTTGTGATGCCTGCTTATACATATTCTTTTAGTACTGATGGAATGCTCAAAATTGGTGAATGCGTCTATTTTCTTATCATTGTCTGTGATTGTGAATTTGGGTTTTGTTTGTATTCTTTCTGTTGTAGACTTTTGACCCTATGATTATTAAGGAAAGATAAATTGTTGTGGGTTTTTCTTGGCAATTGGTTTAACATCTCCATGGACTTGTTTAAGTTCTTCCGGTTATTATTTTTAAAAGCCTACAAAAGTATACTTCTTCTATTCTCTGGAATTGTTTTGTTGTTTTCACAAAGCCTGATTTTTGGAAGCCCATAAGGGAAATGATAATTTGTTTTCTACTCTATTGGGTCATTGGGTAACCTATGAAATTATGGAATTTGGTGCTAAGAAGGAAAAATCCCTTGGGTATTGGTTATTGTATTTTGGTTATTGTTGTCAACTTGAACTTCTAGATAGCTCTATTGACATTGTATTGATGTATTATATTAGCATGATTCTAGACCTTGGGCCTTAAAACTTGGTTTCAGTTCTTACAAAACTTAGGCAATGTCTTCTTCATGAAAATGGAATGATGACTCCTATTTTGGTTAAATCGTATTGATTACTTCTTCTCCTATACGGATCTAAGTTAGGAAGAATGTTCAGACTTACCCTTCTGTTAATCTCTTCTTTTCCTCTTTGTGTCTATTGGGAAATGGTTTAATTGTTATCTTGTGGAAATCAAGGCTATCTTTATCGTCTCCTTGAATGATGAAAGGTAATGGAATTTTGTTGTTCTTCATTTCTTCCTTTCTCTTGGTTGTTGTTCATTCAATTCAAACCCAGATTAGATCTTTGTTTGGTATTTTGGTTTGAATATAGGTTATTGTTTTCTTAAGGTTCTCTTTAAATCATAATAGAGTTTTTGGTAGTGATCTCTCTCTGTATCCTTCCTTTAATCTTCTCTCATCTTTCAAATTAGTGAAGATGTTATTTTTCTTTGGTCTATTTCATTATGCAACTTCTTGACTTTCTGGAAATATTGATTGTAGAATGTTGTTAGGGAAGTATAACTAAAGTTGAAAATAATTGGATGGAATATTGTGTTTAGCTGGAAGTATTTGGATGGTTTAATGAGTTTGTCTAGAGTATAAACTTAACCATTCTAACCACTTAAGGTAATGATAGAAATGGTGTATCTTTGAGATTGGAGTGTAACTCATTTTCTTGTTGGAAGTAACCTTACCTCTTTAAGAGGTCTGATTTAGCTTGTTTGGTTTTTAACTTGAATTGGTTCCTAGTTATGATTTTGAGTATTATGATACTCTAATCTATGACACTTAAACATTACGATGATTTGGGTTATCCCAACTTAATTTTTATGATATTTAAGTAAAGTTGTTGACAAATCAAATTTAGGATGAATTTAGGTTGATTAAATATTGAGATGGAAGTATTGTTGTAAATGATCTACTGCTAAACTATGCCTAAAATATAGTTAGGGTAGTTACCTTCTTCATTAAATGGATTTAAATGAATGAGTAATCATGAAAAGAAATTCTGATGAAATGTTACTTATCTGAATTATTGTTTAAATTATTTTGATAAAAGGACAATAGTATGGAAGGTTGAAGTTGTTATATTTCATGACCTAACCTTACTTTTGATTTTTTGTATATTTCTTTTTCTCTCTCTTTTATTTGAGTATTGTAACTCCTTTTGGCTAAGTCTTTCTGAATTGCTTCAGGACTATTTCATAACAATAAATTTCTTTTTATGAAATAGTTAGTTAAAAGCACATCATTTTAATGATTTAGTGCTTATCATGCTCAGTTCAATGAACTAACCCATGCTAGAAATTTTTTAGATGGACTTTGTAAGTGATGAAAGGAGAAAGATATTTAGGAAGTTACATTTGTTTATCAAAGAGATTGGATCTTTTTATGATGAAATATGGTTCATTACTAAAATGTACTTGATGGAAAAGAAAGTTGTATTTGAAATTGATTTAAATATTTTTGTTTGATATTAGTAATGTCTGAAGTGTTTGGACTTGTAAATGTATAATTCCTCCTTGCTGAATGAAAGATGTGTGAAATTTGTTTGTACTTGATGTAATTCCTTTTGGCATGCAATGATTGGAAATAATGAATATTACTCTATTTTACAAACAATAACATACTTTTATGGTTTGGAATGGAATAAATAAGAGATCTGAGGTGTTAGATGTACTACCCTCTCTAGTGAAGATGCAACTTATAAAGTTGACATTCTTACATTGATATCCAACTATATCATTAGGACTATATTTAAATCAAATGTTTGTATGAGAATTAAACTTTGATAATAATTTATAATGTGCAATGGGATTATAATAGATTTTAACCCTTAATAAGGGAAAGGAAAGACAACTCCTTGAAATGAATCATAGTCTTAATTTAAGACCTTTTTGATATGAATCCTGATTGTTACCTGTAGTTAGTGAAGGAGTGATTTCTCATGCAGACTTCCTTAATCAAGAAAAGGGATGTCGTGAAATAAAAATAAAAGGAAATTAGACTTCATTTTAATGAAGTCTAATATGGAAAAAGGGACTTTCTCAAAACTTAAATAAGCTAGGGTTATATTAAGTGAGTAAATAAATAACACTTCCATGTGTGCTTTGACCCTTTTATGTAAAACATGAATAAGGATGTTATTAGTTTAAATCATTACATATGAATTACATAGAAAAAATATTTATCTACATAACTTCATCTATTGCAATTTTAACTCTAAATCTTAAGGATTAGGGAAATTAGTTGTTCAGTAGGGCTGTTGTAATTAATCTATAATGAGGAAATCAATAAGATATAACTTTCTATCTTAGGTATGTTCATCCAGATGAGAAAACATCATATGGATGTTGAAACATGCCAACTGTAGTGTAGTACCTTCATGATGACTAGGGTATTCACGAGGAAATTATGTTATATTTGACATGATTCAACACCCTTTAAAGTGTGTTCAACTAGACTAACATAAATTCTTACTTGATAACAGTTCTGCCCTAGGTAGAGATAGGGGCATGATCTAGTGTCAGGGTCAACTCACATTGACTTAGGATAAATAGTCATGCCAAATTAGCATAAGTTGATTGAGTATGTCTAAGTACCCTTAGTCACCATAAACAGTCCTCCAAACTAGGCCATGTTACAAACCTTGTCTAGGGTTAAACCTTGAACGATTAGAATGACAAGCCAATGAAGACCATTCTAGATAACAAATCAAGTTGGTGAAGGAATTATTTTATTAGAGGAGTATGTCGTCTAGGAATATAAACATGAACAATCTGTTTAAAATCTTTTTCCAAAAGTATGCTTGATACCTCTAAAAAAATGCTTGATATTCAAATAGGCCTTTTAAAAGAATGCTTGATACCTCTAAAAGGGTAACAAAACCAAGTATACACATTAAAAAGTTAACATGAGAGATAGGAATGATAATGAGTCATGAATTTAGGTTGATTAAATATTGAGATGGAATTATTGATGTAAATGATCTAACTTGTTAAACTATGCCTAAAAGATAGTTAGGGAGTTACCTTCTTCTCATTACATGGATTTAATTGAATGAGTAATCATGAAAATAAATTATGATGAAATGTTACTTATCTGAATTATTGTTTAAATTATTTTGATAAAAAGAAAATAGTATGGAAGGTTGAAGTTGTTATATTTCATGACCTAACCTTACTTTTGATTTGTTATATATTTCTTTCTCTCTCTTTTATTTGAGTATTGTAACTCATTTTGGCTAAGTCTTTCTGAATTACTTTAAGACTATTTTATAACAACAAAGTTCATTTTATGAAACAATTAGTTAAAAGTGCATCGTTTTAATGATTTGGTACTTATCATGCCCAGTTCAATGAACTGACTGTCTAGAAATTTTGTAGATGGACTTTGTAAGTGATGAAAGGAGAAAGATATTTAGGAAGTTACATTTGTTTATCAAAGAGACTATATCTTTTATGATGAAATATGGTTCATTATTGAAATGTACTTGATGGAAAATAAATTAGTATCTGAAATTGATTTAAATATTGTTGTTTGATATTAGTAATGTCTGAAGTGTTTGGACTTGTAAATGTGTAATTCCTCCTTGTTGAATGAAAAATGTGTGGAGTTTTTTTGTACTTGATGTAATTCCTTTCGGTATGGAATGACTGGAAATAATGAATATTATTCTATTCTACAAAAAATGATATAATTTTATGGTTTGGAATGGAATAAATAAGAGAAATGAGGTGTTATATGTACTACCCTCTCTAGTGAAGATACAACTTATAAAGTTGACATTCTTACATTAATATCCAACTATATCATTAGGAATATATTTAAATTAGATGTTTGTATGAGAATTAAAATTTGATAATAATTTATAATATGCAATGGGATTATAATAGATTTTAACCCTTAATAAGGGAAAGGAAAGACAACTCCCTTGAAATGAATCATAGTCTTAATTTAGGATCTTTTGATATGAATCTTGATTGTTACCTACAATTAGTGAAGGAGGGTTTTCTCTTGTAGAATTCCTTAATCAAGAAAAGGGATGCCAGGAAAGAAAAATAAAAGGGAATTATACTTCATTTCAATGAAGTATAATATGGAAAAAGGGACTTGCTTAGAACTTAAATAAGCTAGGGTTGTATTAAGTGAGTAAATAAATAACACTTCCATGTGTGTTGGGCCTTTTATGTAAAACATGAATCAGGATGTTATTAGTTTAAATCATTGCATATGAATTGGATAGAAAGCATATTTATCTGCATAACTTCATCTATTATAGTTTTAACTCTGAATCTTAAGGATTAAGGAACCTAGTTGTTCAGTAGGGTTGCTTTGTAATTAATCTATAATGAGGAAATTAATAAGATATAACTTTCTATCTAAGGTATGTTCGTCTAGATGAGGAAAAATCATATGGATGTTGACACATGCCAACTATAGTGTAGTACCTTCATGATGACTAGGGTATTTATGAGGATATTATTTTGTATTTGAAATGATTCAACACCCTTTAGAGTGTGTTCAACTAGACTATTCTACCCTAGATAGAGATAGGGGCATAATCTAGTGTCGGGGGTCAACTCACATTGACTTAGGATAAATAGACATGCCCAATCGACATAAGTTGATTGAGTATGTCTAAGTACCCTTAGTCACCATAAACAGTCCTCCAAACTAGGCCATGTTGCTAACCTTGTCTAGGGTTAAACCTTGAATGATTAGAATGATAGAAGTTAGTGAAGACCATTCTAGATAACAAATCAAGTTGGCTGATGGACTTATTTTATTAGACGAGTATGTCATATAGGAATATAAACATGAATAATATGTTTAAAATCTTTGGCCAAAGTATCACAAGTATTTCGTTGTGTTGTCCTATGTCACCTAGTTTGTAGCGGGATTTCGAGATGCATATTGATAACATATATTCAGATAGGCCTCTTAAATAGAATGCTTGATACCTATAAAAGGGTAAAAACCAAGTATATGTAGTATATACATTAAAAAGTTAACATGGGAGATCTAAATGATACCGAGTCATGAAATGAGAGATTAGTGTTTCACCAAGTCATTTACACAGTGCATATGGTTTTCTATTATGAGATAGATTGGCTTTGGAATGTGTGTTCTAAATTAGGTCAATTTAGAAAAGAGAACATTATGAATTTTTTTTTCCCTATTTCTAAAGTCCTAAAATGGGAATGTTACACCATAACTACACATATCTCTTAAGGATTTTATCCCTTACATAGAATATCACTAGGACCGTCTAGCACAACTTGAATTTTTGGATGAAAAACATCTAACAACTCTTGAACATCATCAAGTCTATCAACAACGTATTAGTAGGGAATATAATAAGCATGTTAAGGAATATTAATTTCAAATTGGTGATATCATTCTTAAATAAAATCAAAACGTGACTACATTAGAGTGGAGTAAATGTGGAAAGTTTTCCCCCAATTGGATTAGCCCTTATGTTATCACTCACAAATATGGGTCAAGAGTGTACCACCTCGATTTTCTTGATAGAGAACCTAAAGTAGAACCATTAAATGCATTACACTTATGGCGTTACTATTTTTAATTAGTTGAACATCATGATGCCAATTTTTAGTAAAATCTTATTCATTCCGCCATTATAAAACAATAGCTACCATTGTACAAGAATCACTACACCTATCCACCAACATCACAAACATGGGGCATGTGGATGAAGGTTACATGTGCATTTATGCCTTCCTTTAAAATGTCTTATTAGGGTATTCTGCCCTCATCTTAACAAAAGTAGATAAACCATTATATGCTAAAAATATCTTGTTATAATAGACTGATCCCTTGAAGGACAACTATTTACAAGAAATGTAGATTACCAAAAGAGTAGATTGATCCCTCAATGGAAAGATATGTATCAAATCAAGGAACAATCCCACAAAGGATGGCCATTCAAGTTAAAATAATAAAAATGTAGACCATACCCTCCAAGTATGGATACTCATATATAAATGGCTTCCCGGATAGATCAACCTTCACAATACAAGCATACAAGAAAACTTCCTACATTGATCATTTTGTTATTAAAAGACGTTATAAAAATATGAGGCATCAATTCTCTATGAATCCATTGAAGAGGATAACCCTTTTCCCTTATAGTGGCATGCATCCACATGATCCCATTCTCTTTTCCATTATTCTAGCAAAAATACATTTCCCAAATCCATTGTGATTTACCTAAAAAATGTCTATTAATGGTTTTTATTTAACATTTTGAAAGGCTACAAGTGAAAGTATTAGCTCAAATCCATTATGTGAGAATATCATAAGTGGGTCATTCACTCTACTATTATTTTGTTTAGTTTTGGAATATTTTTTTAACACATTGATCATACTTTTGACATGCTAAATTTAAAATAAAAACACAACACCATTGAAAGTATCAACACATACATCTAAAATACACGTGAAAAAATACAAGGGAACATCATCATAATCATCATCATATATAAAAATTCTAAAACAATAATCGAGTAATGTCATACATAGGAAAAAAGGGCTTCCATGAGCCTATAAAAATCCTGTAGTAAAATCCATCAAACTAGGATCAAGAGTATCTCCTACTTTGTGTGATTGCCACCACCAGATCCTTCCTTACCATTTCCCCCTCACGGTGGTCTTGAAGGTCATTTCCCCACACTCAATACCTAGCTACGATGTGGAACCCCCTTGGGAAGCTACATGATCTACATATAAAGTAGCATCAGGGTAGTTCTTGATCACCATCTCAATGTAGTAATCCCTCTCCTTCCGCACAAGATCATAATGTGTTGTTGAAACCATGCTGGAAGGAGGTCCTGCTAATACCCCTTTCTGCGTTGAACCATCGTCGATAGCTCCATGCCAAAAATAGAAAGCCCTGTGATCCCTAAGGCCTTCCTAAAAGTATCTCTTTGACTCTTGTACCTATCTCAATCAAATTATACCCATACAAGATGTGTTTTTGAAGTTGTCATGCTCTATGATCAAACCATCTCTCTCTCCAATAAGATTATCTCACACTCCCACTAATTCATCTCGCTCTCTCTCGATAAACATCTCTCTATGCCTCTACTACAGCCTTCTCATTCATCACTATAGCAACATATGGAGCTATAATAACACCAGGCTCAATCCTCTCCTCATCTGCCTCACCTCCCTCCTCTGTTGGCTCCTCTTCTTGAGCATGCACTCATCTAACTCGATCGGTTTCCCTCTCGGTTTCTCTCATCCTCTCAAAACTCCTCAATGAAATGGACCACCGGAGTATGAAATCAGGGTGGACCCCACATCATCAATTATCACCACATGACCATCCTCATCCGGCCCCATCACACCTAGCTTCTCAATGATGGGTGAGGCCCTACCATAACAACCTATAGGGTGTCGATATTCCCATCCTCCTACTTATATAGAACTCTGGATCGTTAGGTATATCCCGAAAAAGGATGAATTGTCTCATAACTTGACTAAAGTGTATCAACTCATCCTCTTTGACTTTGTGGCCTTAGATCTAGATGTCCTTCTGTGAATACAATAATTCCCTAGAAAAATCTAACCAATCATGAAAACCCACATATCACCGCCAAATCATGTCACCAACATGTAATCCAGACATCAAATCTTTGTAATAGGTAGACCCTTTGGCCTTCCTCACTCTACCATGACTCGTACCCCATCTCACGAATCTTGGGTGCCTCACATCAATAACACTAGGCAATCCAAATGGGAAAGAAATGGAAATGTGCTCATGGGCCCAACACTATAGTAAAAATCCAATGTCCATCTCATAGCACTTGTGGTCCGTCCAATCCCACAACTCTCTCTATGTCTGTGCTAACAAGGTAGGATCCCACTCAAATATTATGTGGTGCTCCATCATCTCCATGACTACCCCCATCATCATCCATGGGAATATCCCACCTCCTAAATCTGGTAGTGTAAAACATGAAATTCCCAACATCATCATAGTCATTCATGGGCACCCCGCTCTCTCAGACTCATATAGGGCCTGATAATCGAAAGCTCTGAGGAGTATATCACACCTTGGGCCCCATCCTTATACAATTGTTGTATGGTATCTCCTCTCTTTACATCTGAAATATAATAGATAGGATCCCCCTAACTGACAGTATGGTAATATGATGAACATCCTCTAGGGTGATGGTCATCTCCCCTATAGGAAGCCAAAAGTATTGGTGGAAGGATTCCACCTCTCTAGCAATGTAAGTATCAAGTTGTAACACCTATGAATCCACCTGTAAAATCTCATCCCACCAAATCCCATAGCCTCTAAATGGTCCTAGTCATCATTAGAAAAATCCTCTCTGATCTCATCTAACATCAAGGGGATATGGTCTTGGATGGTCAACTAAGCATCCACCTGCAATACAAACATGAAAGTAAGCATTAGTAATGCCATAAAATTTTTGAAAAGTAAACACTTGAAATCACAAAGTATCCTCATCACATGAGCCTAACATTAAAATGTGTATATAACTCGAACATTTCGCAAAGTCAAAAAAATTGATCAAAACCATATCTTCTCACTTAAAACAAAAACTATTTTGGGTATAGGTGAATCACTAGCGATTGAAGGAATCACTTAAAATTCCTGTAAATCTTCCTAGGGCATCCTCACATCCCGAATTTGGCCCTAAATCCCTAAAAATCCCTAAAAACTACCAAAAACAAAAAAAAAAAAAGATTAAGGCCTACCTCTGCTAGGATGGGCTTCCGTTTGTGGCTCGAGGAGGCCATTTGACAATTTTTCACTCGTAAAAATTTTTTTCTCCTGCTCTAACAAATTCATTGTCATATATAATGAAAAATTGATATTTAAAACAATATATTTGGTTATTTATACACCCAATTTTCCATACAACGCAATCACTAGCAATTGTGGAAATTTCGATAATTTGTGAATCACCGATGATTCCCTTATTTTAGGCTTTTGTGCCTACATTACCCAAGAACATGTCATTGAACCATTTGCAAAAATGTTTCATGCTTCTAAAAAATTCTTAGCCCTCGGGATATTATGTTGCACTAACATAGTCACAACATTGGGACTTGTCATACATCTTTGGGAGACGAGCCCTTTGGTCCCCATCACACATGTGGGTTGAGAAGAATTTATATGGCGCATTGAATGAGATGTTATTTTATATATTTACCATATAGATATACAAGTGTCTCATTGCTTGTGCCTCTAATAGGAATTAGAGGTTTCTCATGGTTGTTTTGGAAACAAGAAGAATTTTAGTTCTTGTATAATGCCGATCCGATTTGGACGTGCTCTGTGGATGTTTGGTTTTGTGGTGTTTTGAACAGCTATATTCTTGAGTACGTAGTTTCCACTTACTCTTTCCTAGAATTTGTTGAGTTCTAGTTTTTGTATGAGCCCAAAGGATCTTATTTACACGATATTCCTTTGGCAATCAAGATCTTGATTATAACCTTGGATTTGGAAAAGAATCCTATGGCTAACTAAACCCCACCATGCATGAGGGCAAGAGTAGGTTTGGTAAATATGGTGGACCTAGCGGCAGAGAGATAGAGAGAATAAAGGCAGATTAAGTTTAATGAAGCATGCGAGAGGGATCTGATGAAGCAACAAGAGATCATAAAAAGAATGGTGTTGTGGAGGGAGATGGATCGTGAAGGATTTGGAGCTCATGTAGAGGATGTGGAGCCAAAGCATCTGGAACTCCCCCATTTGGGAAAGCATGGTAGAGAACCCTCTTCATTTTTGGATGAGTTTGTGATGGATGAGGGATTATGGACTGTGGGCATGCATCTGAACCTACCTAGTGACCTATCCTTCACACTTGGTTTTCCAAATTCTACAATAGTTAACAGTAAGCAAGCCAATGTGAGTAGTAGAGTTGCAGTAGATAGAGTCAATTTTTAGTCAAGTTCAAGAGTTAATCATGGGGCATATTCATCTATGGTGGCACAATCATCATTTATATTATTTAGAGGTCCATCTCGAAGTTTATTTTCTAGCACATCATCAACATAAAATGTGGGTGCGTAAAATATTGGTATAAAGTCTTGAAGTAGAATGAATTCATAAATTGTGGGAGTCTAGTTTAACACAACTATTGGAACATAATTTAGTGCATCATCTAGAGCATTACCTACTTTAGAAGAAGGATTAACAGGGTCGGTAGCTTGAACACCGGTGGATCTAATGGATCTAGAGGTGGTGGAAACACAGGAGGAAATATAGGTTCTGGGTCTAGTGGGCATGGTCCACACCAACCTCAAAAAAATTATATGGAGATGTCTCTTTGTCTTCTAGAATATAGAGGCATTGAAGATGTAGTCAAGCATGTATATATGTGTGAAATATTATGGCACACCAAGGGGATTATAGCTCCAGAGTGCAAGGTGAGTTAGTTTGTAACTACGTTAAAGGGGTGTGCACACAACTAGTATAGAAATTTTGATCTTGATCAGACTTGTGTGGATTATACAGTGTTGTGAGATGCCTTCTTAAAATAGTTTTATATCCCTGAGTTTGAGTAGAAAATCATAAGTGCACTTAAATATATTAAGTAGGGAACTACTGAGAGTGTTTGGGAATATGATGTTTGGTTCAAGAATCTTCTAAGTTATCTTATGACATCCACGTGAGCTAGCATGCATAGTGGTTCATTGGAGGACTAATCATGCCTTTTAGAAGAGTGCTTTCACATAATACCTTTACAGATCTGTGTGAGGCACTTGAAGCAGCTCTATGTGTTGAGGTGGTAGGAAGTGTAGACACAAGAGTGAGCCCATTTTTGGAAGCCCAGATTACGGAAATGGAAAATCCGTTAGAGAAATTATCTCTTAATTAAACACATGAGACACGCAGTGGAATTTGGTGTATAGATTGTGAAGTAGAAGGGAATACTAAGGATAGTTTCCTCGTAAATCAGTGCGCTCATTATTACTTGGATTGCGAGATATGTCATTTGGACCATAGTTCAAGTTGATGCCCATTATTGTAGCATGTGATAAGAAAGAACATGCCCTATTACTACAAGATTTTCATATCTTCCACTCATGATACTTGAGGATTTCATATTGAGTGATTATATTCACAATGTCGTTAATATTGGTGTATGACAGACACTTGTATTACAAATAACTCTAAGGATAAGGGTGAGCATCATGACTATGATCATAATGAGGGGTGTTTTAATGGAAACCATGGTAGAGGTTGAGGATACCATGGAGGATTTAGAGGTCGAGGTTGTGGGGGTGGAAGGAATGATTTCCCTTGTGGAACTTGTTATACATATGGATCTCCTAATCATTACAGGTGTGAATGTCCTCAGAACATTGTCTGTTCTTTTTGCAGAAAGAACCATAAGTATGAAGAATTCCTAGACTTATATGAACACTTGAGTAAGAAACATAAATAGGAAAATAAGGGCATGGGGATGGTTAGAGTATAATGCACAATAGAGGACCAATGGATGTTGAAGTTAGCATCAAACCCCGAGTTGGTACCTGTGAAGATCACTACACGTGCTGAGGTTATGCATGCTAGAAAGATTCTTCAATAGAAGCCTATGATTACTAAGGAGGAAGTATTACATGCAAAGTATCTAGACCCTATGCATCAGAAGGAAGTATATCAGGAAACCATGGAGGTTATTCAAAATTTACAGGGTGAGATACAATGTTTGAAGTAACATTCTTGGAAGTAGAACAAAAGAAAGCAACTGAGATCCATCTGATAGATGTTGATGATTTGAAGGATGTTTCTAAGATGCTACACCAAGAATATATTATTCCATTGTTAGGGAAATGGTTGAAGGAAAACACTTTATACACTAGGACTAAGCATGAGAGACAAAATTTTCATGTTAATATTCCTCCGCAGGGCTTTAGATTATGACAAGGATATTACTCTAAATTTCATTGTTGATGGTTGGATTTTGAGTAGCATTTTGATTGATATATGCGTAGAAGTGAATTTACTCACCGTAGATGTGTGGGTTCATATGGGGATACCTCGATTATAGCCTTTGTCTAATGTGTTGTTCATAAAAAATTGAACTAAGGTCACACCCATTGGAGTTTTAGAAGATGCATCCATTACCATTTAGGGGGAAATGTTTACTATGGATTTTGAGGTCTTAGTGCTTACAGTAGAGAATTTTCCCGAATTACTTTAGCACCCTTGGTTTTATACAAAAATGTTGACCTAATTTTTAATAAGGGGTATATCAGATTTGAGAATAAGGAAGAACACATCATTATACCTTTGATATATGGGAAATATACACATTATGTAGATCCCTTAAGTGAAGAAGACTTGAATAGAATTTATGTACGCACCATTCGAGATCCGGAAGTTCTTGAGAAATTGAAGGAAGGAGTTATCCAATGGGATGATGCATAGTCCATGAGAAATAATACAAGTGTTGCATGTGAAAATTGGGCACACATAACTTATGAAATGGTTTGGCATGAGGTACGAAGTACAACTGTGTGCGTTAGTAAGCCACATAGTATTAAGCATTTGGAAAGCAACCAAGTACCAAAGTCCATAGGTGAAGAGAATTTAGAAGTATTCCTTCTAGCTATGGAAGTTCAATCGGTATGTTAGGTGGAGATAAGGAACATGTAAGTATATACTTTGTGTGGGACACCAATGCACTGGTGGGTGGTTCATAGGGATAATATTTTGGAGTGGAGAGAAGTGAGGATTTCTTTATCTGTTGGATTTTTAGGAGTAATGTGCCTACTCAAATATATGCATTTCATGGTAATGATCATGTTCAAAACCATGTTCAGTAGTGTGAGAAACTCTTGAGAGAGGGCCAGAAGATTTACCACCTTTTTGGGTTCATAAGATTTACTTCACCTTGCGAGGTTGCGTGCACATATGGTATATCTATGCAAAGTTGAATAGAGAGACTAGAAATTGGAAAGAACTTACTGCAGGTATGATTTATACCTTTGACTATTTTTCCACTAAACCTCTGGTGAATGAGGCATTACAGGTTATGAAGCACTTAACTATGGGAGATAGTGCAAAGGCTAAGGAGCTCCTTCAGGAGTTATTAGGATATTCAGACTTGGGGCACATTTTGAAGAGGAAGAAATAGATGTTGAACAACTTGGGTGTGCCTTCCTAGAAAGAGACAAGGGTAAGATGGTCTACATAGTTGATGATGAATAGGTTGAGAACTTGGTTATTTAGAACACCCTAGAAAGTGCACATGAAAAGGTGCACACCTACCATGATCTGAAGAGGACCAAGAAGGTGAATATTGGAATAGATGTTAAACCTAAGGAGGCCATCATCAAATATTATTGGTCTAACTCTAAAGTTGCTAAGATCATTGAGTTACTACATAAATTCCTAGATTTATTCCCTAGGGGATATCATGAATTAAAAGGTGTACATAAATCATTGGGAGAATTGACGATAAAACCAAAAGAAGGTACATGTCCAGTTTAGAAGAGGCCTTATAGGATGAATCTTATGCATCAAGGTGAAAGAATAAATTTACAAAATGTTAATTTCTGGGATTATTATGCCCATTGAGGAATTAGAATGAGTGAGACCTATGGGAATAAACATTAAGAAAGATGGAAGAATCAAAGTTTTTGTGGATTAAAGGGAATTGAATGTTGCATGTGTGATTGATTCTTTTCAAACACCATTTACTGAGGAAATATTGGAGGGCGTTGCAGAGCACGAGATCCACTCCTTCACTAATAGATTTTTGGATACCATTAGGTGAGCATAG
This sequence comes from Taxus wallichiana var. yunnanensis, assembly GCA_018340775.1. Taxonomy (NCBI): domain Eukaryota; kingdom Viridiplantae; phylum Streptophyta; class Pinopsida; order Cupressales; family Taxaceae; genus Taxus; species Taxus wallichiana. The sequence continues at coordinate 101,135,764 of CM031242.1, forward strand.
ATAAATAAGATCAAGAGAAGGCAAATTTCACCATTCAATGTGTAATTTTTTCATACACGGTTAAGACTTTTAAATTAAAGATTCTTCCTACAATAATTTTCATGCATGAAGGTATAAGTGTTTTAGGATTTTATTCACAAGTTCTTACAGTGCATTTGGATGATTGGATAGTATATGGACTTGTAAAAGATCACTGTGATAATTTGAGGATGATGTTTGAGAGATGCCATAAGTTGAGAATATCTTTAAATATTAAGAAGTGCATATTTTCCACACCCTTTGGAATTTTTTTGGGACACATAATCTATAAAGAGGGCTTGCTAGTGGATCCTGCTAAGGTTGTTGTGATTTTGGGCTTAGAAGAACCAGCTAGTCAAAGCAAGGTGTGTGGATTCTTGGGGCACACAGGATATTATAGGAAGTTTATCAAAGGTTATGCCAAGCTCTCTGCATATCAAGAGGAATTTTTGAAAGGAAAAGGAAAGTTTTATTGGGGTGAGGCATAGTAGTGCGTGTTTGAGACTTTGAAAGAAAGGCTTATTACAATGCCTATTTTTTACTTTCCTTCATGGTCCAAACCTTTTCACGTTCATGTAGACACCTCTGGCATGGCCATTAGCATGGTATTAGCTAATCTTGGAAAAATGATTGTTGAGCATCTTATTTTATTTACTAGTATAATTTTCACTCTAATATAATAAAATAATACAACGACATAGCACGAGGCCTTGTCTATGATCTACACGCTCCATAAGTTTTGACATTATTTTCTTTCCATGCATTTCATATTTTATATAGACCACGTGACATTAAAGTACTTGGTGAACAAGCCAATTTTATAGGGGTGCATATGTCGTTGGGTATTGTTATTTCATGAGTTCAATTTTATGGTGGTGGTTATGCTAGGTAAGAGAAATTATGGTTCAAACCATTTATCATGGATTTAATCAAGAGAGGGCACATTGAGCATTGAGGAAACAATGTCATATGCATAGTTGTGTAGGTTACACCATGTGCCCTTGGAATTGGAGGATACTATTTTCTTTTTATTCATAGGTGTGGTACCCGAGGGAATGAAGGCCTTAGAAAAGATACAACTTGCTATTTTTATCACACCTTACATGTTGATTAGTGGAGACTTGTACAAGTTAGGCCATGATGAAGTTTTGTGTTGATTTGTACCTGAGCATGAGCATGAAGCAATTATGGAAGAGGATCATGACGATATTACAGGTGGAAACTATATAGGGGATGCCACTGTGTGTAAGATTCTACTAGTTGGTCTATGGTTGGAAATTTTATACAAGGATTATAAAGAATATTATAAGGCATGTGACCATTGTGAACACCTTGGAAAGCCTGGGCATAGAGTAAAATGCCTCTGAGGCCTATTATGAGTGAATAACCTTTTAAGAAGTGGGAAATTAACTTTTTGGGTCTAATCTCCCCATCTAGGCATAGGACAAGATCAAACTATATTATAACTTGAACATATTATCTTACATAGTGGGAAGAGTCAGTGCATACAAAGGACTACAGAGTAGCTATGACATAAAGAAGGTTTCTATGGGGAAAAATTATCGGTATGTATGGATTCCCTTTAAGTCTAACAAGTGATAGGGGTACTCATTTCCTTAATGAGACTATCATGATATTATTAGATGAATTTATGGTTGAACACCATAAGAGAACCCCTTCTCACCCTCGGAAAATGGAACTACTTGAGACATTCAACAAGATATTTAGTCATACATTGAAAAAAATTGTGATGTTGGAAGGAAATATTGGGATGATAAAGTATCTTGTACTTTGGGCATATAGGAAAACCTACAAGAGGTTGAATAAAACAACACCCTTTCAGTTGGTGTTCAGTGTAGAGGAAGTTCTACCAATGGAATTCATGTTACCATCTTTGTGTATTGCATGCATAGGAGGTCTGGCTAATGAGAAGGAATTGGAAGAACGTATTGACAAACTGATGCAGTTGGATGAGAGGCACTCCATAGAATAATGGATTCAAAAGAAAGAAAAATCTAGGAAGAAAGTATACAATGATAGACACATCAAGGATAAGAAGCTTGAGGTTGGGAAAATGGTACTTCTATATGATTCAAATTTTTAATGCCACCCTAGAAAGCTTAAGGTGAATTGGTTGGGACCGTATGTTATCACATATGTATTTGATTCAAACACTTTCCAGTAAGAAGTGTTGGATGGAACACGGTTTCCTGGTTACTTTAACAGGAGTAGGCTAAATCCCTACTATAAATAAGTCTTATTGGTTTTCATATTAAGGCAATATTGCCACTTAGAATAGATTTCCTTAATACATTTTATTTATATGGGTTTCCTTCATCATTGCTATGTTTTGTCAATTTAGTATTTGTTTTGTGTAATAAGCACATTTGCATGCCAGAAGTTGATTACTATGTAAGTGTTTTCATGTGCAGAGGACCACACATACCCTTAGTGTGGGGTGGTTTATATACATGGTTCATTTCTAAGTTGGAATATTATCTAAAGATGGGTATGCATAGAATACATTTTGTGTAGGTGAATAAAGGAAAGTTTCAGTTAGGAAAAGAGAAAAATTGCTCCTGAATAAAGACCACATATGGAAAAATGGACACACAATATAATGTGAGGTACGTTGCAGCAGGGGAAACTACTTATTGAAAGGCATAGTGGCGAGGTACTTTGATGCATGAGGGCACATGAAAAGAGGTTTTTGGCTAACAAGTAGATGTCATACCAAAATTTTATGACTAGGGTGCAAAGATGAACATCGCAGAAACATTGATGAATGATGCATTAATGTGGGGTAGGGTGCTAGGTTTAGGAGAAATAAATGCAATAACTTTACAAAACTATATAAGGATTGGTTGTGAGGCCATTTTTACCTTTATAATTTTTAGGTTGTGGAGCCTATTTTCATGCGTGAAAGTGTTGAAGATTGTACACTAAGAGTATTGTACACTTTCCACAGCTTGTTTCACCACGGTTCATAGGCACCCCCAGAGAAAAAAAAAACTTGGCCTCGGAAAAGATGTGCCCAATATACCGAGAAACGTTATTTTCTCATATGGGTGGGATTGTTACCCATAGGTTTATGGGATGGTCTTGGTCCATGGTTTTAATACCCACGGTTTTGTAAACCTCGCTTGCAGCTTGTCTACTTGTGTGGTTTTGTGCCTATGGTAGGTATTATGTAACATTGTAGATGTGTATGAACTTAGGCATGAATTTTGTAGAGTCTATCGAGCATAGCTCCAAACATATTTGGGTATTGTATTGAGAGAGTAGTGGCTTGTAATAAAATATGAGCAAGTGATTCTTATTGGACATAGCCCAAATTGGGTGAACCATGTTAAATACTATCTCCTTGTGTTATGTTATTTTATTCTACACTTTTATTTGAGATCTGTAATATTTTCGCATATTAGTTTCTCTTTGTTGTGATTCGATGAGGGTTTGTTCTACATATTTTATCCCTTATTTCCTAATAGTGATTACGAATTCTTGAGTGAGTTTTTTACGAGTGAGCTAGCAATATGGTGGTAAAGTGTGGAGAGCTACAAACTAGGTGTTGTTATTAGATTTATGCACTTGATTGACTTGTGCTCCCTTTGGAGAAGTGTTTGAGTGACACAGAGGCATGCGGGGAGGATAAATTGAGAGACACGGTTTGAATTAAAGCTAGGGCACGTAGAGTTGAGTTGTAGAGATCAAAAGAGGTAAACAGAACAACCATTTTTCATTAAAATGGTACCAAAAAGAGAACATGGGGTTAGTACAAGGGGAAAGAAACAAAAGGAAGTTGAGATTGAGATTGAGGATGCCCCCGAAAGTAAGTTTTCTAAAATGCAATACCTAGAAGAAGTTTTCATGGGTCATGATTGGGACTCACATGTTCGTCGGTGCAAGGTGAGTGACTACAATCATAGGACTACAGATAACAAGGAAGAATTGGAGAAATTACTGGTGAAAAATAAAAATAAAAGGACAGTAGATGATATGGCCATGTACGATGATACGGCAAGAAGCTATTGAAAAAGGTGGGAGATTTACAATTGTACGAACTCCCATATTTTGGAAAATTAGAGAAATTATACTAGTGGCTGATGATCAAAGTCCACAAGGACTTTTTTGAGCGACATATGAGGCTCACCATGCCCTTTATTGGGAGCTTGACAAGACTTAGGAGTTTGGGTATTGAAGTGAGTAGAGATTTTTTAGACAAGGAAGGAGTTAGGATACCTTAAAGGAGGGTGCAAAATGGATATAGGAAAGCTACAAAAGTATCATGTGGTTTAGGTGGCGACACACCTCCTCACCAAGATTAATGACCAGATCGGTAGTCACATGTAAACACATTGTGGCTACACATAGAAAAGAAGATGTCTAAAGGTGTAACCTATAATTTGGCAGGGTTTATTACTGAAACTATAATTGAAGAAGCACATGGTGGAGATAAGATTAGTTTTGGCATTATACTTTTTTCACTTGTCTTTGTAGAAATCGGAGTACCAGATGGGCCTAAGGAGAAAATTTGGTAATACCCTGAGGAGAAGAAATCTCTTATAGAGAGATTTGAGAAATACACTTGTGATGGGACCATGAGTGATCATTTCAAGTAAAGATCAAAGATGTGGTATGAAATTTGGTGTGTTGCATTTAAAGAAGAGTGGAGAATACCAAAGGAACTTCTTGTAGTATTAGGCAAGTAGGTACAGTTTGTAGTATATCAAGCACTTTTGTATTGCGTGTTTTGCAATGAAGGATAGGAAATGAAGCTTGTGGTGTAAGCTTCCTTATTTTATCATCGTATGATATTTTCAAGCATCTGTGCACAAGTTTTTGGATGTAAACCGACTAACCTTCAACACCGATAAGGTAGACATCGACTACCACACTCTCATAAAGACTTATGTGTATCCAAGTAAGTCTGCATATATTGAAATATTGATTTCTGATGATATAAATATGAAAGCAATGAGTTTAGAAGTTGGGGATATTGGGGCTACCCTTGTTTATATCCAACTCAAGCCAAGCATAGACACTAAAAATTTGAATCCCTTGACTTAGACACACTCACAATTGAAAGTGCCACATTTACGACATTATGCCCTATTAAATCATCTTTAGTTAACTAACTAATCGTACAACCCTCACATATAAATTGAGTTAATTAATTAAAATAATTCCCCTTACACCTCACTATGTCAACTAAGACACCTCACTATGAAAAATCATTAACCACCTAACTACATCTAAAACCACCTTCCTAAAAATCACTAAGTTATTCCTAACCATCTAACCTTCTAAAATCATTAACTAACTAAATCTTTCCAAAAATCCAACCCCTCTTATCCTAACCAAGTTTTTTTATGCTTTTACCCTCCTCCCACCTTAACTACTTCAAAATATGCCATATCTAGTTCAGAATTGGGGAAAATCACCCGCCTAACTAATTTAGTTAGGATTTCCCGAAATCATCAGCGATTTTCCCAATCGCCGAAGATCTATAAATATGTGCATTCAAAACTCTTTTGGAAAGGCATTCTGATGTTTTTTTATAGGTACATTTTTCTTCATTATCAACATAGTAGAGATCAAGACATCCTTCATCACCTGACACCAACATCACATTACTCATAATTCGTCAAACCCAATTTCAAATCTTTCGCTATCACCGTTCACCATCTTGTTCCATTTGTCCACCAAATTTACACATTGTGTAAGATAATGTGCTCATTTTTCTTACATTGGACATTGTTTTCATATAATGTTTGTTTATGTATTCATAATATATCATAAAAGTTCTAAATTTACCTTAAATGATATCTTGATCAAGTTTCTTAGCTTTGTTTTAATAAATTGTTAAAACTAACAGCAATCGCTAGTGATTTCCTTGATCGCCAGTGATTCCTATGTTACTTTTGCTTTTTCATATTTTTTAGCATAATCTGATCAAAATGTCTTGCTTTTTCTTGTTATTTTCTAATCTCTTGTCTAGAATGTTGCTTTTAGATGGCATTAGGTGGTAATAATTACCTCAGTGGCGACATTGGTGCTTTTCCCTGTCATTCGAAATCCACTCTACCGAGAACGTTATGAGCTACTCCATGATCTTGAGCTCTGCATGATCCAAAATGTGCCCTTAAGCCATCTTGAGGATATTTTCAAAATAACTCAAAGCACATCCATGAGGTTACCGATGCTTTCAGGACACATATAATGAAGCTATAAGATTCCATACATATCTAGCATAGTACGACTACACTTACAAGATTGGTTTAGACTTATCAAAAGATCTCAAGATAGCACCTGAATTTGAAGACCACAACCACATCAAATATCTTGCACCAACATTACCTTGCTCACCTTTTTGACACCCCAGATGAATCCCGATTCCTAATTCGACACCATTAAAGGAGAGGAATATATAATTGATTATGTAGCTTCTAACATATTTGAAAATTTGTACACATACAAGGAATCTAAATTATGGATCTTAAGTCATGATTAATAATAGCTATATATGTTTCTAATTTAAATATGTAACACCCTGAACTATTGTTACTTCCTCCTAAGCATTCAAGTGTTGATATATGATTTCTTATGTATAAGGATGTGTTCCTTTTATTGTAAAGTCATGTTTGATATGGATTGTATCTTCTTTGCTCTTGAAGATCTTTGAATGAGTCGAGATATGCTTGGACTCTTTTATTTCTTTCATTTTTAGCACTGAGTTTAATTTGATTTCGGGAGGAATTGTGGATTTATCTGTCTTTATGACTCAGCCTTGGATCAGTTGCATTGATCCAAGAGATTTTTTAAGTTTATTCAGGATGAACAAAAAGAAAAATTATTGACCTTTTGAAAGATGCAAGGTCTGAATGAGTTGAATGAGCAATTCTAGAGTTTAACTCAGGTTGATCATGTAAAATGAATTTGGTTCCCGATATCGTAATATCAAGAAGGCCTAGACCTTAAGCTAGGTAAGAAATTCTGGTGTATACTGCAAGCTTAGTAGCAATACCGGATAGAATCCATTACGGGAATGTTATACCCTGTTCAATTCTAATACCGATCACCCTACTTGTGAGACCTTGATCAATTCATTAAGGTTAATAACCTTAACCTAAACTATAACCTATTGGTTGAATGATTGCTAATCTAAACTAACCCTAAACTATAAGCGTAATGCTCCTAAGGTTAGCTACACCTAGCACTATGTAAGTAAGATTAATGTCTTACCTTATGATCTAAACTATGTTCTAACCTATCTTAACTAATGATAATGGATGGAGGGGGACCTGTGAAAGGGCGCAAGTCATGGGCGGTGGTTTCCATGGCATTAATGAGGTAGATAAGGATGAAGGACTTGGGATTTGGCGGAGGTTGCTAACGGCTATTGACCTAACGTGGCAAAGATCACCAAATTTGGAAATGGTTGTTTGCTTTCATTTGGCAATCACCAACTTAGGCATGGTCGGTGGTAATGGAGAATAGGTGAGAATTTTGGAGTAAATGCCATTGATGAAATTCGGTTCCTGAGCGCGGATTGCTTGGGAAGGCATGCAAATGGAAAATTTGTTGGTATTTTGGTTTTCCATGCGTTACTGCTTTTCTCTCGCTTGATGACCGGTTCTTCAAACTAGTCTACTTTGTGTTGCATGGAAAAATTGAGAATATCAAACTCTTTTCTCTATCGGGGAAAGTTTATAAGGCATGGAGGTAACAATTTATTGTTGTTTAATCTATCGTGGAAGAAGAAGAGAAGGCGCGAGCACATTCAGAGGTCTTCTTCGGATTTTTATGTGACACTATCAGGCATGATAGGCCCTAAATTTTAAAAATCTTGCTTTCCTTCAAATGATTTCATTAGAACAACTCTGTTCAGATGATTTTTGGTTCAGTTGGTTTTAATGGTAGCAATGTATGAAATATCTTACTTTGTGTTTTCATGCTGGTTCAATTATTCTATTGAATCCTTGTGGAGTGTACATTGGATTCGTTAATGTATGAAATATCTTGCTGTGTTTTCATGCTGGTTCGATTATTCTGTTGAATCCTTGCTGAGTGTACATTTGGATTCGTTACTGTTGAAATATCTTGCTGTGTTTTGCATTTTGGTTAGATTCCTTAGAAATGCTTGCAAGGATAATATATGAAATCGACTCTGTTGGAGTCCTTGAAATGATTTTTGTTGATATCGACTCCTGCCGAAGCCTTGCTGTTAACACTTGTTGAAATCGACTCTGTTGGAGTCCTTGAAATGATTTTTGTTGATATCGACTCCTGCCGAAGCCTTGCTGTTAACGCTTGTTGGAAGCGACTCTGTTGGAGTCCTTGAAATGTTTCTTTTTGTATGGTTCATCTTCTATTGAAGCCTAGTTTTGAGCACTTGTTGGAAATGACTCTGTTGGAGTCCTTGCTATATTCTCATGTGAATGCGACTCCTGTTAAAATCCTTGATGTGCTGCGTGTTGGTTCGACTTCTGATGTAAGCCCTCGTTGTGAATACTTATAGATCCGACTCAGTGCAAATGGTTGCTATGTTTATTTAAGAATTTGACTCAGTTGTAAATATTACTGCGTTGTTTATGAATTCGGCTCAGTAGATATGTTTGCTGAGTTGGTTTTGGATTCGACTCTCTCTCTTAATGTTGTTGTGGTTATATTTAGTTCGATTCTGTGGAAATGTGTGTTGGGTTACTTAACAAACTTGACTCTGTTTGAGTCCCTACTGTATTTTCGTATTAGCTTGACTTCGGTTAAACCTTACTGAGCTTATGATATGGAGGAGACTTCTGTAAAGTCCTTTCTGTGGTTATCTTTCTTGAATTCAGCTTCTGATATAAGTCCTTGTTGTATATTAGTAGGGTTTAGATTCAGTTGAATGTTGTTGTGTATGTACGTGTTTCGACTCAGTTGAATGTTGCTGAGTGTTTCGACTCAGTGGGAATGTCGCTGTGTTTGCACAGGGTTACGTCTTCTGTTTATTGTGTTATCTAGTCTCGTGTTTGACTGAGATAAAGAGTTCCTAGCTGTGCCGTGTCAGGCGATGGCGTTGGATATTTTTCACGTTTGATGAATGATTTGGAAAGTTTTGTTGAGTCTATTTGGGTTGGATTATTTATTACTGCTTTGTCGCGAGAGCTCTTGTATTGCTTAATAAGCTACAGGTGATTTTTATATTTGAATTTTGATGAAACTGTAGTTTCTTCTTGTTATCTCGACTGATTTAGTCGCATGCGTATAATGTAATTGCATTATTCTTGAGAAGTCGGTACAGTCCTGAACATGATTGGAATGGAAATCTGAATGTCTCTGTTTCTTTCTTCTCAGCTGTAAAGTTTATGTTGATATATATAACTGTAGGAATAATAAGATATTCTCTCCTTGTCTAGAAACTATGAATGTTTTCTTCTTTTGTATCCTTATGTGAACTCTACAGTATAGGCATAAGAAGAGTAGACTGTTAAATTGTATGCAGAGACTGGTTAAAATAGTATTGCAGTATGAGTTCGTATACTTGTAAATTCCATTGAAATAATGTTATGAGTATAAAGGAACCCCGTCAGTTGAGCTTGCTGGATATTATAATCTGCCTTTGTGGAATTGTTAGAAACATACTTCTTGGAAACACGAACTGATAGGATATTCATTTTTGAATGGAATAATTTGTTGGATTATTGCTGTCCTTGAGATACAGATGGATGGATGTTTTGGATTCATTTTGTTCTTCTTAGTCTCTAATATTTATGATGAGTCATCTGAAAATATTTAGGTTTAATTGGCAGCTATAATATGAGTCATGCGTTATAGTCATGTTAGAATTGTAGGAAGATAATTAGCCTGATTCATGTTTGAGGATTTGATGAAATGATTTCATTTAAACAGGTTGTTTAATGAGAGCAATTGGTAGAATGCAATTGTTTTAAGAATTAGTGCTTATCATGCTCAGTTCACAGAACTGACCCGTGTTGGCAATTTTTGCAGATGGTTGTCGTAAGTGGTAAAGGCACGCAGATCTGATATGATGCTCAGATTATTTAATTTGGTTTTATGATGAATTCCAACTTGACTTCTCTAATTGTATTATATGAAGAAAGTTGATCTTATGCTATTGAGTATTGTATCAAATATGTTGAATGCATAGATTGTAATTATTTGGCTTAGAATTAAATGAAATGAGGGAATTGATACTATATGGCTGTATTTGTATTTTGATGGATTGATCCTCTTTGGTTTGATTGTTTTGAAGTGCATTTTTATTATTATTGTATACCTTGGAGATATTTGGATTCTCTAAGTAGGCCTTGTAAAGATTTTGTGACTAAATACTTGTGAATGATTAGTAGTTCTGTTATATTCCATATAAGGCTAATTTGGAAATTAGACCACTGTCTTCCAAGAAGTTAAGGTTCAAATAAACCTTAATAGGTAGCTGAACGGGAGGAGTAATCTATTACTCCCTAACCTTGATCTAAGCCAAGACAACGTACATAATGAATCTAAATCACTATATCTTAATACAAATAAGTAAGATATAATTCAGTTTTGGAAAACCGATATAAACCTAAAAGGGTATATTTAGCATCCTTAAGAGGAGACTTAGGGCTACTACCCATTTTCGTTGATTAAGATTATTGTGAATCAATGAACTCTTGACGAGATCTCAAATCTTATTAATTTCTCTCTGTGAAATGGATCTTAAATAAGTAAGGCAACTCAATGATGAGGAACCCAGGAGTTGGGATAAGACTAACCGGAAAGGAGAGTCTTAAAGTATAATTTCAACTCAACGTAAGTAACACCTTAAGATAAGTAGATCTTTCTGAGGTGGTTTTGTAGGATGTCGGCACATGTCGATCATAGCAGGGTTGTACCTTCGAGAAGATTAGGATCTTCTCGAGGATACAACAATGCAGTGGCTTATGGCGACACCCTTTGCATTGATCGTTAAGAATTACACCTTAAACTCGAACAAGTTTTTTTCTTGGGATCTGGTTAGGAACATGGTCATGTTATGAGGCTGTCCTTGGAGATTTGGGGTACCTTGAAACACAGGGTTAACTAGGGTTGACCCAGTATGTTAGCTTATCCCTAGTCCTCGAGAGCATCCTTATAACGTTGTCATGTTATTAATCCATTCCTGAGTGAACGACTTGGGAGAGGGATGGCTGACAGAAGTCAGTATGAGACATTCTGTATAAACATCGGAGTGGGGTGGAGGACATATTCCAGATTGATGAGTATGCCGTCAAGGAATACGAGACATAAATAGTATGTTTCAAATCTTTGGCCAAAGTATCGCAAGCTGCTGATTGCGTTGTCCTATATCACCTAGTCTAAGGGACGTGATGCCGATGAATAATGGTAACAATTATTCAGATAGGTTCCTTGGGCAGAGCATTCTGAAAACCCAGTTTAGGGAAGAGAACCACAAGAGTGTGGTGTTAAAATAAAAACGCCAACTCTATGACATTCATGAATAGATCGGTAGATTACCGAGTCATGGAATGAATAGATCGGTGGTATACCGAGTCATTACAGCTGCATATGGTTATCTGTTATAAGAATGATTGTTTTTGATCTGTGAGTTCTAAATTATGTATTTAGAACTAGGAAGTGCTTATCAAAAAAAAATTCTCTTGTTCTAATGTACTAAATTGGGGAATGTTACATCTTGGTATCAGAGCTGAAGGTTGCAGCTCTTGGACCTATTATGTCCATAATCTAATAAAAACCTAAATTTTCTTGTAACAGAAAATGGTTAGAACAAGGGGGAACGTTGCGAATAATGCTCCACCTAAAGGAGGGTGGAAACAACCCAAAAACTTGATGAGATCCTTTCTTCCCTATTGGACACAAGAGATCGTTTGGCATTTGAGCAGTAAGTAATGGGAAATGAGGAGGATGATGAAGCTAGTAACGAAAATCAACAACCTCCTGAGGACAACCCCGATATGGGTGTTGATAATAACACTCGAAATGCACCTGCCCAACCAGAAAACAAAAAGGCTAGGTTGGCAGCAGAACTCACTAATGATATAAAAAGGATAAGCCCACCTAAATATGATGGCACCACATTAGGAGATGGAGCTGAGAATTGGATCAGCGAAATGGAGAAGTAATTTGCAATAAGAAACTTTTCAGAGAAAACCAAAGCTATTTGGGGAGCCTATCAAATTTCCCACGAAGCATCTTCGTGGTGGGACAGCCATAAAGCTGAGCTAAATATTGATGAGACCAATATCACTTGGGATCAATTTAAGGGCTATTTTAGGCAACGTTGGCTACCACAACTTTTCTATGATCAGAAAATGACATAATTCTAGAACTTATCTCAAGGGAAGCTAACGGTAACTGAATACTAGGAGTGGTTTACGAAAATCCTCAAGTACGTACCGCAATATCAAACTAACTAGAAGTTCAGAATATGAAAATTTATCATGGGGCTGAATCCCGTGATAGGAGGAGAGGTCGATGTTCACAGCCCAACCACTATGGAAGGAGTTGTTGAAAAGGCCATAAGGCAAGAATAGAAATTAAAGGCTATTTCTACTCATAAAGAGGAAGTGTGGAAGAAGATTGTAAACCCTTCTTCAACTTCACTTGCACCCAAAAAGGGGCCATGGAAAAAGTTTGGAAATAGAAGTAAGTTTCCAGGGGATAATAGTAAGAAAATGATAGTGAATAAGCCTGCTGGAAATGTAAGGGATGGTTTTGCCAAAAACTATAACAATGGGCAGAAACCCTATGGAGGAAAACGTGATAATTTTAAGGATGGAAGTAATTTTGAGCCTAAAAAGGGACCTGTAGGAGGTTTAATTCAATTGTGGCAAAGACCACTATGCCAATTAGTGCCCTTTGAAGATGGACGATCGTAATCAAGCAAAGATAAGATACATGTTGCAAAGAGCAGCACAAACAAGATGAAAAGCAAGTGACACCAATAGAAGTTCGGGTAAGTTTTTTAGCATACCTGTCACTATTCTTTTTGATACCGAGCTACTCAATGTTTTATTTCTTGTAAACTTGCTTCTAAACTTAAGAGAAAAGCTGGAAAAATGGATAAATCTTGACTGCACAAAAGATGGTAATAACTCTGTTCATACAAAGTGAGTATGTGTCTTTTTGGGGCGAGTCCTTGACTTACCTAACTTTTCCACCGAAGTTGACCTCTATGTTGCACCTTTGGGATCCTATGACATTTTCATCGGTGTTAATTGGTTAGCTGACCATAAAGAAAAAGTAGACTGCTTTGAAAATAAAATAAGATGTTTAGATGATCGTTTGAAAACAAAGCAGAGATACAAGGAGTGAAACAGAAATTTCGGTTAGGAAGTCATCACCTATGCAACTTAAAAAGGATAAAAACAAAGGATGTACCTTATATGCAGTAAAGATATCTGAATTCTCAAAAGAAGATGGTGATTCCATGAAATGATTCCCTCTGTTGCAAATTTTCAAGGACATTTTTCCAGAGGAATTACCAGGTTTACCACCCAAAGGGGAATTTGATTTCACTATTGGAATCAAACCAGGAATGGAACCTATTTCCAAGGCACCTTATCGGATGACTACTACGAGTTAGTCGAGATTAAGGCACAATTGCAAGAAATTTTATGTAAGGGTTTGATTAGACCAAGTGTTTCACCTTGGGGAGCACCAGTAATATTTGTAAAAAGAAGGATGGAACACTTAGGCTGTGTATTGACTATCAGATGTTAAACAAAGCAACAATCAAGAACAGATACCCACTTCCAAGGATTGAAAATCTATTTGATCGATGCGTGGGGCAGCGGTTTATTCCAAGATATATCTTCAATCTGGTTATCATCAATTAAGGATTAGAGAAGAAGATATTCATAAAACAACTTTCCAACCGTGTACAAACATTATGAATTCACGGTTCTACCCTTTGGATTAAGTAATGCACCCACAACTTTTATGAACTTAATGAATAATATCTTTCAAGAATATTTAGAAAAGTTTGTACTTGTATTCTTGGACAATATTCTCATTTATTCTAAAATTGTTGAAGAGCATAATGAGCATTTGAAGATAGTTTTGGAAATTTTGAGAAAAAGAAAGTTATATGGTAAGTTATCCAAATGTTCTTTCTTTGATACAAAAGTTCACTATTTGGGTCATGTCATTAGTAAAGAAGGAATTTTTGTGGATCCTTCAAAAATAGTGGGAATAACTGAGTGGCCTGCACTAAAGAATGTGCACGAAGTAAGAAGCTTCATGGGTCTTACTTGTTATTATAGGAAATTTGTTAAGGATTTTTCTAAAGTGGTCTGCACCATAAATTCATTGCAAAAGAAGGATAAGAAATTTATTTGGAATGATAAGTGCGAAACTCGCTTTCAAAAGTTTGAAAAGCCAGTTGACTTCAGCACCTATATTAGTTGTACTAGACCCTAATGGGAGCTTTATTGTTGTAACGGATGCTTCGGGAAGGCCTTGGTGGTTTTTTGTTACGAATGATCAAGTCATAGCATATGAAAGTAGAAAACTTAAGTTACATGAGCTGAATTATGCCCTCATGATTTGGAGCTTGCGCCATTGTTCATGCGCTTCAAGTCCTGAGACACTATTTACTTGGGAAACCTTTTGAGTTGAAAACTGATCACTTAGGACTGAAATATATTTTCACTCACCTAATCTAAATGCCGATAGAGAAGGTGGTTAGATTTTTATCCCAATATGATTTTGATATTAGCTACATAAAGGGAAAGAGAATAGAGTAGCAGATGCTCGAGTCGTAGGAAGCACATTTCTACTCTTATAACATTAAGAACTCAGTTTAAGGATGAGGTAAAAAGTGCCTCGAACTCGATATATACTTTCAAAGAAGTAAAAACAGCTCTTGCTGCGCGTAACCTAATGATGAAAGGTATAAAGGTTTTCAATTTGATAAGGAAGTAATCTTACGTTATGAAAAAGGGTATACGTACATTTGCTAAATGATTTGAGAAATAAGTTGTTAGTTTAATTTCATAATTCACCTTTTCCGGACACCCGAGTATCACAAAAATGCTTGCTGATCTAAAACAGCAATACTTTTGGAAAGGTATGAAAAAGGATGTTATTGATTTTGTGACACATTGTCTGGAATGTCAGCGGGTTAAGGCAGAACACATGCACCCTACTAGACTATTATATCCCCATAGCATACCGTAGTACAAATGGCAAGTAATAAGCATGGACTTTGTACAAGGGTTACCTATGTCCAGGAATAAACATGATGTTATCCTAGTAGTTGTAGATAAACTAACTAAGGTAGCTCATTTCATCGCTAGAAATCTAAAGGATGATTCACCAGTGTTGGCCAAAAGATTCGTGCACAAAATTTTCAGGTTACATGGTGTACCAGAATTGATTATATCTGATAGGGATCCTAGAATGACATCAAGATTTTGGCAAACACTTAATACAGCTCTTGGAATGAAACTAAACTTTAGTTCTGCATATCATCCAGAAATAGATGGACAAACCGAGAGAGTAAATCAAGTGTTGGAAGATATGTTGTGAATGTATTGCATGGATCAGCAATATAAATGGGAAGAGTATCTTCCATTAGTTGAGTTCGCATACAACAACACTTATCACTCATCTCTTAAAATGGCACCTTTTGAAGCACTTTATGGAAGAAAGTGCAGAACCCCTGTTAGCTGGGATAGTATTGAGGATAGAGTGGTAATTGGGCCAGAAATCCTCACTGAAATGGAACAACAAGTAAAGTTGATTCGTGAACGTTTAAAGGAAGCAACAGATAGGCAGAAGAGCTATGCTGACCTTAAGTGGGTTGATCGAAGGTTTGAACTTGGTGAGAAGGTTTTTCTTCGTGTTAAACCCAGAAATAGTTCTATAACTTTTGGCAAGGCTGCCAAGTTGTCACCTCGTTACGTGGGACCTTTTGAAATTGTCGAAATAATCAATCCTGTAGCTTATCGATTAGCATTACCACCTGCTTTGTCTCACATGCATGATGTTTTCCATATTTCTTTGTTTAAGAAATATGTTTCAGATTTGTCACATGTTTTAAATTAGAATTCCTTGCGGGTCCAAGACCCGTGAATAATCATGGTTAAACCCACACGAGTGCTGAAACTCACCAATTGCATTTGAGAAATTGTGAAATACAAGAATGTAAGGTCCAAAGTGGGACCAGCTTTAACGAAGAAAGTGCAACTTGGGAAAATCGAAGAGATGAAAATTGCTTTTCCCTTTCTTTTTGAACAAAATGAAATCATTGACAAAACATTTTTATGAACTTATCTTTTCATGTCTTTATGAAAGCCAGATTGAGGCAAACATTATTCAGGTTGAATAAAATGTATCATGACATTGATTTCTGGAACTATTCAAGTTGGAAATAGTCTTATTGTATTGTGAACTAATAAATTGGTTGACCTGAAGGTAAATCAAAATATGTAATCATCGGGATGATGAATCTTTAGGAGGGAAGCATGTAACACCCTGAACTATTGTTACTTCCTCCTGAGCATTCAAGTGTTGATATATGATTTCTTCTGTATAAGGATGTGTTCCTTTGATTGTGAAGTCATGCTTGATATGGATTGTATCTTCTTTGCTCTTGAAGATCTTTGACTGAGTCAGGATATGCTTGGACTCTTTTATTTCTTTCATTTTTAGCACCTGAGTTCAATTTGATTTCGGGAGGAATTGTGGATTTATCTATCTTTATGACTCAGCCTTGGATCAGTTGCATTGATCCAAGAGATGTTTTAAGTTTATTCAGGATGAACAAAAAGAAAAATTATTGACCTTTTGAAAGATGCAAGGTCTGAATGAGTTGAATGAGCAATTCCGAGTTTAACTCAGGCTGATCGTGTAAAATGAATTTGGTTCCCGATATCGTAATATCAGGAAGGCCTAGACCTTAAGCCAGGTAAGAAATTCTGGTGTATACTGCAAGCTTAGTAGCAATACCGATAGAATCCATTACGGGAATGTTATACCCTGTTTGGTTCTAATACTGATCGGTCCTACTTGTGAGACCTAGACTGAATTCGTTAAGGTTAATAACCTTAACCTAAACTATAACCTATTGGTTGAATGATTGCTAATCTAAACTAACCCTAAACTATAAGCGTAATGCTCCTAAGGTTAGCTACACCTAGCACTATGTAAGTAAGACTAATGTCTTACCTTATGATCTAACCTATGTTCTAACCTATCTTAACTAATGATAATGGATGGAGGGGGACCTATGAAGGGGCGCGAGTCATGGGCGGTGGTTTCCATGGCATTAAATGAGGTGGATAAGGATGAAGGACTTGGGATTTGGTGGAGGTTGCTAACGGCTATTGTGACCTGACGTGGCAGCATCGCCAAATTTGGAAATGGTTGTTTGCTTTCATTTGGCAATCACCAACTTAGGCGGTCGGTGGCAATGGAGAATAGGTGGGAATCTTGGAGTTAATGCCATTGATGAACTTTGGTTCCCGAGCGCGGATTGCTTGGGAAGGCATGCAAATGGAAAATTTGTTGGTATTTTGGTTTTCCATGCGTTTTGTTTTTCTCTCTGCTTGATGACTGGTTCTTCGAACCAGTCTACTCTGTGTTGCATGGCAACCTTGAGAATATCTAACTCTTTTCTCTTTGGGGAAAGTTTATAAGGCATGAAGGTAACAATTTATTGTTGTTTAATCTATCGTGGAAGAAGAAGATAAGGCACGAGCACATTCAGAGGTCTTCTTCGGATTTTTACGCGACACTATCAGGCATGATAGGCCCTAACTTTTAAAAATATTGCTTTCCTTCAAATGATTTCATTAGAACAACTCTGTTCAGATGATTTTTGGTTCAGTTGGTTTTAATGGTAGCAATGTATGAAATATCTTACTGTGTTTTCATGCTGGTTCGATTATTCTGTTGAATCCTTGTGGAGTGTATATTGGATTTGTTAATGTATGAAATATCTTGCTGTGTTTTCATCTGGTTCAATTATTTTGTTGAATCCTTACTGAGTGTACATTTGGATTCGTTACTGTTGAAATATCTTGCTATGTTTTGCATTTTGGTTAGATTCCTTAAAAATGCTTGCAAGGTTAATATATGAAATCGACTCAGTTGGAGTACTTGAAAATTTTTTTGTTGATATCGACTCCTGCCGAAGCCTTGCTGTTAACACTTGTTGAAATCGACTCTGTTGGATTCCTTGAAATGATTTTTGTTGATATCGACTCCTACCGAAGCCTTGTTGTTAACGCTTGTTGGAAGTGACTTTGTTGGAGTCCTTGAAATGTTTCTTTTTGTATGGTTCATCTTCTATTGAAGCCTAGTTTTGAGCACTTGTTGGAAACGACTCTATTGGAGTCCTTGTTGTATTCTCATGTGAATGCGACTCCTGTTAAAATCCTTGATGTGCTGCGTGTTGGTTCGAATTCTGATGTAAGCCCTCACTATGAATACTTATAGATCCGACTCAGTGCAAATGGTTGCTGTGTTTATTTAAGAATTCGACTCAGTTGTAAATATTACTTTGCATTGTTTATAAATTCGGCTCGAGATATGTTTGCTGAGTTGGTTTTGGATTCGACTCTCTCTCTTAATGTTGTTGTGGTTATATTTAGTTCGATTCTGTGGAAATGTGTGTTGGGTTACTTAAAAACTTGACTCTGTTTGAGTCCCTGCTGTATTTTCAGTATTAGCTCGACTTCGGTTAAACCTTGCTGAGCTTATGATATGGAGGAGACTTCTGTAAAGTCCTTTCTGTGGTTATCTTTCTTGAATTCGGCTTCTGATATAAGTCCTTGTTGTATATTAGTAGGGTTTAGATTCAGTTGAATGTTGTTGTGTATGTACGTGTTTCGACTCAATTGAATGTTGCTGAGTGTTTCGACTCAGTGGGAATGTCATTTGTGTTTGCACAGGGTTACGTCTTCTGTTTATTGTGTTATCTAGTCTCGTGTTTGACTAAGATAAAGAGTTCCTAGCTGTGCCATGTCAGGCGATGGCATTGGATATTTTTCACATTTGATGAATGATTTGGAAAGTTTTGTTGAGTCTATTTGGGTTGGATTATTTATTACTACTTTGTCACGAGAGCTCTTGTATTGCTTAATAAGCTACAGGTGATTTTTATATTTGAATTTTGATGAAACTGTAGTTTCTTCTTGTTATCTCGACTTATTTAGTCGCATGCATATAATGTAATTGCATTATTCTTGAGAAGTCAGTACAGTCCTAAACATGATTGGAATGGAAATCTAAATGTCTCTGTTTCTTTCTTCTCAGCTGTAAAGTTTATGTTGATATATATAACTGTAGGAATAATAAGATATTCTCTCCTTGTCTAGAAACTATGAATGTTTTCTTCTTTTGTATCCTTATGTGAACTCTACAGTACAGGCATAAGAAGAGTAGAGTGTTAAATTATATGCAGAGACTGGTTAAAATAGTATTGCAGTATGAGTTTGTATACTTGTAAATTCCATTGAAATAATGTTATGAGTATAAAGGAACCCCGTCAGTTGAGCTTGCTGGATATTATAATCTGCCTTTGTGGAATTGTTAGAAACATACTTCTTGGAAACACGAACTGATAGGATATTCATTTTTGAATGGAATAATTTGTTGGATTATTGATGTACTTGAGATACGAGATGGATGGATTCTTTGGATTCGCTTTTGTTCTTCTTAGTCTCTAATATTTATGATGAGTCATCTGAAAATATTTAGGTTTAATTGGCAGCTATAATATGAGTCATGCGTTATAGTCATGTTA
Organism: Taxus wallichiana var. yunnanensis; assembly: GCA_018340775.1. Taxonomy (NCBI): domain Eukaryota; kingdom Viridiplantae; phylum Streptophyta; class Pinopsida; order Cupressales; family Taxaceae; genus Taxus; species Taxus wallichiana. The sequence continues at coordinate 101,155,541 of CM031242.1, forward strand.
GAATTGTAGGAAGATAATTAGCCTGATTCATGTTTGAGGATTTGATGAAATGATTTCATTTAAACAGGTTGTTTAATGAGAGTAATTGGTAGAATGCAATTGTTTTAATAATTAGTGCTTATCATGCTCGGTTCACGTAATCCCACCCCTATTGGCAATTTTTGCGATGGTTATCGTAAGTGGTAAAGGCACACAGATCTGATATGATGCTAAAATTATTTAATTTGGTTTTATGATGAATTCCAACTTGACTTATCTAATTGTATTATATGAATAAATTTGATCTTATGTTGTTGAGTATTGTATCAAATATACCGAATGCATAGATTGTAATTATTTGGCTTAGAATTAAATGAAATGAGGGAATTGATACTATATGGTCAGTATTTGTTTTTGATGGATTGTCCTCTTTGGTTCGATTGTTTTGAAGTGCATTTTTATTATTATTGTATACCTTGGAGATATTTGGATTCTCTAAGTAGGCCTTGTAAAGATTTTGTGACTAAATACTTGTGAATGATTAGTAGTTCTGTTATATTCCATATAAGGCTAATTTGGAAATTAGACCACTGTCTTCCAAGAAGTTAAGGTTCAAATAAACCTTAATAGGTAGTTGAACGGGAGGAGTAATCTATTACTCCCTAACCTTGATCTAAGCCAAGACAATGTACATAATGAATCTAAATCACTATATCTTAATACAAATAAGTAAGATATAATTCAGTTTTGGAAAACTGATATAAACCTAAAAGGGTATATTTAGCATCCTTAAGAGGAGACTTAGGGCTACTGCCCATTTTCATTGATTAAGATTATTGTGAATCAATGAACTCTTGATGAGATCTCAAATCTTATTAATTTCTCTCTGTGAAATGGATCTTAAATAAGTAAGGCAACTCAATGATGAGGAACCCAGGAGTTGGGATAAGACTAACTAGAAAGGAGAGTCTTAAAGTATAATTTCAACTCAACGTAAGTAACACCTTAAGATAAGTAGATCTTTCCGAGGTGGTTTTGTAGGATGTCGGCACATGTCGACTGCAGGGTTGTACCTTCGAGAAGATTAGGATCTTCTCAAGGATACAACAATGTAGGTGGCTTATGGCGACACCCTTTGCATTGATCGTTAAGATTTACACCTTAAACTCGAACAAGTTTTTACTCGGGATCTGGTTAGGAACATGGTCATGTTATGAGGCTGCCCTTGGAGATTTGGGGTACCTTGACACACAGGGTTAACTAGGGTTGACCCAGTATGTCAGCTTATCCCTAGTCCTCGAGAGCATCCTTATAACGTTGTCATGTTATTAATCCGTTCCTGAGTGAATGACTTGGGAGAGGGATGGCTGACAGAAGTCAGTATGAGACATTCTGTATAAACATCGGAGTGGGGTGGAGGACATATTCTAGATTGATGAGTATGCCATCAAGGAGTACGAGACATAAACAGTATGTTTCAAATATTTGGCCAAAGTATCGCAAGCTACTGATTGTGTTGTCCTCTATCACCTAGTCTAAGGGACGTGATGCTGATGAATAATGGTAACAATTATTCAGATAGGTTCCTTGGGAAGAGCATTCTGAAAACCCAGTTTAGGGAAGAGAACCGCAAGAGTGTGGTGTTAAAATAAAAATGCCAACTCTATGACATTCATGAATAGATCGGTAGATTACCGAGTCATGGAATGAATATATCGGTGGTATACCGAGTCATTACAGTTGCATATGGTTATCTGTTATAAGAATGATTGTTTTTGATCTATGAGTTCTAAATTATGTATTTAGAACTAGGAAGCGCTTATCAAAAAAAAAAATCTCTTGTTCTAATGTACTAAATTGGGGAATGTTACAAAATAAGTGATAGTCATATTTCCATCTTATCATCTTGTAGAAAAATCATAAACATCAATAAAATCTTAAATCATTTTCTAAGCAATAACATTATCTTGTCTAAGTTTGATCTCTGTAAGCATGTTTATAGGGAAAGGAGCTTTGATCTATTGCTTTACATGGTGCCTCTACGTACCCAAAATTGTAAGGTCATCTTGCATCGGAACGGTGTAATAAATGCCCCAATGATGATATAGGTCCCTTCGCAAGGTGTTTGGGATCCGATGCTTTATGGATATGCATTAACATCCCGCATGCCCCACTTAGCCCCCGCGTGCTTTGTTTTCCCCTTTTTCCCTCTTTTCTTGGCTTTTTGGTCTTCAGTGACGAAACCGCCGCCCTGAGCAGGGCGGCGGTCCTTTACGCGTTTTCCAGAACGTTCTTTTGATGGAACGCACGCAAAGTTCAACGCTTCACCAGCTTTTCTTGCCGACTTGAGCATGCATTTATGTTTTTGGTCCCCTGGAATAGTGTTTTTCCTTTGTTTATTGTTTAGGAGTTCAGTTTGGTTTTGATCTTTGGGTGTTTGAATTCCTATAAATGCATGGTTTGTGCACATGCAAATGGCCCCTCATTCTTGTTTCAAACTCACCATTTTCAGTAGTTCAGTCTTCTAGTTTGCTTAAGTTTGATAGTTTAAATCCTTTACATGCTTGGTTGCATTACTCAGCCGTTAGTAAGCCACAGATCCAACTTGTGCAAACAGTATTATTGTTTTTGGAGTAGAATAGTTTAGGCACCATTAAAGTTGCAGGTTTTGTTCTTCATACTGAGACTAGTTTCGTGTTCTTGACGCTTTTTTTGCATGATTCGCAGTAGACCCCGCTTCGAATTGCATAGGCCAAGCTCGTACTCTTGTGCTATCCCTCTCCTATCCGCATTCTATTCTGTCTGCATTCTGAAGGCTGTCCATTGATCCAAATATCTATTCCTGTTGATGCATGCATTACACTCTTTTTGGATTCACGTGAGCACAAAGAACGAAGAGATCATACCGAGGGGACAAGAACACACACACCGTCGGATTTGCCAATGCTGTTCTACAAAATCCAGTTCCATCTTTCAAAGTTGTAGTTAGAACTTATCAAATAAAGTAGTTAATCACTTTATTTCGGTTATTTCATTCTCGATATTGCCAGGGAAGTTGTGGGGATTGATAGTTTCTGAGAAACTATGATTCATTCCTCACTTCTGAGGTAGGATCGAGAATCTTGCAAATAGATTAGTTATTTCGTTGTTTAGAATAGATATAAAAATTGCACGCACAAATAGCTACACTCGGCTATTTTGTTTGTTTTACGTTATTAGTTTAGTTGTCAATTCTAAATATTTTAAATAGTTGCTTTCTTATAAATTTCCGTAAAAATACAAAAAGAAATTATATATGCTAGAAGTGTACTTAGATTTTACTTTATTATAGTTTGTTTCATTATCACTTTTTTGCATGACAATTACGGGACCTAGGGAGCCCAGGAATACATTTTCGAGCCAATTGTGCCCAATATCAATATCATAGTGGCAATAACTAACATTGACCAAAACCTTAGGATACAAGTCTTCCAAACAACAACAGACTTCCAACAGGTCAGTCATAATTGAGAGGGTTAAACATAGAAGACGACCAAGCACACACATTTTGGTCAAATCAGCCAAACTACAAAGTTATCCTAGAAAACATCTCGCATGACTCAGTAGAAGGATTTGAAAGAGAACAAATATTCGGGTGTGATCCTTTAGTTCCATAGCCAGACGCTGGAGACACCCTCGTAGATATAGATACCAGCTTAAGAATTCAAGTTGCTAGAACACCTGTGAGGTATTATGAGAAAATCACACAATTGTTGATTCTAAACGTAGAGGCTGAGAAAGCATACGATTACTGGATACTAGGGATTAGGACTTGATCTCACGTATGACCATAACAGGACCGCAACAACCAAGAGTCTACGGTTGTGATCCACAAATCCCACAGCCTAACGAATCCATAAGAGAATTAGACATAGACACTGGCCTACGCACATTAGTATTTCAGTCTACTCCGATTCCACCTATCATCATTCAACAGTTATCCCTACTAGACACAACAGCTAACGAAGCTAGAGAATTTTGGACTAGGCCAGAGAATCGTCCATAGAGTTGACTATATTCACCATATGACCCTATCAGGAGAAATACACGAAACCATCCCGGGTCATTTTCCACGCATCCCACAACCCATAGATCGAATCACGCCAGAGCTCGATATTGATTGGAGCCTTCGAGTAGTCATCCTGGCTGATCGATCTATCACACCGGTCCAGGTTAGAAGGGCCTTCTTTGCCTTAGATTCGTAGATTCCATTAGTGCGTGTCGAAGATATTAGATTGCCTAACTAGTCTATCCGTATACTACCTGTATTCCATCCCCACCGGCTGTCTCGGCATGACCTCGAGAGGTCAGTGCGCGGAAGAGTCACTTGTAGATTCCCACGCTCACTTGTCGCTTTTCCGGCGTATAAAATTGGTGAACCCGACGTGAACCTTACAATTGCTTCACCTTCCCTCTGAGAAGTTTCATCTTATCCAAATCACCTTCGTTCCTTCCCATTATTCTCACGGGTATTCATATACCCCCCGAATATGTCGGGATTTGATGCATATGGAAGACCCTCCACGGGTCTCGAGGCATACTATGCCCAATGAATAGGCAGTCACAACCTCACTCTCAATGTGGGGTGACAACTATTCAACTAATCAGTTGTCAATGCAAACGCCAAGGACTAGATATAGTTCGTCCTTCCAAGCAGAGGGGTTGGAGCAACTCGCTCAAACACAAACAGAGCCTTCAGGCTCAAACAATATGACATTGACTGGAGAATCTGCTTCATCTCCTCAGGTGCTACTTAGACCACATATTAGCAGACAATCAGATCCATACTCAGTTCTAGATGACGAGTACTCAATACGTTATCCTAGGAATGAACAACGCTCTCAAGGCATGTACCCACCTGTAGGAATTTTGCAAATACAGCCCGAGTTCTCTCCTCAAGAAAATACCTCTATGCCATCACGTATAGAAAATACTCTCAGAGATGCTTGGCAGGATAGTGATCAGTTCATAGCAGGATATCACATACCTCCGCAAAGCCATGTTATACAACAAACGCCACCAAGGCACGATATCGTGACTTCACCAAACGAAGTCATTTCAACTCTAATAGAAAAGGTTAGAGGATTAGAACTTGCCCAAGCAAGTCAAAATTCGAAATTCATACAAACAGGGAGTTCCAATCCTCCGCACCATCCTAGCCAAGTAGATCTCCTCACAGGAGTAGGCACGTTAGGTATGACTCCTCAGTATTCACAACAAGTGCCAACTAGACCCACTATCGCTAAGACTGCTCCTCCCGGTCCGGATGCACAGAGCAATCCATTCCTGGATAGTACCCCTTCGTACTTAAACATGTACTCCAAATCGCCACAAGGGGATATGTACTCATCCCCCATGTTTACTCAAATGCGAGGATTGCCTTATGCCCCGCCAACGCGTAGCGTCGTTACGCCATATCAACAAACCGTTCCGCCACCGCCTCCTCAACAGGCACCATCAATGGTTGAGACGTATGCGATAGGGACTTATTCGAATATTTAAAAGAGCCCTTAGGTTTCGCCATATGAAGCGTTATGCTTCCAAGGCCTCTTCCCGATTTGCCCAAATACAAAGGAGAAGGAGATCCGAATGCGCATATCAAATCTTACGCTACAGCCATTCGAGAATTACTCCCATGGGATGGGGTTGTTGCTAAAATATTCCCCAAAATGCTGGAAGGCATTTCCCTCGATTGGTATTACAGAATACCCGAGGCTTCCATACATTCATTCAAACAACTCATGTCTGAGTTCATCAAAGCCTTCAACATGAACAAACTATTAAGGACAGGAATCAGGGAGTTCTTGCACATCAAGCAAGAACATAACGAGTCTGTCACCCATTTCATCCAAAGGTGGCGCACAGTCCTTTATTCCTCGGCAAGCGCTCCAAACATGGATCAGATGGAGCTATGCGATTTATTCCTTCATTCTCTTAGCAGAGAAGTGAAGGAAGAAGTCCAGAAGTTCCCACTAAGGACTTATGACGAAGTACTTGAGAGCGCTCTACGAATAGACCAGGCAGCAATAGATAGTGGCCGTAAGACGTATGGAGCAAACGGGAGGTTAATCACCTCTACTCAAAATACTACAACCACCACAAGCGTCAATCAAGGACCCAAAATCCTTAACAAAAATCATGGGGTAACAACAGATGGGGTAACTGACCAGCCCAAGAGGGTAAATGTCGTTAATACTCCGTCACAAACAAACAACCAAAGAAACAACAATTTTACCCCGACGGTCAATACGGTGGATTTTAATAATCCACAACAACAACAACGGCGAAATCCCATGCAAGGACCAAGCCAAAACTCCTTTGGTTATCAAAACCAAAGTCAAAACCAGAAACAACAAAACTTTAGTCCTAATAGGCAACAGTTTGATTGGAATTTTAGGCCACAATACACACCAAACCAACAAAACAGGAATTACAACCCCAATTCTTATTGTGGTTTCCATAAAATTTGGGGTCATGACACTAGAACGTGTCGTGACTACAACAAATTCATGCAACGCTTGCCAAATGAACAAAAACATTTTTTTATGGATATGTTCTTAGCAGATCCTACGTCACCAACGGCAAGTACCTTCGCAGGGGCAGTTTCCCCTCAGAATGCCCCTCTCAAGATCTTTAATGATCCACTCCCAAATCATGATAGTGATAGGTTGAAACCAACTGGAACAAACAAAGGCGCAATAACAGGAAACAACGATCACGAGGCCTCAACTTCGCTAAATCCGTTAGTCGCGCCACAACTAGGAAGTCAACCGCGACCTAAGGTAGTTGGATTAGTGGAGTTAGACTCCGAATTACCCGTTGAAGCAATTACGAGGACACGAGAGTATTTCTCTCAACCAAGTCCAAGCCATCTGCTGGAAACAGATAACATCCAGCAAACCGTAGCAAAACCTATGGGTGCTTACGATCTAATTAATGATCTAACAAAAACCTTCTCGCATATTTCATTCCTTGATTTACTAAAGAATTCCCCTGCTCACAGGGCTGCTCTTTTAGAGGCGTTAGGTTTGGGTCATTTAATTAGTATCACTCCACCACCAGAAGCACAAGTAAATCATATAGACTTTGATGTTTATCCTCCGGGACAGGCGGATAGGGATGTCAAATTCATATTCGAAATAAGTAAAATGCCTACAGATGCTGAGATCACACGCCGAGGCGATCTAGCCCTACACTTGCAAGTACAGTTTTATAATAATTATGTAAAACGGGCAATTGTTGATGACGGGGCCGCGCTTAACATAGTCCCTTTCTCTTTTCTCCAAAATTGGGATATGGTGAAACAAACTGCTTCCACTACTCGAAACACCTTGAGAGGCTATGATAGCCTCAAAGCCACTTCGATAGGAACCATAATACTACCGGTCACTTTGGGACCTAAAACAATCTTGACTGAGTTTTATATTATAGATCAGGAAACTAACTATAATATGATCCTCGGCCGACCGTGGATACACCGAATGAAGGCAATCCCTTCCACGCTATTTCAAGAAGTAAGATTCTTGCATCTAGGAAAGGTATTTGTAGCCAAAGGTGATCCAAAGCCGTTTGACGTGCACCTAGCTGATTTAAAGAAGAGACCAGGTGTACACTCGGAATTCGAACTTCCAACAAACCAACTTAATAAACCCACTGACTCAAAGTCAAAAGAAAATTTGGTACCTACGACGGATCTTGAAACCATCAGCGTAGCCAAAACAACCCCAATTCCTGGCGGTAAAACTAAAGAAACTGTATCATTAGGGACTACTGCGAAAATCGTTGAATTAATAGAACAAGATTTACCAATGTTCTTACCATTTGATTCGACAGGCATGGGATTTTCCCTAGGTGTTGGTTCCTTGCCAGCAGAAGATCTCTGTATGGTAGAAGTAGAGTGTGCAAACACAGTAGATACACCTACATCCATACTCCCGGCTAAGTATTGGACTCTCCATTTCGATGGAGCTAAATGCCGCTATGGAGCGGGGGCAGGTATAATTCTTACCTCGCCCGAGGAGAAGGTCCTCCCATTCTCTTTTAAGTTAAACTTTGAATGCACAAACAACGGCGCTGAGTACGAAGCTCTCCTCCTTGGCCTTACCTTAGCCAAAATAATTGGTATTGATAACATCAGAGTCCTCGGAGACTCACAATTAGTGGCAAACCAAGTTTCAGAGGTATATGAAACTAAAGCCGAACAATTGCAACTTTACAAAAATGTTGTTTTAGATTTGAGTAAGGCGTTTAACTTTATATCCATTGAGGTGGTCCCGCGAGAGAAAAATCTTCTCGCCGATTCAATAGCAACTTCAGCATCACGTTTTACTCCAAGCAATGAATTAGAAGATACTCACTTCACAAAGATCCATTTGTAACGAACCATTAATAAAAACAATGACAAATCCTCCTTTTAGTGAAAGTAAATCTACCGTCCTAGACCATGTTGGAAACGATGCGGCTACCTTGGATTATTTAAATGCCTATGCAGCATTACATCTTTCTTATCACATGCTAGATTTATCCCTGATTCCACATTCATCTTCCTACTTCGAAAATCCTCTAACGAATCTTCCCTCACAAAAAGAACCTAATATATACGCGGTGGAAAACGGGGATGATTTGGATTTACCCCCAGCACCGCCTGAGTTCGAAGAGGGTAACGCCTCTTTAATTGAAGAAACAATCGATGTCAATATCGGAACGGAAGATGAGCCAAGAATTTTAAAGCTAGGTTCTTCGTTAACCCCAGAGGAAGTAGAGATACATACTCAAGTTCTCAAAGAACATCAGAAGGCGTTTGCATTTAATTACAAGGAGATGACGGGAGTCGCACCCCACATTGCGGTGCACAACCTCGTCACTAGATCAGATGCAAAGCCAATTAAACAGAAATCAAGACCTATGAAGCCCAAGGTAGCCCTCATGGTAAAAGAGGAGGTAATAAAACTCCTTCAGGTAGGATTTATCAAGCCAGTTGACTACTCCCAATGGGTATCTAATATTGTTCCCGTTCTAAAAAAAAACGGAAAGATACGCATCTGCATAGATTTTCGGGACATCAACAAAGCGTGTCCTAAAGACGATTTCCCATTACCATCCATAGATGTTATTGTTGATGCAACCGCTGGTTTTGAAATCTTGTCTCTCATGGATGGATTCTCGGGATACAATCAAATCAGAATATCCGAGCAAGATCAAGCTAAAACCACCTTTATAACTCCTTAAGGAACCTATTGCTACGTTGTTATGCCATTCGGTCTCAAGAACGCCGGTGCCATGTACCAGCGGGCTATGACTTATATATTTCACGATCTAATTCATAAAATCATGGAATCTTACGTGGATGACTTATTGGCTAAGGCCAAAAAGCGTTGTGACCACCCTGAAGTACTCCGCATCATTCTTTCACACCTAATAGAATACGGGGTTACCCTAAACCCAGAGAAATGCGTCTTTGGTGTAACAGGAGGAAAGCTCCTAGGTTACATCATATCGTCACGAGGAATCGATGTTGATCCAACCAAAATTCGGGCTGTCCTCGAAATGGTCCCACCTTCCAGTGAATCCGGAATCAGATCATTTCTCGGAAAGCTGGGTGCAATCCGGAGATTTATCCCAGATCTAAGCTTCGCTATTCATCCAATCAACAACTTGCTCAAGAAAGACTATAGCATTGATTGGACTGAAGATTGCAATGAAGCTTTTGATGCGGTTAAGCGCTTTCTGTTGTCACCACCTACGCTAATGCCACCTAAACTAGATCGCCCTTTAATTTTGTACTCACGGGCTACCGATGTCTCGTTAGCTTGCATGCTAGCCCAAGAAGACGATGACAAAAGAGAACGCGCAATTTATTTCATTAGCCGAACATTGCTCGACTACGAAACGCGCTATACACAAGCAGAACGAGAATGCCTTGCCATAGTTTTCGCAACCAAACGCCTAAGACACTACATGCTAAATCAAGAGACAAGGGTCATGGTAAAAACTGACCACTTACGAACCTTCCTCACACAAGGGTCCCTGTCTAAAAAGGTAGGACGCTTTATAACCTTAATGGGAGAGTTCAAATTAACTTTTGTAAACCAAAAGTCAGTTAAAGGGAAAATCATCGCAGATTGGTTAGTTGATAACCCGCTAGATGGAGTTGACTTAGTAGACTTAGACTTTCCGGGGATTTAATGCGTGTACTACGTCGAAACCCGACTGCTATATCTGAGTGCCCTTGGTACACTGATATCATTAGTTATATCATGGACCATAGGTACCTAGAAGGAGCTACACCTCAACAAAGAAGGCGGTTACGCATTATCGTAGCTAAATACGTCATTATAGAGCAGTGCTCTATCGGAAAGCATTTGATGGAATGCTCTTAAGGTGTGTTGACACGAAGAGTCTAAGAAGATTCTCCATGAATCCCACAAAGGGTATATGTGGAGGCCACTTTGGCGGCCATGCCACCACTCAAAAATACATCGAATGGGCTATTTCTGGCCCACTCTAGAACATGACGCAATAGAGTTTGTACACAGGTGTCATAAATGTCAGGAGTTCTCTCATGAGATCCACATGCCGGCACAAGCTTTGCAACCGATCGCTACTCCGTGGCCCTTTTCTACATGGGGCCTGGACTTGATAGGGAAGTTCTCTCCCTCGTCCATAGATGGCCACAATTTTATAATCACGGCCACTGAATATTTCACTAAATGGGTAGAGGCCATGCCTCTTACAACTGTACCTGGTTCTGTAATCGCTAAGTTCATTTTGAACCAAATCATTTGCAGGTACGGTATCCCGCAAATCATTATCTCAGATAATGGAACTTCTTTCAAGAATGAAGAAGTTCGTGAGCTATGCAACAAATTTAAAATCAGCCATCATACGGCTTCCTTGTACTATCCCCAAGCCAATGGGCAGGCTGAAGCAACGAACAAAACACTGAAAGCCATTCTCCTTAAAACGGTAAAAGAAAACAAACGGGATTGGCATTTAAAGTTATATCCGGCCTTGTGGGCCCATCGAACCTCAATAAGAACTCCAACAGGAGCAACTCCTTTCTCGCTGGTATTTGGGTCAGAAGCAGTTCTCCCACTTGAAGTTGAAATCCCCAGTCTCCGCATTTCACTACAAGGGATTCTGGATGAGGACGCTTACAGAGAAGCACGTCTTTCTCAATTAGAAATCCTGGATGAAGCTAGGTTAGATGCTGAACAATGACATAGAGTCTATGCCGACCGAATGTGCCGGCAGTATAACAAGAAAGTCTATGAACGTGACATATACGAAGGTGACCTAGTTCTGAGGTTAGACAGCCGGATCGACAAGAAGACCGGCGAAGGAAGGAAATTCCGGCCCAAATGGTTGGGCCCATACCGAGTCATGAAGGACTACGGGAATGGTGCTTATCTCTTATGCACGCTAGAAGGTGAGGAGTTTGGCGAAACAATCAATTCCCTCCACCTCAAACGTTTTTATGCATAAAGCGTTAAAGCGCGCCTATATAACTATCTACATCGCATTTTCATATAAATTAGGATCATTTTGTCCACTTGTTCTTATACAAATTTTTATCAAGGAATCTATTCTCAAAGCAATTTATTTCAAACTCGTGATGTTTCTGGCATGAAGTTCTTTAATCATACCTCTCCATCTTCGTATCATCAAATCATATTCGAATCTTTTATCTAATAAAATCAGACATGACAAAGTCTTAACGGTAACCATACCAAGCTCTGCAAGTTTTTTCTCGCTTTGGTTTCTTCTTAGGATAGGTGTCTTGCCTATGGTCTGTTCTAGAAGCTTCATGGTGTCACATCTATCCCATATGCACATCTCTTTGGAAATAAGAATATACTGACATCTTACTCAAACAAACAAGTCAAGAAGTGATTAAACAGAAAATTTTATTTTTACACATTTCCTTCGGTGATGAGCTTGCGTCTCTTACTAGTGACGTAGGGTTGGGAAAGGATGGAAATTCCCTTACTCGCCTATGCCTTTCCCACGGTGATAAACCCATGCTTCTTACAGGTAGCATGGGGCAAAGTGTAGGGGGTCCTCTAGACAAAGTAAATGTTAAAAGGTCATAAACAAACAATTCAAACTTTGAGTCAAAAATGAATGAATCAGATATTCAAAATTCCAAAAAAAAAAAAAGAGTTAAAAATCCTAAAAACCCAGATTTTGTCTACTATGTGGCCATCTACGGGTCTAAGTCTGGATAAACCACAAGGTAAGTTACATCCAAAACTATGAAGTCATTCAGGTAGAGTAAGCTTGTAGTTTTCAATTTGGTTCCACCAAAGCTTCGTCTGTCTTTCATCACTATCACTTCATCATATTTCATAACTTGTGCCCTTCTTGGCTCTTGGTGATGAGCCCTCGCATCTTACTAGTTGCGTGGAGTTAAGAGTGGGGCAAGTTAATCTGTTCATCATACTGGTTATTTTCATCATTTTGCCAAAACAAATACAAGTTACCCAAATTGCTAATAAAAGTTAAGATTCAAGATCACAGTATATCTACAATATCATGTATCAGCATCATGAAACACAAAAGGAAAGCAAACATTTGCATCATCTGTTTCCCATTGCATACATTCTAGAAAGCATATAAAACATACATCGTAGTATACATGAGAAAGCTGGAAACAGAAAGGGAAAACACAAGTGACAAAGTTTTGATCCAAAATCGACGCATATATATAAATAATCAATGTTTGTATACAATGCCATCATGCACTAGGCATGGTCAAAACGCTCAAAGAGCCCGTGATACACAAAAGAATCTATAATACAAAAATACAGAGAGCCAAGTGGCCTCTCAACCCCTGCGCGACCCCGCCGAAGGTGCGCGCCCTCGCCTAGGACTACGGCTACGCTGGCACTCTGAATGGACGGAAGGCTCAGGGTCTTGAGGGGCAGTCATGGTCTCGCCATGAGAATGGCTCCTCATAAGGTGCTCGGCTGTCCTATAGCCTGCCAACTCTGTACGGAGAGTCGACACCATCTTGGCCACATGCCAAACGGGAGCGAAGACGTCGGTGTGCCTGCCGGCTGCTGAGGGCTCCCCGGCATCTACAGATAGCTCCGCACGGGTCTTATCCATAGGGATCATCAGAGAATCAGTACATACCCTATGGATTAGATCCCACCACTCGTCGACAGTCTCTACAAAATAAAGAAGAAAGACGAATTAGAAACTAGGCAAGAGGCTAAAATATACAAGATACAAATATAAGGAGGGATAGCAGTTAAAACAAGTCCTAAATCAAACTAACACTGAAAGGGAGAGAGGATAACTTACTCGGATCACCGGGCCTCCAAGATGGGTCACTAGGGCCAGCACCCACTGCAGATGCCGCCGCCGACTGAGGAGCTGCTCCTGTAGTTGGGGCAACATGACGCCCCGCAACGGACTCATCATCTCCACCATGGCCCCGGGAGAGTGGCTCCTCGGAAACCAGAGTCTCTCTCTCTGCGCTCTGCTCCGCCTCTCTCCCTGCATGATATCCTGAGTGTCATGCCACTCAGGATCACTCTCGTCCGTCTGCTCCTCCGACCCTCCCTCTGTGGACTCCTCAGAATCGGAGTCAATATCTATAGGGTCATCGCTACTACTATGAGCGGGACCCACGGTAATCCAGTAAAGGTGCTCGAGCGCACCGCTCTCCCTCTGCCCGAACTATCCCCCAGGCTGCAATAGGAATGCCGGGGGTAACCACTGTCCAACCACGGCCTCTAGGCCCCCCTCTAGCCTCCCGAACTGATCTGTAAACTGGTGCTACTGGAGGAAGCATGCCCACATATGGGAGGCCGAACTGCTGAGGAACCCTGCTGAAAGGATGTACCTCCACCCATCCCACATGGTCAATAAGCTGCCCTGTGATGGAACAGGAGACCAATGTCATGGCCTCCTCTCCCCATACGCCGGCCATAAGCTGGTACGGTGTGGCCTCCATGTCTGCTATAGTGAGGGAGGCTACTGGCTGGTGAGGTGCTCTAAGCACCGACATATCTGACCATCTGGCCACCCTCACAGCCCCAGGATCTGCCACCTCCACGCCTCTGCCATAAGGAATAAAATGCTCATACACCCAACTCATGACTAGAGTTGGGTGGCTCAACGACTGCCCCTGTAGATGGACCACCCTATATAAGTCATGATAGGTGGTCCCCAAAATGTCTACCCCCCAGGCGTATATCCGGCCATGCCCCTCTATCTGTGTAATGATGGGGGCCCAACAGTATAACAAAGTGTCCCCTCCCTTGTCCCCGATCAGTCTCGAGGCAAGGATCCCCATGATGGCCTGTCGAAATATGGGGATGGGCAAAGAAGGGATGGATCTGACTCTCACCCCCTTCTTCGACCCCGTGGAGATGACTGCATCTCCCATATATGTCGCCCACTGTGCAATCTGTGCCCGTGAGCCTGCTGTCTCTAATGTAAGTCGCCTCCCGATGATCGGGACCCCCAGAATGCGGTAGACGTCCTCTAATGTAATGGTCCACTCACCACGGACCCCTGGCAATCGGAAAGTGTTCCGATCTGCATCCCAGTATGAGAATAAGTCACAGAGTATGTGACTGGACGGAGCAACGTGAGGCACACGCGATATCCGCAATATGCCGGCCCTCTGCAATGTGTCCTCCTCATCTGCTGAGAGGGCATCCAATACCCCGGCAGCCAGTCACACTCTCTCTCCCGGCTCCATCTAATATACTCCTCCTTCGCCTGCATACACCCAAAAACACACAAAACAGAGTAAGTTAGTATCTAAACGATATCAAGAGAGTCATAAAAACATACACAAATGCTAAAAATACAAGTGTAAGTTTTCAAAAGAGGTCCTTTTGCATTCTGTGCAAAACCACCGCCCTGGGCAGGGGGGCGGTTTTGTAACCGCCGCCTTGAAGGCGGCGGTCTCGTGACCGCCACCCTGGACAGGGCGGCGGTCATGTAACCGCCGCCCTGGCCAGGGCAGCGGTCGCGGTCCGAAAACTCGCGTGGGTTTTTAACCCCAAAAAGCCAAAAACTGGCAAAACGACCATTTTAGCTAAAAACAAAGCCTACCCAGTAGGCACCCCCCCTAGATGGACCTTTTAAACCTAACATTTTCAAAAATGACCCCCCCATTACAACAAATTTAGCATTTCAAAATTGAAGAGGGAAAAGCACAAAATTGAAGAAAACCAACCCGTGATCTCGCGGGGTGGCGTTCCACACGTGGAGGCATGATCACTATCTCGCTGTGGACATTTTGACTCAACTCAAGTGAGAAACCGTTACCGTGGGCCCCAGAGCTCAAAATCTATCAAATCGACTCGCGCAAATGAATAGGAAAATGGGCCCACTTTTATATATATAGCGCTCTAATTCGTTTTAAATCCCCTTTTCACAGGTTCGGAGCGCCAACGGAGGTAAGTTTCTATCCTCGCACTAATGGTACGTCCTCTTCCCCTATTATTTTAGCGTTTATTTTCCAAGTTATTGTATCTATCTGCACTTGAGTTCTCCTTTCATTTTGCAGGTAGCGGGAATTTCGGATGGCATCATTTCGACACACGGACGTATAAGGTATAACTTCTAGCTTCCCATTTCGGGACGGCCATACTCGGACCCACCGTTTTACGCCTCTTCATGGCTAAAACACTTCTCCGAGGGGGCAATATGTACGTACCCAAAATTGTAAGGTCTTGTCTTTGCGGAGCAGTGTAATAAATGCCCCAATGATGATACAGGTCTCTTCACAAGGTGTTCGGGATCCAGAGAAGCTTTACGGATATGCGTTAACATCCCGCATGCCCCGCTTAGCCCCCACATGCTTTGTTTTCCCCTTTTTCCCTCTTTTCTTGGCTTTTTGGTCTTCAGTGATGAAACCGCCGCCCTGAACAGGGCGGCGGTCCTGTAACCGCCACCCTGAGCAGGGCGGCGGTCCTTTACGCATTTTCCAGAACGTTCTTTTGACAGAACACACGCAAAGTTCAACGCTTCACCAGCTTTTCTTGCCGACTTGAGCATGCATTTATGTTTTTGGTCCCCTGGAATAGTGTTTTTCCTTTGTTTATTGTTTAGGAGTTCAGTTTGGTTTTGATCTTTGGGTGTTTGAATTCCTATAAATGCATGGTTTGTGCACATGCAAATGGCCCCTCATTCTTGTTTCAAACTCACCATTTTCAGTAGTTCAGTCTTCTAGTTTGCTTAAGTTTGATAGTTTAAATCCTTTACATGCTTGGTTGCATTACTCAGCTGTTGGTAAGCCACAGATCCAACTTGTGCAAACAGTATTATTGTTTTTGGAGTAGAATAGTTTAGGCAGCCATTAAAGTTGCAGGTTTTGCTCTTCATACAGACTAGTTTCAGGTTCTGGACGCTTTTTGTTGCATGATTCGCAGAGACCTGTTAGGAATTGCATAGGCCAAGCTCGTACTCTTGCACTATCCCTCTCCTATCCGCATTCTATTCGTCGTCGCATTCAAGGCTGTCCATTGATCCAAATATCTATTCCTGTTGATGCAAGCATTACACGCTTTTCTGGATTCACGTGAGCACAAAGAACGAAGAGATCATACTGAGGGGACAAGAACACACACACCGTCGGATTTGCCACTGTTCTGCAAAATCCAGGTTCCATCTTTCAAAGTTTTAGTTAGAACTTATCAAATAAAGTAGTTAATCGCTTTATTTCAGTTATTTCCATTCTCGATATTGCCAGGGAAGTTGTGGGGATTGATAGTTTCTGAGAAACTATGATTCATTCCTCACTTCTGAGGTAGGATCGAGAATCTTGCAAATAGATTAGTTATTTCGTTGTTTAGAATAGATATACAAAATTGCACAGACAAATAGCTACACTCGGCTATTTTGTTTGTTTTACGTTATTAGTTTAGTTGTCAATTCTAAATATTTTAAATAGCTGCTTTCTTATAAATTGCCAGAAAATACAAAAAGAAATTATATATGCTAGAAGTGTACTTAGATTTTACTTTATTATAGTTTGTTTCATTACTGCTTTTGCATGACAATTACGGGACCTAGGGAGCCCAGGGAATACATTTTCGAGCCAATTGTGCTGACCCAATATCGTAGTGGCAATAACTGACATTGACCAAAACCTTAGGATACAAGTCTTCCAAACAACAACAGACTTCCAACAGGTCAGGTCACAGTTGAGAGGGTTAAACATAGAAGACGACCAAGCACACACATTTTGGTCAAATCAGCCAAACTACAGGTTATCCTAGAAAACATCCGCATGACTGTAGAAGGATTTGAAAGAGAACAAATATTCGGGTGCGATCCTTTAGTTCCACAGCCAGACGCTGGAGACACCCTCGTAGATATAGATACCAGCTTAAGAATTCAAGTTGCTAGAACACCTGTGAGGTATTCTGAGAAAATCACACAATTGCTGATTCTAAACGTAGAGGCTGAGAAAGCATACGATTACTGGATACTAGGGATTAGGACTTGATCTCGCGTATGACCATAACAGGACCGCAACAACCAAGAGTCTACGATTGTGATCCAAAAATCCCACAGCCTAACGAGTCCATAAGATAATTAGACATAGACACTGGCCTACGCACATTAGTATTTCAATCTACTCCGATTCCACCTATCATCATTCAACAGTTATCCCTACTAGACACAACAGCTAACGAAGCTAGAGAATTTTGGACTAGGCCAGAGAATCGTCCATAGAGTTGACTATATTCACCATATGACCCTATCAGGAGAAATACACGAAACCATCCCGGGTCATTTTCCACGCATCCCACAACCCATAGATCGAATCACGCCAGAGCTCGATATTGATTGGAGCCTTCGAGTAGTCATCCTAGCTGATCGATCTATCACACCGGTCCAGGTTAGAAGGGCCTTCTTTGCCTTAGATTCGCAGATTCCATTAGTGCGTGTCGAAGATATTAGATTGCCTAACTAGTCTATCCATATACTACCCGTATTCCATCCCCACCGGCTGTCTCGGCACGACCTCGGGAGGTCGGGTACGCGGAAGAGTCGCTTGTAGATTCCCACGCTCGCTTGCTTTTCCGGCATACAGTGCCCAATAAAACACAATCAACATTGCGGGTACCCTATAAAACCCACCATATCAAGGTATATCTCTCTTCTTAACCCTTGAAATAATCAATAAAAACAAAATTAAAACCATGCTAGACATTTTTGCATGCAGTAGGACCAGAACCCTATTAAATGCTTTATTTTATTATCGGTTTGAGCATTGTTTATATTGTCTACTAATCACCAAAGTGATTTCATCACCACCATCGATTCCCCTGTATTATTTCCTTGACATTTTATAATCCATCTATAGTTTTTCTTTCGGTTCGCTAATCGATTACAAGTTACTTCTTTCTAGAAACTTTATTTTATGGATTTGCTAAGCGAATGCTTTGGAAATTTCTAAATTTAAATTAAAATTAAAATTAAGGAGCACTCTCATGGTAAGTTTTAAAGCCATTTGTTTAAATTTCTATCTTGCATTCTTGATTGGTTGTTCTCATCAAAATAGACATTTCATTTTGGCTCTTAAAATGAAACATTCTCATTCTTCTTGCTTCACATAGTTTAATTAGGGAGGTGAAATTGGTTGCATCCACTTATTCTTCCCTCACACACAACCGAATCACTATCAAAATCTAAAATGCATTTAAACATTTCCCACCCAGTGAAACTGATAGGGATTTAATCACCTAATAGGGAAGCTGACTTGGTGCTCGG
Source organism: Taxus wallichiana var. yunnanensis (assembly GCA_018340775.1). Classification (NCBI taxonomy): domain Eukaryota; kingdom Viridiplantae; phylum Streptophyta; class Pinopsida; order Cupressales; family Taxaceae; genus Taxus; species Taxus wallichiana. Next base: position 101,174,306 of record CM031242.1, read on the forward strand.
ATGAGTATAATATCTTGTCTGTCACTATATATTGGTGCGATGTCTGACTCCCTTATCATAGTGGGACTGTGAAGTGAGGGGCTAGGCCCCAATACCACACACGTAATGAAAACAATACAAATTTAGGACTCATGTACCTTCAGGTATATCAAGGACTCCTCCCTTAAACACACATGAAACCATCCCTAGATAACCACTTCCTAGGACCCCTATTAGCCATCTTACACATTTTTTTAATTAATCAAGATAACTATAAAACCACTCTCTGATTGTTCTTGCTTGTTTGTAAAACAACACATCCACTTGTTTTTCTTCTTTTTTTTGGGTGTTTTCTGTGTGTTTTTCTTATTATGGTGCTTACTAGACAACAAGCCCATAATCAAATCCCTAAAAACATGTCCACCCCACCTACATATCAAAAAAATCTCCCATTTTACACTTCAACACCTTTTACCCCAACGCAACAACAACTTCCATACTATCAAATAGACACATCTAACCCCTTTTCATACCATCAACAAACTTGGCATGAAGTAGGCACCAATTATAGAAATATAATAGTACAAAAATCTCACATTCCCTACATCGGTATCATAGTCAAAACCTCCCTATGCCTGGATCGCAAGAAGAGGAATAATTCCTTTCTTCCGGTCCTCAAGCATATGAAATCCCTTTCTATAATAGGCAAGACCCCATTTTGGAAATGTTAGATTCAAATCCCATTTCCATTAATGCTTATCGAGTAGCAAGAAATGTTCAAATAATATTATTCATTCCTCCATCCATCCAACACACCTACAATTCATCCTCTACCATTGCGAGCCTTATTGATCAAAATCAAGACCATGTTGTCCAATAGTTATATCCATACACTTTGAGTAAGTCTAAAAAATAAAACAATAGCCAAACTCAAGTATCTCTCACATCTACAAATCCATTTGAAACTTTGAATAAAAAATCTTTCATCAACCAACCAGAGGTATATGAGGTTTCATCATCTCTTTTCTACAACCTTCACATGATCTCGTCACAAAAAACCTCTACTCAAAAACCCATATCTTTGTCGATTCTTCTGTCACATCCTGTAATTTTAGTCTATTGTGTGATAAGGATGAGTCGTAAATTTTGAAGGAATTACAAGAACATGAAAATAATCCTTTTTGTGAAGTTATTTGTGTAATTATATGCATGAATGTATATCCTTAGAAGGACATACACCGAATGCATAATTACACATGCCACTTTACAAAATAATGCTTATTTCCATAACTTACCCTTGTTTCTGCAATAGAAGTAGGGAATACTTACCTCGATGAGTATATGATGTCTACAGTGCATTGTTGTAGCATCATTTTCTGAAGTTGATTAATTTATGTAATAACTATTTTACATCATTTGTTGACTCAAGTACAAATGGCCACCTGTCTTGCTGAAAATGATGAATTGATGTAATTTGATACCTTGCTTGATTACTATACGTAATGTTAAAACTAATAACATTCTATTCTAGATTGAAATAGTGACTTGCTAGGAATGATTGAAATTACTCATGGTTGTAAAGTATTATTTCAACAAGAAATAAGGTCGATTGCAAAATGAATGACTCTCTCTCCTGATGAAAGTTGTAGATATTGTAATTCAATGCTATATGATTGATCTTCATCATGTATAAAACTTAATTTGTGTTGTTTAGTTGGCCCTTGACCACCATTATTTCCTAGTGGTTTAAATGATCTTTTACATGCCATTTGACTACCGATTAGTCATGAAAAGATGTATTTATACAAATGATGGCTAAACTTCATAACCATTGCGTATAATTTTTGGATGGAAATTGATCATGTTGGCTTTAAAAAATGTGAGGCCAAAAGCTGAAACGTTGTAGCCTTATTCAATTGGTCGGTTAACCAAGACCGATGAGTCTATTGCTTGTGCTTTAATTATTTCAATATCTAAGTAGAGACTTGAAATTTAGTCGGTGAATTAGGACATGCAAAATTTGTAAGGATTGATCTTGTGATTTTATGGCATGGATGTTGATGATGCTTATTAGCTTGAAATTGTATTATTGTTATTGGATATTTACTAAGGCTTACAAACATTAAGTTGATAGGCCACATGACATAATAATGAATGACTTATGATGTAACATCATTAGCACTTGGTTTGATATGTTAAAATACTTGGACCTATCACTAGCAAATAAAGATGTGGGCTTAACCATATTTTATGGCTAGGTGATGGTTTAATTGGTCATAATGTTAAGTGATTAAGTTTTCAACTGTTACATTAAATATAGACTTTTAAAAAGGGATAGCTTAATTAATATCCCACCATAGTTCGGGTTATAAGGTTTTAAACTATAATAACCTCCCGCCAACTATGGAGGAAATAATTGAGGGCGGTGGTGAGTTCCTCAAGGCCACTAAATGATACTTGAGAGTATTAATGAGCATTTAATAATATTAAATTTCTCGGAAGCCAAAAATCCTCATAGATAATTCTCTACATGCATCCAAGGGATTTCATTTGGTTGTTGTTTTCTCTCTCTTTGAGCTCTCCTTTCTCTACATGTGATCGTGGGTTTTGATGAGATTGAGTGAGATCTTTGTATGCAACTGTAGATCGATTTTGGGGTAGAAGTCAATGCATGGTGATTGTTGGCGGATTTTATGGATGCTTTTGAGGAGAAAAGATAGGGCAGGCTAGTTAAATATTAAGGTAAAACTTAAAAGGAGTTGTAAATGAAAAATACTTGGGTAAAATTGTGGGTTATGCTTTGGTGAAATCAACAAGTATTTTGTAAATAGAGTTTGAGAAGATTTCATTCTTTTGTTTCAGGAATGGAAAGCTCTTCCCTTTCTCTTGTAGATTAAATCATTCAAATGCATGAATAAAGGATTTTCGTAGTATATTTATGTATGGAAATGTACTTCTGAGTTTTATTTGGTATTGTGTTGATTTGGGTGTTGTTGATAATGAATATTGATGCCTAGATAAATATATGTAATGTGTGTGTGTGTGTGTGTGTGTGTGTATGCGAACCTTGGAAAGACACAATGATGACTGTAGTTATGAGTTATATCATTATGGATATATTATTAAATTTATAACTCTCTCTCAATTTCTATTGGCATGCATTTTGGGAAGATACCCAATATTTTGGGTTTCTATGCTTTACCGAATGGGTAGTGTTCGCTTTCTGTTGGTATAATGAATGTATTCCCAAGGCTTCTATTATGATTTATAGGAAAAGTATTTCCTTAAATTATGGGTTAAACTAGGGGTCTAAGGTATTAAAATAATGTCATATCTCGCTAAAAATAATATTTATGTGGGAGCATTGATAGAAATGTTTTCTTATTCTCCCTCCTAATAAATCGACTTGCTAGACCCATATGGGGTCGATGCGTAGTTTTTTATTCTGTCAAAAATTAATCCTAAACCCATTTGAGGTTTCAGGGTATATGGAGTAATGGTATATGTAGATACAAGTCAGAGGATTCGGGGAGGATATCCTAGACTTCTAGGTGAGAATGGTATGGTTCTCGGCATGTGATAATAGGTTATATATTAATTTCATAATGGGAATACTTGAGTTAGCACACTTTGTGTATATAAACAAGAATTATATAATTCGCTATGGTGTAACAAACATTTTTTATAAAGGTGTTCTATAGAATTGTAATCCAATTGTAATAAAGAGAATGTACAATCACTATCCACAAAGCTTATGTGAAGTGGGAACTGAGCTGAAAATAGTTGGAAGCATTAAACATGGAACCTTGTGATATTGCATTGATATTCACTTTCTCTACATGGAAATATGTTATTTTTTTGATTACATGGTAAAAAAATGTTTGTGGAACGTGTTGCATGGTGAGTAAAATGATTGTGTTATGAAAAATGGGGATTTATACATTATGTATATAACTTAAGGTATTGACTTGCCAATGAAATTTGTTGATAGTGGACCCCGATGGGAGGCTTTTTATTAATTGATGTGTAAACGTCCACAATTTTAAGGTAATCTCCAAAACCTTAGTATTCATGAACTGCATGATATTTTTTGGTTTTGTGTGATTAATTTATCTCTTGATGAATACATTAGCAAGGTGGAAGTTGTATGATTACGTAGACACCCATAATTACGCCCAAGCAATTTAAATACTTAAATTGCACTAATTATCTCCTTTCTAGAAAATCGATGACATATCATCAAAAGTGCTCATATTCCCTCTTATTGTCATTAATTAATTACAATACACTAATTGATTAAGTCACTTATCCAACTAATAACCTAATTAATGGCCTTCCATTAATTATTTACCCCTTCTATCTAGACTAATTAATTATTATTAATTAATTAGCCTTTCACTTCATTTAACTAATAAATCAATATTTGATTGATTTAATCCCCTTCTAATAGCCTAAATCGTACTAATATTCCTCTCATTAGTTTCTATAAGCTTACATCTACCTATTAGTTAATCACCTTTGATTAATTAAAACATCCCCCAACTCCCATGATTTGCTAAGCATAAATTAAACCCTTCTAAAGTAAGGTTACCTAGCAACCTTATCCATTCCTAATCATTTTTACCTTTATCCCACATGCAAAGGGATGAAGTGTTTCCTTTATCCATTGGGCTATATAAGGAGCCCTCCTTCTACCTTTATACCTACACCTAAACTCCTTGAGAAAGAAAATGCAAAGCATATAGAAAAATAGACTAAGAGCTTGCTTTTGTTTTCTTGAGAGTTCATCATCTTGAAGAGTTAAGCCTCTTTCTTAAGTGCTTAGGTCATATGGGAGGTGTCAAAAGGGTCTTGTAGCCCAACTTTGACAAGCCCTCATTCCTAGGTTCTTGGAACATCAAGGACAACCATTTTTGATAGCCATGGAGCCTACCTAGGTTCCTTCATTTATATGTTGTTAGAGAATAGAGGATTTGTAGATGTTTAAACATTGTTAGGTTCAAAGTTTTGTATTAATGAATGTTTAGCATCTAACCCTTGTTCAATTCTTATCATGATGGTGCTTAATATGTTGTTTGATTCTTGCTAATTAAGACTATTTAGGTGTTAGTCTTTTACTCACATTTAGCATTAGTTTAAAAACAACACATGCACACATTTGGCACGCCTGGTGGGACACCTAGTCCCATGGCATTTTAGTTTAAGTTTCATTGTTTTGGCTAACTTTTGATATGCACATTTAGTAATTAATGTCCATTTTCTTGGAATTTTTACTAATTTTATATGTGTAAGTTCTTGTTCATAGCCATCATTTTAATGGGTTGTTGCCATTTTAAAACTAACTTGTCAAAATTTGAGATATTGTGAGCTTTCTTGTGCTTTTTTCCATATTTTGGTTGCAGGTGTGGCGTAGGAAAATTTTAAGGAGCGCAGGCAAATTTTTAGGAGCGTAGGAAAATTTTTAGGAGCGCAGGCATGTTTTTCATGGAGCACACACCTCTTGAGTGGCACAGCAGCACCTTTGTCAAAACTTGGATCTCTGTTTATCAACCCTAGCGTATAGACACTAACCCCGACGCACATACCCTAACTAGTGTGTAGATGCACTAACTTGGGCGTAGAAACATTTTTGTACTGTACCTTCACTGCAACTCAAAACCTGTCAGATCAGCGTGTACACCCTAACCTCGAGTGCACACACTATTTTAGTGGCACATACACATTTTTAGTGGCACGGTGTTCATCGAAACCAGGACTATTTTACAAAGTGGTGGCGCACATGTCTTTCTGGTGGCTCTTGCATTCTATCTGAATTTTCACCTATTTTTTATCACAGGTAGTGCATACACTCTTTTCATGGCGCACATGCCTCTCGGGTGGCGTAGGTGCACGGTAAGTTGAAATTACATAGAGTGGCACACATGTCTTTTTGGTGGCGCACACGCCTCTCGGGTGGTGCAGGTGCACATAAATCAGAAATACATAGAGTGGCACACATGTCTTTTTGGTGGTGCACACGCCTTTTTGGTGGCGCAGGTGTCTCTGTAAGGGGGTGCACACGCATAAAAGGGGGCACATGTATATCTATTTAATCTGGTTTTGGTTACAAATTTTTAGTGCTCCTTGTTTTGATCATAACTTTTGACTCGTTAACCCATTTTTGGAGTTTGAATAAGCCCCGGAGACCTCCAAAAATGTAAATTACTAACAACTACTAAAAAAAGTGCAAAAAATTGGATTTCTATTTTTTTTTGATTTTCATGGTTTTCTAATTCTTGTAGGTTTTATCTAATCACATACTCATTTTTGCAGGATGTTTTTACATGCTTTTACTTGATTAAATAAAATTTAAATTTTTAGTTATAGGAATAAGATCACGTATGCTCTTCCCTCATGTCCCTTGGGGTGATCTTGGGAATCATAAACGATTATTAGGTCATTTTTGATGCTTTGAGGTTGTTATGAATATTTTGAATTAGAATTGGTTAACTCGGTGTATTTGAATTAAAGTGTTTTTCTATTTGATATATTTTTGGATTTTGAAGACATCACATAAACTCTTCTCTTGCGTCCTTGGATGATCCGGAGAATAAAAAATGGTGCCTTCTGTTTTGATGGAAAAATACTAAAAATTGTCATACGAACCAAAACACCATGTCTTGTCAAAGAATGGAAGAATCAAAACAAAGTCAAAAACTACTAATACAAATTGTTATATAGGTTGCCAAATGGTGTTCTAGAAAACTACACCTAATTAAAAAGATAAAACAAACAACATATTCAAAAATTGTATTGTAGGTTTTGGAAAAGGCTACGTCCCTCTCGGCTCAACTAGAACATAACCCCTTTAGCATAACGCCTTAAGCTACAATAACGGGGGTGGTTCCATGAACCCTAAAGTAGTCCACGCAAGATGGAACCTTATGGATGAAACGGGAAGTGCTCGCACTATTGATCCGACTAGTGATTCCTTTGTGAGATAGTGTTGCAAGTTGTCCCTACATGACCCTTTTAAGTACATGATGGATGCATTTACTACCCACTGTGCTTGAAGGGGGAAAAGTTGAGATACTCCCAAACTAGTCAGTGTGAATTTTTGGGTAAATCTCCTCGCCCATGGACAACTTTGTAACACCTAGGATGAGAGAACCACCTAGGAAAATATACTTTATCTAGGAGCCCACTTTGACTATTGTAAAACAGTGTTGAGTTGTGAACCATCTTTTTAGTATGAAACGTGTGACGCGTTACTTTCACTTAGTGTTTACTTGCCTTAGGGAAAGGTGAAACTCTACTAAAGTGAAGCCAACATTTTTCATACCCATTTTGATTTTCTTCCTTCACATTATTTTGACACTTTTTTTATCAGAAGGAGAGTGACTACCTTGGCTTTACCAATCAATTATTTCTACCACTTTTTTGTCTGTTTACACCCATCCATGTTTTTGGCTGGGTAAGTTAAACATCTAAAGTGTGTGGAGGTGTATTTATATCATTGGTAGCCTTTGTGATCTTGATACCCATGTCAAGATCATCATCATAGTTCAGATTAATTCATCATTTTATCTCCCTTTGACGTGTTACCTTGTTTGCATTGTCTCGACACAATTAAGATACTTATGTCATGTTTTTTGTAAACGTGATCTAAGTATCCACATTGTGGCATTACGCTACACACATTTTAACACATCCTTAGTATACTTTGACTTCATTTGATTTCAAACATTGTCCCAAATCTTAAAAGGTGTCACTTACTTTGTTTTTGTCGTTTTGATACCACTTTGACACTAATATCTCACTTCTCCGCAAATCTTGATAGACGTGTCTAATTGGTGTGGTTGTGTGACTTACATTTGTAAACCTCGCCCTTTAAAATTTAGGTCTTGTTGGTTGTTGAACTTTTTGTGGTATCCTTTGATTGGGAGTAACGTCTACCCTTTGTTAATATTTATGCCTTGTTCATTTTGAGCTTGACGTAAATATTGACATTGTGTTGATCATTTTTGCATCGACTATCACTTTGCACATGAATTTTAGTATGGTGTATTTCCTTGTTGATTGGATTTGTGTTTCCAACTTTCATGATTGTTCCTTGTGATTATTCATTCAAAAATCTTGATTCCTAGGACATTCCCTCTCGATCTCATCGATATTGTGTCATCACAATGTCTATTTTCCTTAGACTTTGTTTGGAAAATCACACACACATCTTCGTACTTACACAATGTCTAGTTGGTTGTCCTTATACTACCCAAATCAACATGTCACCTCCTTCCCTTTGTAGGATTTCCATCACACTATCTAGATCTAGACATTTGTTCTTAAAACAACTCCAAAAATTACTTGACTATTGTGTAGTTCCCCATACTTATAAAAATATGGAACCTAGGTTTAGAAATTCAAATCAAAATATTCCCATTACAACTAAACCTCATTTGGTTCTTCATGCTAGATTTCCCATATGGGTAACTCATTCCTTACCTTCATCTCATAGTCGGTGGTATGATTTGGATGCTTTTGATCGAAACTATTATTCGAGTTCCCCCAATCTTCTTGTAATTCTAATCCAAACATTTCCTCTTCTTCGAGGATTCCAATCCAAAATTTCCTCTTCTTCTGGAGGATTCCAATCCAAACATTTCCTCTGAATCTTCTGATGATTCAAATCCAAATTGCTATTTAGATTCATCTAATTCAACTCCTAAGTCATCTAATGCAACTCCTATGTCGGGATCCTCCCTTTCTTCCTAGGACCCCTTTTATCACCACCTCGATGATGTCTTCTTCCTTTGAGGATACATGAGACTCCAAATCCCTCCAATCAAACATCTAATACAATTCTTGAATCTCGGTCATCTCTTTCTTTACAGGACCCTTGTTTTTATTCATCCAATACGATTCTTAAATCATGGTCCTCCCCTTCTTCACGAGGACCTTCTTCATTAATCACCCCAATAAATCTTCTTTCTTTGAACATTTAGGTAACTCAAATTCCTTCAAGTCAAATGTCTGAATCAACCCATGCATTGCAATCTATAGACTTGGGACTTAATCCTACTAGTTTACAGATGATATATCATCATATAGGTAGGTCCACACCACCTTCTTCTACTCTTGAGACATCTAGCTACACATCTTCTTTGTCTCTCCCATCATCTTCTTCTATCAATCATCATCAAACATCTTCTAAATCTTCCACACCGAGTGAACCTCTTTCTTCCAATCAACCCCTGGTGGTCAATCAACAACTCATACCAATTGATCTCTTTCAGAATGAAGAAACAATCAAGGCATTTATAGGGGCATATGAAGATATTCCTTTAGCAGATTATGAAAAAGGATTCTCTTTAGACTTTGATACATCTACATATTGTGAGGAAAAGGTTGATTCCTTTTATCAAGAAATGGAGGAAGAGTCTTAGATGATGCAACTTGATCCTTCTCTTACTCTTCCATCTTCCCATTCTTCATTATGTGATGAAACTCTTTGGTCTTGCATTGATCCATGGCCTATCTTCTCATCACCCAATAACTCTTTGTCTATCATAATTCCTCAATCACAATCTCTTATGGGGTCAATGTTAAGTAGCCCTTCATCTTCATCTAGGTGTGGGTCACCTTCTAGTAGCCCTCCCTCTGCTATTTTTGGGACATTTTTGAGTAGCTCACTATATTCTATTCTTGGGGAATGTCCAACTAGCCCCTTGTCTTCTAGGTATGGATCACCCTCGGGTAGTCCATCATCTTCTATTCTTGGGCCACATCCTAGTATCCCATTATCTTACATCTATGGGTCACGTCCTAGTAGCCCTTCTTCTTCTATTCTTGGGCCACATCCTAGTATCCCTTCATCTTCTATCTATGGGTCACATCCTAGTAGCCCTTCTTCTTCTATTCTTGGGCCACATCCTAGAAGCCCTTCATCATCTTCTATCAGTAGCTCACCTCTCAGTAGCTCATCTTCTTCAATCCTTGGACCATATCCTTTTCATCAATCACATCATCCTTCTACTAATGACTGGGGCAAGCCCACCATCATTTCTCTCGTTCCTATCATCAATCATAAATGTTTACTTTCTTCTCCTTCTTGAGGTCAAAAAAGTCACAAGTCAGCTTATAAGAAACCCAAACAGGTTCATTATCAAGCTCAGGTCAAAACTTCCAAGAGATCAAAATCCCCCAACAACTTGAACAATCTCAAAGTTGTAAATCAAGCATGATTCAAGAACGCACATCAACGTAACTATCAAGTATGGTGCAAATTTCATAAACCTATGGATGGAGAATTAAATCTCCTACATAAAAATCCTTGTTTCATAACAAATCACAGTCATTTATTGAGTGTGAACTCACCTCGATCATTGAGATCAAGGATAATATAACTCTCGATAAACAAACGTGCCTAGTCTCCCTTATCAAGGAAGTCACAAACATTGTTGTTGGATCTTACTACACAATAGCGACTTTGTCAGTCCCAACCTCTTAAAAACTATCAAAAATCTAAAAATAAAAAATAATTCAAAAATATAAAAAACATTGAGAAAACACAACAAAAATTAAAGGTATAAAGACCAAACATTACAATCAGGTATTGTTTACACATGGATGTTTCTTTCTTCCCTTCCATGCTATTCTTCTAAATTCTTCCTACTATTTTCATCCCTTCACTGATTTTTTAGTTAGCTTATTCGAACACATTTTGTGACATTTATCTCTATGGTATCTGTTTGACCTTGGTCTTTTATCACCTTGGTAAATTAAAGAACAACTGACCTCTTAGAGATCCTATCACATTTAACATCTAATAAACTTGTTACGAAGAACTTTTGGACATATTTGTTTACACTAGCCAATGTCATCATCATAAGCACTTTCACTTCCTTCCATCAAGCCATCAGTGGTTCTTAACCACTTGTCAAACAAGAGAGCTGAAATAAGTTTTCGAAAGCAAAAGAATAAAAATCAATCAAAAATCAAACGCTAAAAGCTAAAAAGCAAAATAAAATTGATATATTACTCTCTCTTGGGGTATTTCCAATAATCTATATCGAGCTATGGATGCCTGAATAGTAGTAGAGAAATGTTGGGATTAGAATAAAATACATCTTTGTTGGCTATCTGGTGTTGGTAGCAGAGAAATGTATGGCTATCCTTTCACCATCCATTCACACAATCACCTTTCATAATAAATCATTCCTACACATTGGCTAGGGTCTCTTCACTTGTTGTCTATTAAATCTTCACTTCAAGAGGTAATAAACTCCACATGCACACACTGGATCTTTATGAGTAAAAAGGATTAGTATGTTACCAAGTGTCTTATTTTGGACCTTGTTCAGACTCTTACAGTAGTCCACATCTCATCTCACGATTTGTGCCTTTGGCTAATTACTTCTTCATTATGAGGCTTCTAAGCTACATTCATATCATTCACATCATTCTTCTACTTCATTCAGAACATCCATGTTTATAAGATTAGTTTTTTTCCATGTTTTTGGGCACCTTTGTTCCCTTTTTCAAAAATAATTTTCTCCTTCCTTTTTGTCATGTGCTTTTAGGCCAACTTATGCTAGGGGCATCCTTGCTTCTTCCCAATATTTCATTGGTTTGTGTTCATCATCATGTTGAACCTATCCATAATGACCTTGGGTCTCGCTTCTACATGTGAAGAGTTTTCCTTTGAATACTCCCACCTAATCACTGGGGCATTTTTGCATCTTCACATTTCTCATACACACGTGGCCTTATGCCCTTGTACATCCCATCTATTGCTAGGAGAATCCATGCTTCCTTGTCTTTCTGTACATAGTTTCATTAAAATTTCAAAATCAACCAAAACATTCAAATAAGTTAGAAAAATCATCAAAAACATTCAAATATGTTTTAGAAAACTTCTAAAAATTGAAAATTATCCTACAAAATGTCACTCATTGGTTCTCACTTGTTCATTTGTGCGACTTGTAGATCATCTTGATCTACCTCCATCAACAAAAGCTAGGCTTCTTACTTCGTCTATACTCTGGGGCACAACAAGTTACCTGGTATTGTTTCGTAGTGCACATTACTTTTCAATCAGACCCAAGTGTCTGTAATTATTCCCCTCGCATGTATGTCCTTGCTTGGGGCACCATCATCAACCCTTGTCGTTAATTTTCACAGTCGTGAATCAAGCTTGATAATAAAAACATTATATTATGTTTCTCTGTTAGTTTAGCTTGTTTAGTTTCTTGTATTGCATTGCATTTTGTATGTTGCATGGAGTTAGGAATCTTTTACTTTCTCATATTGCATTACAATTTGTATGTTGTATGGAGTTGGTGTTTTCAGCAATGGAAAAATTTTCATAGTATGGCTTTTCATGTCATTCACCTTTGTCGTATGCTTATATTTTTTATAAGGACTGATGACGTAGCTCTTACGACAATATGATGACATCAAAATTGTTCCAATACATAGTGGCTAGAGGCTAAGATCTTTTATCCCCTCCTCCATATTTCTTCTGCATCACTTTCCTCTCACCCCTAATCTTCCATCTTACCAAGGCATCCTGCCCCTTCCCATTCTTCTATCTATCTCTCACCTTTTTCGATCGTCGATCGAGTTCTTCTATCACCCTATCGACACTCGAGGGGGCATCTCTCCTTCCTAATAATTTTTCTTCTATCCCTTCAAAATTTCTTCTATCTACTATCTTTGAAGTGGTGTCACTTACGCCACCCCAAAGAGGGGCAAATGTAGACACCCATAATTACACCCAAGCAATTTAAATACTTAAATTGTGCTAATTATCTCCTTTCTAGAAAATCGATGACATATCATCAAAAGTGCTCATATTCCCTCTTATTGTCATTAATTAATTACAATACGCTAATTGATTAAGTCACTTATCCAGCTAATAACCTAATTAATGGCCTTCCATTAATTATTTCTAGACTAATTAATTATTATTACTTAATTAGCCTTTCACTTCATTTAACTAATAAATCAACATTTGATTGATTTAATACCCTTCTAATAGCCTAAATCGTACTAATATTCCTCTCATTAGTTTCTATAAGCTTACATCTACCTATTTGTTAATCACCTTTGATTAATTAAAACATCCCCCAACTCCCATGACTTGCTAAGCATAAATTAAACCCTTCTAAAGTAATGTCAAATTTTATAAAGCAACCTTATCCATTCCTAATCCTTTTTACCTTTAACCCACATGCAATGGGATGAAGTGTTTCCTTTATCCATTAGGCTATATAAGGAGCCCTCCTTCTACTTTTATACCTACACCTAAACTCCTTGAGAAGGAAAATGCAAAGCATATAGCAAAATAGACTAAGACCTTGCTTTTTGTTTTCTTGAGAGTTCATCATCTTGAAGAGTTAAGCCTCTTTATTAAGTGCTTAAGTTATATGGGAGGTGTCAAAAGGGTCTTGTAGCCCAACTTTGACAAGCCGTCATTCCTAGGTTCTTCGAACATCAAGGATAACCATTTTTGATAGCCATGGAGCCTACCTAGGTTCCTTCATTTATATTTTTAGAGAATAGAGGATTTGTAGATGTTTAAACATTGTTAGGTTCAAAGTTTTGTATTAATGAATATTTCACATCTAACCCTTGTTCAATTCTTATCATGATTGTGCTTAATATGTTGTTTAATTCTTGCTAATTTAGACTATTTAGGTGTTAGTCTTTTACTCACATTTAGCATTAGTTTAATAACAACAAATGCACATAGATTCTAATGTGATTAATTCACTTATAGTCTTGTAATTAAGAAGAAAGGTATAGGTATCAAGCTTGTATGGTCTCTCGTAATTTGCATTTCTAACAAGGAAATGAGGAATAGCTATGGATTATAAGTTATAGGTCTTATATTTATGTATGTTTAATGGCCTTTGACCAATTATTGCGAAGGTCGATTATTGTAAATTAAAGTCATGTAGCAACAATATATTAAGTACTTTACTTACATGAGATTTTAAAAAATGTTTCTTAACAGGTAAGCCATGTGATTTTGTACTGGGAACTAAGGTATAAGTGATTGAATTTTTTAGATTTCAATCACGTTTATTAGTTAAATTGTTCTAAGATAAAGTCAAAAGAAAAGCATTATATTTTACTTATGTGAAGAGATACGGGTAAAGGAAATGAAAATTATTAATGATCTTTATTCTTGATCTTTGATGCTTTGAGTATATATGTATATGTATGTATGTATCTATATATATATATATATATATATATATATATATATATATATATACATGCTAGTGAAATACATTTGTTTAGGCATTTTAATGATATAATCTATAAGGATAAAGTGGACATCTTTCCATGCTAGTCATGTTGGACTGACCATGTGCATTTATTGTACATAATTTTTTAGATGCATGGATTCAAGCTGAGAGAAAGAAGGTTGACTAATTTTTTTTTATTTTCTATACCTACTTTTGTGAATTAACGAATGTAATTTCATTGAGTAAATGAAGGATTTCATAGTACGTTTTTTCATGAACATGGGAAATAATTAATTATAAAATTGGCCAAAAAGGATTTATGTGCTATCTTTAAATGAGATCCCTTCTTATATGTGTAGTTGCGAGTTCATTTAAGGATTGTTGGATGTTGTTGTGTAAATGTAATTGTTATCCAAAGTTCACCCCCCCAGGGTAAATTTTGATAACATGCATCAGATTTTTCAGTTCCAAGCAAGTAGGTCGATTCAGGAAAAATTCTCGAAATTGGCTAAGTCCTACTCCAAACAGTTTGGGACAGTTGGGACATCAAGGCGCGGATCGGCCGAAAAGCCTCCAGGTAGCCCGCGAAACAGTTTGGGACATCTAGGACAAATGGACGTGAAGGACAGGAACCGGCCGGTTTGGTCGAAACGAGGAACTGTAGAACAGGGACAATCGGGCCATTGAGACGCGCGGGACGCGGAAATCCGGTTCGGCCAAAGGAGAAGAAAATCGACTAACTGCTCGGGACATTTGGGCCTTGAGGACGCGAACCGCCTGGTTTGGCCGAAAAGGAGAACTTTCGCACTAAGTAGTCGGGACATCTGGGCCGCGAGGACACGAAGGACGTGAAGGATGTGAAAAGGCAAAGCGGCCAAGAGAAAAGGAAGCCCATTTCAGGCGGTTCGGAAGAATTTGTCCCAGACAGATAGTTGGAACAAATGTACACGAAGGACGTGAACCGGCCGGTTCGGCTGAAACGAGGAACTTCAGCACTGGGACAGTTGGGACAAATGGACGCGTGGGATGCGGATAGCCGAGAAACCCGAGGGCCAATCAGATCATGACACGTGTCACCGGCAGATGAGGGACAAGGAAGCCCATTTTGGGTGGTTTGGGAGTTTTTGTCCCAAACAGTTTGGGACATCCGGGACAGAAAGACGCGAAGGGCACGAAGAGCCGGCAGACCCACGGACCAACCAAATCATGACACATGTCACAAGGAGAAAAGTCCAAAAGGTCAGAGGGCGAGGTTTCAAGCACTGACCCGAGCCAATAAAAAGAAGACACGTGTCTATTGAAGTAGGGAAGGAGAGATAATCACGTGAACAAACAATGCATGCCACGTGTCGTCCAGGTGGCAGAGCGCGGGAAGAAATTTAAAAATCCGTTTCACCTATTTTGTGCCCTAGATCTTCGAGACCTCCATATCTTTTGATCCGAGGTCGATTTGCACGTTCTTTATATCAATGGAAATATTATGAAATTCTCTACGTGATTCTCGGGTTTAATCTTGAATTTTGGTGTAGCTTGGAGAGAGAAAATTGAGAAACACCTCTGACGCATGTTCATGGCCAGAAGTGACATTCCAGCGACCAAATTTAATGTAGAATGGGTCGCATTCTCCTGTAATCCGGTAAAAATGATAGGGTATGGGTTTTAAGGTCCCCCATGCCATTTTAATGCACCTGCAGTTAAGAAGGGATGGGCTCTCATGTTTTTATATGTTTTATGTCCCTTGGGCTCGACCCATGCAATGTAAAAGCTAGATTTGGCTCATTTCTGAAGGGGGAACATTTCTTTGGATAGCAAGCTTCTTCTTTCACCTGTAACAAGTGATTTTTGCAAGTATCAGACCTCTTCTAAAATTGTAACAGGTTTTCTACCTTTTTGATGTTGTAATACAAGGGTTTTGACAGTGGAAATGACAATACAGGCTCTGTGATCAGTTTTCAGTCCTCTGTTTGTGTTGCTTGTTTCATTTCAGACCTCTGATTACATCTTATCAGCTTGTGCATGATGTTTTATGTTGCATTTTATGATCTGTGTCTATCTACAGAACAAGAAGTGTTCACCACTCCTCCTTTGGTGTATCACCTATTAGTTTAGTTTCATTTTTCACTTTCTATCTCTGTCTCCTTGGATTTTAGAGTATGATTAGGTTTCAAACCTCTGTAGTTTTGCAAAATATAGATATAAATCCGAGGAGTTTGAGGAACCAGCCTCTAATCTAGAGATTCCTATCTCAGTTTCACAAGTCCCCACACTTAGAGAGAGGTTTCCATGTTGTGCAATCACACTGGATGCTAGAGTGATCAACCTAGAAGCCTGATCTGCATCCAGGGGTGCTGTGAGTCTGCAACAATAGTTTTGGCATGCCTGGTGGGACATAGAGGTCTCATTTTTATTGTAGCAGAGTTGATGTGCATCTGCTGCAATTTTCTTGCTTAAAAGAGCTATTATTTGCATATCTGGTGACTCCGAAGGGAAGAATCGATTGGTTCCAAGTGCAGGCCTAAAAACTCATGAGAAGAATCACCACAAGGTCAAGAGTTGGAGAAGAAGAAGTGTTGTTTGAATACCTGCAACTATCTCCGAGAAGAAGGCAAAGAGGAAGAAGGATTCAAAGGTCTCCATCTCCACCAAACAGAACTCTCTCAACTCCTCCACCTGGTAGACCTTTCATTCAGTCAACAAGGGTTTTAAGACCAATCAGAATGGCTCAGAACAATCCCTACGTCAACTTCACAGGCAGCAGCCCACTTGCTCTCAATGCACAACATCCAGTTCCTATTGTAGCCTTGAAGAACATTCTGTACTTCACTGGAGAAAATTAGACTACTCTAGGTGATCATGTTAAATATATTGCTAACCTTTGTGCAATCCATGAAATCAATGAAATCCAAGTGGTTGTCAAGTTACTGGCATCTTCCTTCAAGGGTAAAGCATTACAATGGTTTAGGAGCCTTGGAGCTAGTTCTATCACAAACTTGAATCAGCTGTGTATTGCACTTCATGAGTAATTTGGAGAGAAGGGAGACAACTTGTCTCTTTTGGAGCAGCTGAAAACTATCAAGAGAGCCCCCAACGAGCAGCTGACTGACTTCAACTTCAGATTTCAAAGGTCTTGGGATAGGATTCCAGTGGCAGTCAGGCCAACAGTAGAAGGTGCTTTTCTATATTACCTTAAAGCTTTGAATTCTGATATTTCTATGTTAATTCAATCCATGGGAGGCACAACCTTACCTACCGCTTATATAGCATTTCCATTAGAGCCAAAAACTATCTTATTCAAGCTGGTAAACTGGCTCCTAGGCCTCCCATGCCCTTGTATCCAAACTTAGAAAATCCAAGCACTAGTCAAGCACCCACTTTGGCTCCTATTCCCACTCCTAGAAACCAAAGTTCAAGTGAAACTTCTACTTCATCCTCTGGTGCTTCAAATGAACTCCAAGAGGTCATGAAACAGTTGCAAAATTTAGGAAATGAGCTAGTTACTATCAAAAGAAAGAAAACTCAAAGTGCTAGACCGTATCAGCCTCAAGCACAATACCAGGCTAGGCCCCCATACCAACAAAATAGGTCACCAAATCAGGCTGTAAATCAAAATCAAAGCCAAGTAAGGCCTCCCGCTAATAGACCATTTCAGCCCTATAACCCCAATGTTGTGTCTACTTCTAAAGCATTAGTGTCAGTCCAAAATAACATGGCCCAAGAATATGATTGGTGTTTCCCATGTAGTCAGCCACATAACCAATCAATGTGCTTTAACGGTGCATTAAATCAAGCTCTGATGGTGCAAACCATTGGTGGGTTGCAAGAGTCCAGCCATGAAGGAGATCAGTAGTAAGAAGCACCTCAGCAAGGAACATCTCCGAATGAAACTAATCTTGTCAATTGGCAGGCCGAAGATTTCTATGGTATGAATCAAATACCCTCTCAAAGTGTTGCAACCAACACAAGGTCAAAAAGGAGAAATTTGGGTGACGAGCAGCCATTGGCCCTAAATAGTTCACGACCTTCTGTCACTCCACAAGGTGTTGGCAAACAAAATGTAGTTCCAAACATGCAAGGAGCACCCAAACCAGCCCCTAAACCAACTCAGATGCCATTTGTTGCTGCCCAAGTGTAAGGAACGAATGTGCAAGCTAGGGGACAGCAGAGGGATGCTTCATCCCAATTCAACATCATTTATCGATGAAGAAGACAAATGTAAACATATCAATGTGGGAATCACTATCCATCCCAGGCCAGAGAGATTTGCTACAAGCTGCCATGGAGGACTGGTCAACTTCAAATCAACAGTCCAAATGCAAGAGAAGGTACTCACAAATGCTGCACAGCTTAAAGGAAACCATGGAGGACAACAAGGTAAAATGTTGAAGCCCCCTCCATTTTATATTTCATTGATCATAGGAGATAGATTGGTACATAATTGCATGATTGACTCTGGGGCAAGTAGTTCAGTAATGCCCAAGTAAATAGCTGATCAATTAGGGCTTCAATATGAAGTCATCTCCAAGGGTGTAGTGCAATTAGACGGGACAACAGTGACAACGGTTGGAGTAATCAAAGGTTTGAGCCTCACACTGCACGCATGTCCCAACGTAATAGTGTTACAAGATGTGTCAGTCATAGACCTGCCACCACTCTTTGCATTGTGCTTGTCAAGAGACTTCACTGCTAAAATTGGAGGCTATCTTTCGGTGGATTGGTCACACATGTTGTTCAGAACAAGGTATGGAACTAAGGCCACAATCAGGTCTGAACCTATTGCGAACTTTCACATTGAGCCTTACACTACCAGCCAAATCAATACCAACTGTTCAGCGTTTGATCAAGAAGATTATCCAAGCACTGATGAAGCTGACACCAAGGTTGGAAGTATCCCAGATTTGACTCTTGATGAATGGGCAAGCAAAGTGCATGCCTTTGATCCTTATCAAGAAATAGAAGAATCTGAGCTAGGGGTTTATTGTTTACATGAAGAGGATCAACCTCTCCCCAGCATCACCAAGCCAGATCATAAGGACAAGAATGAAGTATGGAAATTGTTCTTTGATGGGTCAAGGAGTAGACAAGGTGCAGGAGGAGGAGCTATGCTCATTTCACCGCAAGGTATAAGGTATTACTCAGCCTTCCGTTTCCAGTTTTCCTGTTCAAACAACACGGCTGAGTATGAAGCCTTAATTCATGGACTGCACTGGGCAATGAAGAAAGGCATCAGGAATTTACAAGTATTTGGTGATAGTGAGCTGGTCGTAAACCAAGTCAAAGGAAAAAATGCTGCCAAAAATGATCTGCTTAAGTGCTACAAAAATCGGGTATGGGATCTTATTGAAGATTTTGAAGCTTTTAGCATCAATTCCATCCCAAGAAAAAGGAATGAAGCCGCTGACAGACTTGCAGCAATTAGGGCTACGTTTGATGTTGTAGAGAGTATCAAAAGTGAGAAATCTCAGCCTCATATCAAATTGGTTGTGAGACCAAATTTGTTCTAGATAACAACACAAGTTGGCAACTCTTCGAGAATGACTAGCAAATTGTTAATTTCCTACAAGAAGAAGCTGAGTTCTCACCAGAAATCAAGATAAGTTACATCAGCAATATGGTGACCAAGTGGTGCAGCTGAGGACTTACAAATTACCAAAAGGCCTCATAACCTTGGAGTCAATCTTCAACCCGAATGATCAATTCCGGAAGGAGAAAGCAAACATTCAAGTGAAGGGTGAAGATTCAGAGCCTATTTTAGTGGAAGAAGGCAAAACATTGCAGATTGGCAAAGTAAGTACCTCACAATAGAAATCGACTTTGTTCACTTTGTCAAGAGTTCCCGATATCTTTTCTTGGACTTACAAAGATCTAAAAGGTTTCAACCCAAAGCTGGCACAACATACTATTGAGTTGGGTCCAGAATCCAAGCCCGTTAGGCAAAAGAAAAGGCTAGTGAATCCCCATATTGAACCTCTCATGAGGAAAGAGTTAAGCAAGCTTATTGAGGCCAGTATCATCTTCCCCATCAAACACTCGAGTTGGGTTGCAAACTTGGTGCCAGTGAGAAAAAGAAATGGAGAAATCAGACTGTGTGTTGACTTCAGAGACTTGAACAGAGCCTCCCTCAAGGACCATTACCCACTCCCTTCCATGGAACAAATATTGCAGGTTGTAGCTGGTTCAGAAAGGTTCTCACTACTTGATGGATACTCAGGCTATAATCAGATAATGGTGAAGGAAGAAGATTAATTCAAGATGGCTTTCACCACCAAATGGGGCACCTATGCCTACAAGAAGATTCCATTTGGCCTATCAAATGCTGGAGCAACATTTCAGCAAGCTATGGATATGGCATTCAAGGGGTTGATCAACAAAATAGTTTTGATATATCTTGATGACATCATTGTATTCTCCAAAAATGTAGTGGATCACCTTTTTCATCTCAGCGGGTATTTCGAGAGGTGTAGAAGGTTCGGAGTGTCGTTGAATCCAAAGAAGTGTATATTCTTGGCACACGAGGGCAAATTGTTGGGCCACATTGTCTCTAGGGAAGGGCTAACAATTGATCCTGAAAGGGTTGAAGCCATCCAAACACTCCCATTGCCACACCACAAGAAATCTCTTCAAAGCTTCTTAGGAAGGATAAACTTTGTCCGTATATTTGTGCCTAATTTTGCCACTCTTGTGAAGCCTCTAACAATGATGTTGAAGAAGAGTCTGGCATTCAAATGGATAGCAGAAGGCAAAGAGAGTTTTGAAAGCATCAAGCATGCAATATCACAAGCTCCAACTCTTATCAACCCAAAATTTTCAAAGGACTTCATGTTGTATGCGTTTGGAGGATCAGACACAATCTCTGCTATCTTAACACAGCTGAATAGAGAAAGTTCAGAACAGCCCATAGCATTCTTCAGCCAAACCTTGGAAGATTACGAAATAAAGTATTCTTTCATCGAAAAGCATGTCCTTGCTGTCATCAGGAGCTTGAAGAAGTTCAGACATTTGGTCTCAAACAATAAGATTCAACTGCTAGTCTCACATGCTGGGGTTAAGGATTTCCTCCTCAACAAGGATTTGAATGAGAAAAGGGTAGGTTGGATCACCCGTATCATGGAGTATGACATTAAGATCAAGATCACCAAGCTGGTAAGAGGGAAAGGATTGTGTGAGCAGCTGGTTTTGGGGAAGCAAGAGGAAGCATGCAACGAAGAAGAGGTTGTTTTGACAGTCCAGGACAGTCATGAGCCAAGTGGCAAACAAGAAGAATACAATGCTTCTCTGACTCCTTGTTGGACCCAAGGTATTATGCACTTCCTAAGCACAGGCCTATGCCCTCCAGAGATGAACAAGACCCAAAGGAGATACTTCAGGTTGCAGGCTATTCCATATGCCATTGTTGATGGAATTTTGTTCAAGAGAGATGTGAATGGAGTGTTGCTGAGATGCATTAGCACAAATCAGATTCAAAGGGTATTAGAAGAGTTCCATGATGGACCAGCTGGCAGCCATTTTGCACCAAGAGTGATAGCTCTAAAAATCATGAAGGCTGGTTATTATTGGCCTAAAATCTTCAGTGATTGCTATGCATGGATCAAGAGGTGTAAGAATTGTGCATTATTCACAAGAAAAGAGAGACTTTCTGCCCTTCCATTGCATCCAATCTCAATTGACCAGCCATTCATGCAATGGGGTTTGGACTTCATTGGAGTCATTAATCCCAATTCAAGCCAAGGGCACAAATGGATTTTGATAGCCACAGACTACTTCACCAAATGGACAGAAGTAGTAGCACTCAAAGAGGCAAATGAGTCTAACATCTTAGACTTTTATGAGGGGATAACAACCAGATTTGGTGTACCTGCTACAATAATCTCTGATAATGCATTGGAATTCATTGGATCTAAGGTGACTGAGTGGGCTATCAAGAATGGTATTTACCTAAGCACTTCATCAAACTATTACCCTCAAGGTAATGGCCAGGCCAAGTCTACAAACAAGAACTTGTTGAGGATCATTAGGAGGACTCTTGACGAGAATCAGAGGTCTTGGCATACCAAGCTGAAATCAGCCTTATGGGATGATAGGATCACTCCCAAAAGATCCACAGGTAATTCTCCATTCAGGCTTGTCTATGGAAAGGAGGTAATCTTGCCCATGTCACTGGAGTTGCCAACACTGGAACTCATGAAGCAGCTAGAGTTGCTTGAATTTGAGCCTATGGAGGTGAGGTATGCAGAGTTGATGGAGCTGCAAGAGATCGTAGATCGGCATCCCAAGCAATGGAAAAGTATCAAGCTTTGATTAAGAAGACCTTTGATAGGAAGGCTAAAGATAGATCTTTTCAAGTTGGAGATCTAGTGTTGAAATGGGATGTGGATAGAGAAAACCCGGGAAGGCATTCAAAATTTGATGCCATTTGGAGTGGCCCATACATGGTCACAAAGTGCATGAACAACAATGCTTTCCAATTAGCCTCATTGGATGGTGAAGAACCTGCAGATTCCAAATCAATGGAATCTATCTCAAGCATTGCTTCTAGAGGGAAGTTCACTACCTCTGTAAATAGTAGATTAGATTTTCTTTCCTCCAAGTGCTTGTGCACATTGTTTTGCTATAGGTTAGTTTTGTTTTCCCTAAGTGCTTTGGCATAGCTTGCTGTCCATGGAGATGTTTGGCAGTCCTTGCTTTCATCAGGTGACATTCCATCTTCCTCCTTACACATTCTGAGTTAGTTGGGTTCTGAATAGAATATTTGATGACTCCATGCCCAATGGACTACTTCTGGCTACCGATCTTTTCACCTAGCAGGCAGGTGACCCCGAAAAGTCACCAAATTGTTATCCAAAGTTCACCCCCTAGGGTAAATTTCGATAACATGCATCAGAGTTTTCAGTTCCAAGCAAGTAGGTCGATTCAGGAAAAAATCATGAAATTGGCTAAGTCCTACTCCAGTTTGGGACAGTTGGGACATCAAGGCACGGATCAGCCGAAAAGCCTCTAGGCGGCCCGTGAAGCAGATTGGGACATCCAAGACAAATGGACGTGAAGGACGCGAACCGGCCGGTTCAGCTGAAACGAGGAACTGTAGCACAGGGACAATCGGGCATGTCGGGACATGTGGGATGTGGAAAGCTGGTTTGGCCGAAGGAGAAGAAAATTGACTAACTGCTCAGGACATTTGGGCCTTGAGGATGCGAACCACCCGGTTCGGCTGAAAAGGAGAACTTTCACACTAAGTAGTCGGGACATCTGGGCCGCGAGGATGCGAAGGATGTGAAAAGGTGAAGTGGCCGAGAGCAAAGGAAGCCCATTTTGGGTGGTTCGGAAGAATTTGTCCCAGACAGTCCGGGACAGTTGGAACAAATGTACGCAAAGGACGTGAACTGGCCGGTTCGGCCGAAATGAGGAACTTCAGCACTGGGACAGTTGGGACAAATGGACGCGTGGGACGTGGATAGCCGAGAAACCCGAGGGCCAATCAGATCATGACACGTGTCACCGAAGATGAGGGACAAGGAAGCCCATTTCGGGTGGTTTGGGAGTTTTTGTCCCAAACAGTTTGGGACATCCGGGACAGAAAGACGCGAAGGGTGTAAAGAGCCGGCAGACCCGCGGACCAACCAAATCATGACACGTGTCACAAGGAGAAAAGTCCAAAAGGTCAGAGGGCGAGGTTTCAAGCACTGACCCAAGCCAATAAAAAGAGGACACGTGTCCAATGAAGCAGGGAAGGAGAGAGAATCACATGACCAATCAATGCATGCCACGTGTCATCCAGGTGGCAGAGCGCGGGAAGAAATTTAAAAATCCATTTCGCCTGTTTTGTGCCCTAGATCTTCAAACCTCCATATCTTTTGATCCAGAGCTCGGATTCACATGTTCTTTATATCAACAAAAAGCTTATGAAATTATCTACATGATTCTGGGGTTAATATTGAATTTTGGTGCAGCTTGGAGAGAGAAAATTGAGAAACGGATCTGACACGTGTTCATGGCCAGAAGTGACATTCCAACGACCAGATTTAATGCAGAATGGGTCGCATTCTCCTGTAATCCGGTCAAAATGATAGGGTATGGGTTTGTAAGGTCCCCCATGCCATTTTAATGCACCTATAGTCAAGAAGGGATGGGCTCTCATGTTTTTGTACGTTTTCTGTCCCCTGGGCTCGACCCATGCAATGTAAAAGCCAGATTTGGCTCATTTCTGAAGGGGGAAACATTTCTTTGGATAGAAAGCTTCTTATTTCACCTGTAACAAGTGATTTTTGCAAGTATCAGACCTCTTCTAAAAATTGTAACAGGTTTTCTACCTTTTTGATGTTGTAATATAAGGGTTTTGACAGTGGAAATGACAATACAGGCTCTGTGATCAGTTTTCAGTCCTCTGTTTGTGTTGCTTGTTTCATTTCAGACCTCTGATTACATCTTATCAGCTTGTGCATGATGTTTTATGTTGCATTTTATGATCTGTGTCTATCTACAGAACAAGAAGTGTTCACCACTCCTCCTTTGGTGTATCACCTATTAGTTTAGTTTCATTTTTACACTTTCTATCTCTGTCTCCTTGGATTTTAGAGTAGGATTAGGTTTCAAACCTCTGTAGTTTTGTAAAATATAGATCTAAATCAGAGGAGTTTGAGGAACCAGCCTCTAATCTGGAGATTCCTCTCTCAGTTTCACAAGTCCCCACACTTGGAGAGAGGTTTCCATGTTGTGCAATCACACTGGATGCTAGAGTGATCAACCTAGAAGCCTGATCTGCATCCAAGGGTCTTTGTGAGTCTCAACAACAATAATAATTAATAAAATTTTAAAATGAATATGAATTATAAGGAGTCGACTTATAAATGGGTACTTGGAACATTTTTAATATTGTATCAATAAGTAAGTACTTATGAATCCTATGTTATGCAAAAACATACATGTCATTAGTTGACATTATTATTTAACAAGACTAAACAAATAATAAGATGTCATTCCGGACTATCATCATAATCCAGATATCAGACCATAGAGCTTATGGTATCCAATATATTATCCTTAAATATTCATCATATTATTATATTATCAATGAATGTTGACTGGTCTTATAGAGTGTGTTAGACACATAGTTTCTAGAGATAAGTGACCATTACAACATTCGATGACTGTAAGGATACTGGTTCGAGGTAACAATATAAATTAACAAGTGACCTCAGAATGGTAAGATAAATTGTGAAGATGTAAGGTTGATATAATGGAAATAAGGTCCTTTCAGGTCTCATGAAAAGGATAGATAGGTTCAAGAACCAATTATAATAAGATTTATGTCTTAAAGGGACTAAGGAAAGCGAAATACCCTTGCCCTCATAATGGAAAGTCTATTTAAAGACCATTTTTAATTGCACACATTAATTATTTTTCATTTCCTCATTTTAAATCATTAGGGAAAGTGTAGACCTTTTTGTGGAAGCAAACCAATTGGGAGAACTAATGTATCCATTTTAGTTCTATAAATTTGAAAAACCTTCTTCACAGAATCACCATACTTATAAAAAAGGATTTCATTTGGTGTTGGAACCCTAAAAGCAACTAATTACATAAGGTGTGAAGCCTTGTGCCGAGGGATATAGGGTGTAAAGGCACGCACATAAGTATTCCTTGGAGAGGTGTAAAGAGTTGTACCAAGGCAGGATGGAGTTAGGACTTTTGGACAAACATGAAAAACATGCACATATGGAGTGAACAAAAAGTGACCAGATACAAATGTAGATGAGCTATGGAGACTTATGATTCAAGAAAAGGACATTCTAGGGAATCATTACGCTTAACATGAAATGATAAGGATTCGAGGTTGTTAATAATTAGGTGGCACATGCATGATAAAGAAAATCGATTGAGGGAAACACATGGTGACATGTGGAAGATTCCTAAGTAGTGGTAGAGAAATCATAAGAAGATTCCAGGAGGCTTGCGTAGATGCAAATGAATAGTTAGGAGAAGATTCCTTCAAGTGCTTTTTCTAGATGGTTGTTTCTAGAAGATATGAGGGATGAATGAGGAAGTATTGTGTAATAATTATAATAGATAGCTCTCGATGTAAATAAATTTATGCTACTATGAATTTTTTTCCATGGATAGAACTTCTTGGTGTAATCTTAGCTACTATTTTTGACTTATCAATTTAATGAAGCATTTTCGTAACACTTTTGCAATGGATCTTGATCTATGTTTTCCCCTTATGTTCATGTGTATTTTGTTGGTTTCCTCAATGTTAATTCAAGGTTGATTCTACTTTTATGTGATCATGTTAAATCTATTTTTGGGATACATCAACTAGGAGTAAAATTTTACATCTAAAATCATATGGATAATTGCATTTATCCTCTCATTGTAATACATCCCCATGTTTAAAAAAAATTCTCATGAATCTCACATAAAGGAGGGGCTCAGAGCTTGTGCACCTTAGGTGAGCTCCATACTAATCCGATGATATATCGATGCTCTTGGGTTTGGTTATTAAAAAGTAGTACTATAGATACTACATCTTGGTTTTGTTGCCTAGACCACTTTTCAAAGCTGTTGTGAGAATGGTATGTGATGACATAGCACTTGACCTTGGACAAAGTCAAAGTATGGCTGAAAAGAACAAAGGGTGAGTATGCTAAGAGATTTATTACGGGACCTAAGATTAATGCACATAAATGGGTAGAATAAAATTTGTATCATGATTTGTATGAGACCATATTTTGTTGTTTTCTAGTGGAGTTGTATGAATGGATTTTGGCGTATGCATCGAAATCAAGATGGTACTATAGATCTCTTGTGTGGACCCAAGATGAGTATCGAGGTTGCAAGTTTTGATCCGGCTTGGACATGTGCTATTGATCACTTTGGTGGAGTAAAGTGTTGACAATTTATACCTTGGAGTATGTAATTCATACATATTTCTGTCAAGAGATTGTTGAGTTTGAATTTTGAGAGAGCCAAGAGGATTGTTCTTACGTGTTATACCTTTAGCTAAAAATATCTTGATCATTACACTAAGTTTGGAAGCATTTCATATGGTCATCTAAGATTCTTCTAAGCTACGGGAGAGGAAGCTAGGGTGGAGGAAGATGGCAGACCTTGCAGCTGAAAAGGAGAGGGAAGAGAGATGACTCAACTATAATGAATCTTGTGAGAGGGAGTTAGATAGACAATGTGAAGTTTTAGGAGCAATGTATTTATGGAGGAAGACTTTACAAGAAGTAATTAAGGTTCATGCAGAGGACACGAAGCTCGAGAATTTTATGCTACCACATCTTGGCAAGCATAGAAGAGAAACCCCCTTGACTTCTAGAGAAGGTTTGGCATATGAAGAAAGAAGAGGATTCATTGGCGCGCATGTGAATCCACCTGGTCATCAACCCTTGGCACTTAGTTTTCCAAATCTAGAGATAAGTATTACTAACCTGGTTAGTATTTGTGAAAGTGATTGATAAACACCCAGAGGTATAAATTTTCATTTGGCACATCTATGGCTACACAATCATTTCCTATGTTTAGAGGTATATTTTCTAGAATGACATTTGGGAAAATTATAGGTACACAAAGCTTGGGTATCACATATGGAAGCGGCATGGGATACACATCTAGTAGCGATGCAATATCATAGACTATTGGTGCATAGTTTAGCACAATAGTGGGGATACAAGGCGTGACCACTTCAGGACCTTGACCAGCCTATAGGAGGTGGATCTGGTGGAATAGGAACTAGTGGACCTGGTGGATCTAGAGGATCTGGTGGATTAGGAGGGACAAGTGTTAATGGATCTAGTGTATCTAGTGGTAGAGGCAACACTAGAGGAAATTAAGGTTCTATATTGGGTGGACAAGGGCCTCAACCACCCCACAAATTATTTTTCAAAATGTATTTACACCTACCAGACTAGAAAGGTGTTGAGGATACATTAGAGAATGTACACAAGTGTGAGCTACTATGGCATGCAAAGGGGATCACTACCCTGGAATGGAAGGAAAGTCAATTTTTAACAATGTTGCAGGGACACATGCATAATTTATACCAGTATATGACCCCCACCAAACAAAGGTGGTAGATTATAACACACTGGGTAATTCCTTCTTAGTTGAGTTTCATAGTCCTGAGTTTCAACAGAAGAGCATTAACACAATGAAGGAAATTCAACAAGGTATGTCAAAGATTGTGTGGGAATATGATGTGCATTTTAAGACTCTCTTGTCAAAAATGTGGTATGAAATTTATCCTTTTGAGCATGCTCAATGGTTTGTTAGAGGGTTGATAACACCTTTTAGGAGAGCACTTTCACACAATACCTTCACAGACCCACACGAGGCCTTAGAGTCTACCCTACGTGCTAAGGCCATGGGAAGCTTGGATACTAGTGTTAGCCCTTCTCTTGAAGCTCATATTATTGTAATGAAAAAGAATATGGAGAATCTATCTAAAAACTCATCCCATGAGACTCACAAAGGGCCTATAGTGCATAGATTTTCAGGTGGAGGGGCATAAAAGGGACAATTATCCTCAGAGATCGGTGTGCACCATTAAAGTAGACTATGATATTTTGCATAGAGATCATCATACAAGTAGGTGTCCTCTACTGCAACATGTGATCCATAAGAATGTTTCTTACTACTGCAATATTTTCACCTCTACTACTCATGAGACTAAGGATTGTAGATTAATTGACCAAATACATGATGCCATTGATATTAGTGTGTACCACACCGACATTGCAAATAATTCTAAGGATAATGGTCCTCACTATGAAGGTTGTGTGGATTGAGGAGCCCATGGAAGAAGCTTCATGGAGGATTTTGAGATCAAGAAACCCCTGGTGGACAAAGTGAGTTCTCACATAGAACTTTCTATAACTATGGATCGATGGAGCACTAGAAGCATGAATGTCCTAATCTATTGCAATTCTCGTGATGTGGGAAGAAGCACAAGTATGAGGAATTCCTAGAGTTATTTGAACACATGAGCCAATAATAGTGGAAGGATAAAGGCACAAGAATGGTAAGTGTGAAGAATGCCGACTCACAATGGATGCCAAAGGTAGCACATGAGTTAGAGTTAGAACCTATATTGGTGAGCACGTGAGCTAAGCTTGGACGTGCAGTAAATACCAAAGCAAAGGTTGTTGGTTACTAGAGAAGAGGTAGTTCCCAGGAATTATTTAGACCCTAGTCATCAGAAAGAGGTTTTCAAGAGACCATGGATGTAATTTGAAGCCTATAAGGAGAGATCCACTACCCGAAGGAGAAGTAAAGGTAGTTAGAATAGAGGAAGAGTATTGAGGCTCCATAGAAGGATCTGGATGAAGTCAGGGAAGTATGCAAAATGTTGAGGCAAGAGAATATCCTCCCTCTATTAGGGGAATGGTTACAGGAAAAGGTACCATGCACCGGAGGAGAGTGTGAGCGATAGGTCTTACATTCTAACCTTCCCCTTATACCACCGATTATGATAAGGAGATTACCCTAAATGCAGTAATTGATGGGTGGCTTCGAGAAATATTCGATCGACACAGTGCATAAGTTAATGTTCTCACTATAGATGTATGGCATCAAATGGGAAGGCCCCCATTACAACCATCTTCAAATGTTTTGGATATGGATAGCAAGACAAAGGTGATGCCCATTGGTTTCTTGAAGGATGTTATTATCACAATCCAAGGGGATGAATTCACCTGAGACTTTGAATTCTTGGTGCTAGCTAAGGAGGGAAACTTTCCAAATTACTTGGGTGCCCCTAGTGTGATAAGAATAATGTTGACCTATGGTTCAATAAGGAGTACATAAGTTTTAAAAATAAGAAAGAATGGGTTGTTATCCCTCTAACTCGATAGGAATCCAACACCCTATATTGAGCCCTTAGGAGAATAATTCCTTGATATAATCTATGTGTGCACTATCCAGGACCCTGAAGTTATACAACCAATAAAGGAGGGCATTATTCAATGGGAAGACATTCAATGTATGAGTGATACAACTAGTTTATCATGTGATAATTGGGAAAACAAGACTTATGAATTAATTGGGAGGTGATTGAGAGGATCCATTACAAGAGTAATAAGGGTGTGCCCACCGAGGTGCCTAAGCGGGAAGTAGTTACAAAGATACAATGGGGATGTAAACCTTGATGTTTTCCTATGAGCCATGGAAGCTCTATGGATATGTGAGATCGAACGAAGGAACATGCTTGTCTACAATTTGCCTAAAACCATAGGGCGTTGGTGGATGGAGCATCAGGAAAATATTCTAGGGTGGAGCGAGGTGAGGATTGCACTCTCTATTAGGTTCTTCAAGAGAAATGCACCAACTAAAATTGGTGTCTATGATGGCAAATAATCTTCCTCAGATCATGTCTAGGAGTGTGAGAGGATCTGAATGGAAGGAACGAAATATTTACCTCCTTCCCTCTGGATGCACAAGTTTTAATCCACACTACAAGATTGTCTACATAAATGGTACATTCATTCAAAGTTACAACACAAATAGGGAGCTGATGGGAGAACCCAAATGACTCTATTCAAACGTTTCAATATAAAAGTATTAAGCCCTTGGTGAACAAGTCATTTCATGTTGTTAAGCATCTAACTATGGGAGAAAGTCCCATGGAAAAGGATAGAATATTGGAATTATTGGGTGAGCTTGGCTTAGAAGGGCACTCGATGAGGGAGAATAAGACGAGATACAACTTGAGCACACTTACATAGAGAAAGAGAAGGGAAATATGGTCTATGTGATAAATGGAAAGGAAGTGGATAACTATGGGTATGTATGAAGTAATAGATATTGCTAATGAGCAATCGTTTTCCTACCATGAACCTCTCAAAACAAAGAAGGTTAATATTGGCTCAGGGAATGAAACTTAAAGAGGCTACTATTCAGGACTATTTTTCAAAAAAAGAGGTTTCAAAGATCATTGATATGTTGCATGAGTATCAAGACTTATTTCTATGTGGGTCCCATGAGCTTAAAATAGTTCACCACTCCTTAGGGGAAATGAAAATCAAGTTAAAGGAAGGAGAACACCTGATTTGGAAGAGACCTTACCAAATGAACCCAAATCGCACATCCGAGTAAAGGAAGAGATAGAAAAGATGATCACATCAGGCATCATTAAGGATGTTGAGGAATTAGAATGGATAAGCCCAATGGTTATCAACATTAAAAAGGATGGGAGGATAAGGATCTGTGTTGATTATAGATATTTGAATGTGGTATTTTTCATTGATCCCTTTCCCACACCTTTCACCGAAGAAATCATGCGGCGAGTAGTGGGTGCGAGATCTATTCCTTCAAAGATGGTTTTTTAGGATATCATCAAGCTATAATCGTAAAGGAAGATCAAGAAAAGACAAATTTCACCACTAAATGGGGAATTTTTCCTACACGGTCATGCCTTTCGGACTAAAGAATGTACCTCATGTTTTTTTCTTATAGTGGTCCAGGAATTTTAGGATTTATCATAAGTTCCTTAAGGTATACCTTGATGACTGGAAAATGTATGGACTAGTGAAATACCATTGTGAAAATTTATGGTTGATCTTTGAGAGATGTCAATAGCTACACATATCCCTCAACATCAAGGAACTTCTCTTCACTACTCCATTTGGAACCTTATTGGGGCATATCATATGTAAGGAAGGGTTTTGGTGTATCTGCCAAATTTTTCATTATTTTGGGATTGGGGAGCCTACTAGATAGAGCACAAAGTGCATAGATTCCTTGGACATATGGGGAATTACCAAAGTTTTACTAAGGGTATGCCAAAATTTCCGCACCACTAGAGGAATTGTTGAAAAACACATGTACATTCTATTGGGGAGAGGCGATAGATGACATTTGATACATTGAAGAATAAGCTTATCACTGCACCCATATTACACTTTCTTGTTTGGGATAAGCCATTCCATGTACATGTTGATGCTTTGGTAACAACAATTGGGGAAATATTATCACAACTTGGAGAAGGAATTTTTTACCACCCCTTGTGTTTTTCTAGTAGAAATTTGACACCAACAGATAAAAAATATACTACTACTGAGTGCGAAGTACTATCAATGATCTACATGCTATAAAAATTTAGGTAATATCTATTGGAAACACCCTTCATATTCTACATGGACCATGTGGCATTGAATTAATTGGTGAATAAGCCCATTTTACAAGGGCACATATGTCGGTGGGTCATGTTGTTTCAAGAGTTTGAGTTTACAATTGTGAAACTAGGAAAGAGTAACTCAGGGCCTAACCATTTATCAAGGATTGACTCAGGGGAGGAAATGTAGAGCATTGAGGATATAATTCTAGATGCACAACTATTTATATTGTGGCACATGCCCTCTAACTTGGAAGATATTGTTGTGTTTCTCAAAATGGGTGTGGCACCAGAGGGAATGCGAGACCTTAAAAATGAAGCAGATTATCCATACATGCCACACCCTACATACTAATTAGTGGATAATTATAAAAGTTAGGTCATGATGAGGTTTTGTGCCGGTGTATGTTAGAACATGAGCATGTTGCAGTCATGGAGAAATCACATGGTGGGATTGTAGGAGGACACTATGCAGGGAATGCCACTATGTAGAAGATTCTACCAAAATGGCTTTAGTGGGAAAGCATCTACCAGGATTGTATTGAATTTTATAAGCCTCAAGGCCTATGACCGTTACCAACACCTTATAAAACTAGGAAAAAGGATGAGATTCCCTTGAGACCGACAAATAGCGCATATAAATTTTAGAAGTGGGCCATTGATTTTGTAGGACTGATTTCACCTACTTTAAAGGATGAGTTTTCACTCTATCATTACTTGTACTAATTACTTAAAAATATGGGTAGAGACAACGCCTATAAAGGATTGCATAACAACCATAGCAACAAGATTTCTGTGGGAAAACATACTCAAGAGGTATGGGTTCCCTTTCAGCTGACCAGTGACAAAGGCATGCAATTTTTGAATGATACAATTAGGATTTTATTAGTAGAGTTCATGGTGGACCATCACAAGACCACCTCGTATCACCCTCAAGTCAATGGATCCACTAAGGAATTTAAAAATATACTTTGCGTCATACACTCGACCAAAATTTGTGATCTAGGAAGATAGGATTGGGATGAAAAAGTCTCAACAATACTATGGGAATATAGGACAACCTACAAGAGATTGAACAAGGCCACACCATTCCAATTGGTGTTTGGTAAAAGTTGTTTCACCAATAAATTTTCTGCTATCATTCCTACGTATTGCATGCACAAGAGGATTAGCTGATGAACAAGCACTATAGGAGCGCATGGAGAAGTTAATACAATTGGACAAAAGGCAATCACTTACTAGGTGGAGTTAGAAGACTGAAAAGGCATGAAAAAAGCATGGCATGATCGCCATATTAAAAACAAACAATTTGAGGTTGGGCAAATGGTCTTGCTTTATGACTCCAATTTTTTTGTGCCATCTGAGAAACTAAAAGTCCATTGGTTATGACCATATATCATCTTGTACATCCTCAATTCAGGTGCATGTCAGTTATAAACACTGGATAGGATGAGGTTACCAAGTTACTTCAATGGGAGTAGGCTGAAGCCCTACTATAAATAAGGATTCTGTAATATGAAATAAGGTAGTTTTCCAATTATTTTTTATTTATTTTATTAATTTTGGTTATTTCTTTTATCATCATTTAAGGCTTTGTTTTGTGCATTAGTGTGTTGGTAGTTAATTACATTGTAAGAGGTTCTATGCGTAGGGGACTGTGCATAATTTTTTGTGTGGGGTGAGGTAGTAACTATATTGAACATGAAGGCAAAAATGTTGGGAATATTAGCACAAAGGAAGAAGAATGAGTGATGGGATGGAAAATGTGTGTGGATAGAAAAGGTACATAAATTTCATGCAGTTAGGAAGGTGGGTTGAAATAACGTGAAGACCACAAGAAGGGAAGGATTGCACGGTATGACATAAGTGTAAGCACAACACCAGTTCATACAATAAATACACATAATAATACTTAATATATTCCATTCATTTTCATATTACACATAGCCATTTATATAGGAAATAGCTTTCCTATAAGATAGGAGGGAGCTATAACCTCTCCTTAAATCTCTCACCAAACTCCTATTCACGTGAGTTGTTTATTAACAACTTCACGTATTACAAATATTAGTTATAACAAAACATATAATAAATAATATGAGTTGTTAACCAACTCATATTATATTACAATTAATAATCATGATTAATAATGTAAACAATATTAATCCTAACATTCACCCCCTTAGTGTGAACATTATTAATCACTAATCTTCACCCCCTTAATGTGAACATGGTGAAGAACCATATTCGAAGAAATTGAACCACCTCTTGAAAGCACTTCTTAGACTAGGTACAGACTCCATAGATTATCTCTTTACCCTCGTAAAGGCGTAGTGTCAAGCTGAATTATGCAGGAATGCTCCCTTCCTCTTTGGGTTCCTGTGGGACTTTCCCTTCCTCTCTGGGCGCCCGAATTCTGAATCTCCAAGATCCACAAGCTTCACACTAGCTGGATAACCATCCCTTGAATCTACCTCAAATCTTCTCCTGCTCCCAAAAGTGAGTATTCTGAAAACATGACTCTGCCAAAATTTTGAAAAGGGTTTATTCAACAAACCATCACACTGCAAACAAGAACACTGAAACTGAACTGAAAATAGAAACCACACTGCACACATGTCACCAAACCATCTATGTGGCCCCATCATTGGCGACTGACGAGAGGTCGCTGAATGACCTCCAACCTCCATTTTCCTCCATCCTCTGATTATCTAAACTCAAAACAAGTAGTCTTCAGAATTATAATCAGGTTCATCAGTCACTCGTTCATCTTCTGATTCAGAAGATTCTTCTACAACTATATTTGCTTCATGTGGCTTCAATTTTCCACTGAGAAGATCTTTGGCTTGAGTCGTGTAAAATTTAGACATATGTCATTTTTTCTTGCAATAAAAGCATTCTAAGTCCTCCCTTTTAAAGAACTTTTTGTATTTATTTTTCACATACATTTCCATTTCTTCTTCTATATCCTTTTTAGTCCTTTTTTCTTTAGATAGAAGAGTTGATATCATATCTTCCAATGAGTTGGAAGGCATCTGACCAAGAGTGAAAACAACATTACTATATTTGGGTGGTAGACTATTCAGTAGAATAGCTTTTGCATCCTCATCGTCTACTGGAGCTTTTACTTCACAAAGTTATCTTAAAATAGAGCATAAATTGTTTATGTGACTAGACATTATATCTCCATCACTCATTTTGAGCTTGAACAGCTAAAGTTTCAGAGAAAACTTTGCATTGACTGCTTTTGAACCAAATAATTTTCTCAGATTATCTTAGATGTCCTTCG
Organism: Taxus wallichiana var. yunnanensis; assembly: GCA_018340775.1. Classification (NCBI taxonomy): domain Eukaryota; kingdom Viridiplantae; phylum Streptophyta; class Pinopsida; order Cupressales; family Taxaceae; genus Taxus; species Taxus wallichiana. The sequence goes on from CM031242.1 coordinate 101,209,914, forward strand.
AGTTTTTATCTAGATCAACATAATGTAATTCAGAATCTGAGAGGGCAAGGCCAATAATGGCTTTGGCTTTATCATCCCGTATTTCCCATTCTGCCAATCTGGTCGGATCTGAAGGTGCTGGTTCTTTTCCATCCACTATCCTCCAAAGATTTTTGTTCATCAACTGCATCTGGATCTTGACTTTCCATGTGTGAAAATTGAGACCATTGAATTTTTCCAATGGCATTTCCATTGTAAAAAAGATACAACCTATTATTCACCTAGACACAAAATGACAATGACAATTTTTCCAAACTTTTTGACTTTTGACTTGACTTGACCACAATTACTTTTTATTTTGATGAACATATAAAATGACTCTAAAAAACAATATGTAGACCTACAATGACATTTGTGTTTTGACTACATACACAATATTACATTTGAACATTAGACATTGTTAGACAATTTAAAAAGTAACTAACCACGTATACAAACAATATTAAGACTGTTATCCTAAAGGCTACGGATAACATAATAAAACCTAAATAAGACTCACAATATTTCCACCAGCCATGGAAGAAACTCGGCTTAGCACGAACCAGTATATCTCCACATTGTATTGATGGCAGAATGGATGCATGCATGTAATCTCAGTTTCATGAGATAAGAACATAATTTTAGGATTTTGGCGCACATCACTTCCCCTGCATTAATGGTGTCTCCTTTATTGTGGAGCTATGACGTGTCTAACAGAATGGCGGTTTAAATGCGCAGATGTCTTCTGAGATTCAGGCTGTGGATCCTTCTTTTAAGCCACACTGCCGAACTGATATCTACTGAGCTCGGTGCATTATGAATAACAATGACGAATCTTTAGTACGCACAGCTGAAAGTCAATGATGCTTTACAACAGACCTTTCAAATAGATTGATTGGGAAGATTTAATTCTGATTTTCCTCAACACTTCCAACCAGCGTCAGTGATGTACAATGGTTAGACCAAGATTATAATAATAGGTGTATTAAATATGCAATCAGCTAGGTACCAAAACCGATGCAGGCAGAGGACGTCAATGAGGTTGGGCGGTGCGATCACTTCCGACTAGAACAAGAGTGGAGATGAAAGTATTTGGATGGAAACGGCTTGTATTTCATAGAAGGCTGAGATACCATGACGCACAATCAAATCTCAATGCAAGCATGCTTGATTTCCTATGTAAATCAGGACCAAAGCAAAGTAATGCAAATTGATTTGATAAAAATATAACAATGCAGGAGGGATTAAAAATGACCATCAAGCTAGATACATGGCGTCAAGGTGTATATCATTCAATTCAGTGCAGATGAGATTTAGGTGAAAGCAATGATCTGTTTAACAACTGTTCTGAGCTGCGTTCCAATGAATACAGGAGAAATCTCATCACGTGGGGAAATGAAGAATAATATGCGCCCCTGCAAACAATTTACTTTCCCATCACAGGCCAAAACCAGAGATCGCTCTGACACCAGATGTAAGCACAACACCAGTTCATACAATAAATACACATAATAATACTTAATATATTCCATTCATTTTCATATTACACACAACCATTTATATAGGAAATAGCTTTCCTAAAAGATAGGAGGTAGCTATAACCTCTCCTTAAATCTCTCACCAAACTCCTATTCACGTGAGTTGTTTATTAACAACTTCACGTATTACAAATATTAGTTATAAAAACATATAATAAATAATATGAGTTATTAACCAACTCATATTATATTACAATTAATAATCATGATTAATAATGTGAACAATATTAATCCTAACAATAAGATAGGAAACATTATAGCGAACTACTTAGTAGATGAAAAATAGGTTATGTACGTTGGCGCGGAGATGTGCATGAAGGAGGTTTGTGGCATTCTAAGTGGTATTGGAGCACGTAGAGATTATAGCTATGAAGCATGAGAGGAAGTTGCAAAAGTTCCTGAAGTGAAGAAAAGTGGTTTATTAAAAAGCAACTTTAGGACACATGGTCGAGGAACTCTAAGGCATCGATAAAGTATAAATAAGAGATAAGGATACTCATTTTGACTACCTTCCCTTAGAGAATTTTTTTGTGCTCTAGAGCTCGAAGTGTGAAGAGGGTTTGTTAAAGAAGACCAATGTGATGTACTATCATGAACCAATTGACTTATAAAAACCTATAGTAAAATATGTTACATAACACGACGGGAAGAAGATAGTACAATAGGAAAAAAGTGACGTGAAAGAGAAGTAGGGAAGTTATTGATTTAGGGAATTCGAAAGAGAGTAACATAACATATAGGGCATGAATGAAGGAAAGAAAAGGTATATGTCACTAAATAAGGCATGCATAAAGAAACTAGTGGTGGAAAAGGAGGATCTCATGGAGATCTACTCAGAGATAAAATACCCTCCTAGAGTTATCAAGGCCGAGAAGTGGAGCTCAAAGCTATATAGATGTAAGATCAGAAAGTATAACCATATAATGACTAAAAATGGAAAGGTGATGTCGGATAACCTTATGTTAGACACCCGATGGTGGACAAGCTTAGAAACTCTAAGGTTGAAAACTCAAGATAAGAAACTCTGTAAAAGACTAGGGTTTTATAGCTATGGGAGCTTCCCTTCTTTTCCAAACCCACTTTGTGCTCTTCAAGTAATTAATGTCATGGGTAAATGAATACTTCTTCTATTTCATGGGAATAAGAAAGAGATTCACATGCCATATGATTCAAATGGTAATAAGCTTGTGGAATACTTGAAAAGATATGTCACTTGATTTATGTGTCACTAATAAGATTGAGGAGCTGACAAAGAAGCTAAATTACAAGAAGGGGGGTAGGGCACAAGTAATATTAGACCTCCCAAACCTGCTGATGAGAGTCACCTCTCGACTCATTAGCTGTAAATTAGGTGCATCAGAAAGGTGGACAGACATCAAGCATAGATTCATGTACATGGCTTATAGGGTTTCCAAGAGGACACACTATAAATTTTCCTAATTCATCACGAATGGCATTATCAAAGTGGTGTGGGTAAAGAACAAGGCATGAATAAATATCACTTGGGGCTCCATCCTACTATTAATCATGTTCTAAGAGTTTGGCATCCCAGACAGACTATAAAAGAACATTTGGGTTCACCCACCCGCGCACACGTCCCTTGCAGTTCAATTCACACATTTCACCTATGATGGGACCATCTCAAATGCTTACAAGGCATGAATGAATATTTGGTTTGAGCGATTGCATGGAGATTTTGAGAATGAGTGGCACATCCCCCACAAATTTCCATAAGTTGTTGGTGACAAGGTAAAAAAAAATTTCACCCAACACTACTATCTAACAAGGTTGATGATGGCCAAAGGAGATATGGGTTCATGGTGCAAGTTCCCATTTTTATTAACTACTAGATACATGAAGTGAACCAAAAACAAGGTTAAGGACATGCATAAATTAGTTTTTGACATAGACAAGGTGGATGTTGATCTCCACACGTTGCGCGCTATATACAAGTATGGCAATCGACCTACCTAAGCCAAAGTTTTGGATCCATATTTCCTAGACATACATCCACAAGTCGAATTACCATCAAGGGCTATGTCCATTAGGTGTTCATTCAACAGCCCCAAAACATAGGGAGGGATTGAAACCGAGGGTAAAGACTCTCCATTTCCAAAACCACATGAGGCGTAAATCCCACCAATAAAGGAAATATAAGAAGAAGAACAATAATAAGAAGAACAAGAGGGAATTTAGACACTTAAAGGAAGAGGAAGTACTACACGCATCGAAATAATAGCAAGGGAACCAACACTTTAGAATAGGGTGATGCCAACGGCTCATCACCGAGCATGACAAAGAGGAAGAAGAGAAGGAATATCCCGAGGAAAAGAAGTAAAATATGCATGATGCACCAAGCCCCATAACAAAGGGTGTGGAGGAAGAAGACCCCACCAATTTCAAATCAGAATTACAAGTAGAGTTAGAGGGGTATGAGGCTGAGGTGAAGGCCATAGATATAGGTGAGGCATGGGATCAAGGAGAGGAGAAGTTTGTAAGGGCTAAGAAGAATCTGACATGTGAAGATGCTACACCATAAAATTCTAGCCCAAAGGAAGACAAGGAGGCCTCCTTTACTATAAAGGAGGGTATGGGATTCACCCTAGGGAAAATAAGTAGAGGACAAAGCATAAGGCTACAAGTATTAAGTGGATGCTAGTGTCCCCACACATGGACTTCGTGGATAAACCCAAGAAGGTCCTACACGGAAGGTTTCAGCCACCCTCCCACCGAAAACGTTGCATGGTTGGGAATTTTGGTTTAAGATAGGGGTGTGCCTAGAAATAGGAAGATTCTCAACTAGACTATACACTACCACATCGAGGAACTTGATTTTGAGATCAACAATCATGGGATCGGTGATCCACTTTAAGAAGAAGGGGGGAGATACATATAAGGTGGTGGATCTTAACCACCTTACAGATGAAAAAACATGTAATGCCTTGAAAAATATGTCTTTAGAGGTAATCCAATGTAGTTTGGATATAGGGGCCACTATTTGGACCTTAATCATAGAAAGAAAAAGTAAGGAGAAGAAAATAGAAAAGTTGCACTAGGGGTTAAGGGGAGAGAAGGCGTGGAAAAAGGAGGCGTATGACCAAGATGATGTCCTCATGAAGAACACTCTAGGGAAATGTTTGGCATTGGTAAGATAGGCAAGGAAAAATTATAGGGATGCGAAGGAGTATCTTAAGGACCTCGTAAGGATGTTACTCATTAACATCAAGGATTGAACGTGCTCGACGGCTAATGATCTCACAAAATAAAAGGAAGAGAATGAGGTCATTTTTAAATCCCGAGATCACCGAGTTGGAAGACTTGCTCTCTCTACTCAAGGAGGAAAATATAATAGAAGATAGAGGCTTCAACAACCATAGGAAATGTGAGCTAATAATCGATGCATGCATGATAAAGGAAGTGGAAGCCCTCAATTTTTTTAAGAGACCATACCCACCAACAAGGCAGAGCATGCAAAATTGGTCATTAACACCAAGGCCTAGAAAGAGAAGATAAAAGAAAGTGTGAAAAGCTAGATTTCAGAATCGGTGACCTCCGAGACTCCATCACTAAGTAGATGGATAATTTTGAGGCTTTCTATATGAAGTTAGGGGTGGCCATTAGAAAATTAAAGGGGAATTCAGAGGAAATCATCCCGACCGTGCTGCTCATGTCGTAGAGGACGTGTCGGGAAAGGACTTATCAAAATTAAAGGCCTAATAGAAATTGAAGGACAAGATAAATATGGAATTCCTTAAGATCATTCAATTGGTAGTATAAGCACCCCCCATTCTTTAATTATTTGCTTAGATTCTTTCCCTACCACTATTTTTCTTTGGAGTATCATTCTTACCATAGCAGCTTTTGGTTGATAAGAATTTTTCTCGCTTAATGTGACAGCTTTTTTGGGGTGGCAACCAATTTAGTGTGGGGTGATGTTAGAACCCTAAAAGTAACTAATTACCTAATATACGAATCCTTATGGCATGCAGAGATAGGGCACGAAGGCATGCGTAGAAGTATTCCTGAGAGAGGTGTGAAGGGTCGTGCCAAGGAAGGAAGGAGTTAGGAATTAGTAAGTTTTTGACAAATAGGAAAAATACATACATAGGAAGTGAATGGAAAAGTAACCAGATATACGATGTGGATGAGCTATGGAGACTTGCATTCAAGAAAATTATATTCCAGGAATCATTACGGTTATCATGAAAGGATAAAGATTCAAAGTTTTAAAGGATTAGGTGACACATGCATGCTAAAGACACTCGATTGAGGGAAATTCATGGCAACATCTAGCAGATTCTTATGTAGTGGTAAAACAATCATAAGAATATTCTAGCATGCTTTTGTAGATGAGAATGGATAGTTAGGAGAAGATTCCTTTGAATGCTTGTTATAGAGGTTCATTTCTAGAAGATACGAGGGATAAATGAGGAAGTATTGTGTAATGAGTGTAATAAAGAGCTCTATGATGTAAAGAAAGTTTTTCTACTATGAACATTTTTAGTAGATGGAAATTCTTGATATAATCTTAACTATTGTATTTGACTTATCAATATAATGAAGTAGTTCCATAACACTTTGGCAATGGATCTTGATTTGTTTTTTCCTCTTATGTTCATGTCGATGTTACTAGTTTCCTAAATGTTATTTCATGGTTGATTCTACCTTTAAGTGATCATGTTAAATCTATGTTTGGGATACATCAACTAGGATTAAAATCTTACATCAAAAATCCTATTGATAATTTCATGTATCCTCTAGTTGTAATACATCCCCGTGTAAGAAAGAATACTCTCGAAAAGCTCACATAAAGAAGGGGCTCGGTGCCTACGCATAACTTGGGTGAGCTCAAGACTAATATGGATGATATGCTGGTGCACTTGGGTTTGGTTGTTAAATAATAAGTACTATGGAGACTAAATTTGGGAAGAGGTATCGGTTCTTAAATAATGTACTTATGAGTATTACGATGCCGAATCAACTTAATATTAAATTAAGGACATTATCTTCCTTATGTGTAAGGACAAGCTAGATTTAGGGATATTACCATAAAGACCCCCTTAGGTGGTATGGGACATCTGAGGAGGTAGCAATAGGATGAGTCCTTTATTATGGGTTGTCTTGTAAAGTCTTTTGAGTAAATGTTAATGATTACTTAGGAAATTAAATGTGAACCTAGTAACCTATTAACTAAGCACAGAAAGACAAGGAATGTTAATCCATATAATTGAATAAGTGATTAAGGTGAGATGACAAGTTCCTAATGACAAGTTTTTCATCACAGAACTGAGCATGGAATACATGTCTCTAAAACTTTGTGTAAAGTAGTGTAAGTTGCTAATTACACTATCATGATTTCACCAGGATCTAAGTTGTGAGATGTCAGATGGGAATTCCGTGGAGGAACCCAGGTAGACACTTAGAAAAATCACTTAATTATCATTTCTTGATAAAGGAAAAACCAAAAGATACATTTAATGTATTGGCTCGTTAAGATCATTGAGGGGGATCGAGTAAGATATGTATACTCTTATGTAGCTGCACATAGTTTATGAAATTTATCAGAAATGGGTTGCATTCCAATTTATGTTGGATTTAAATATATGGGTTTTTAAATCGTGAACCATAAAGTGGAAAATAAATCATTTTTTTTTCTAAAAGTGAGGTGACAAAAGATCTTGTTAGCCTTTTTGTAAGATCCACACCACCTTTAAACAATGTCACCACTTAATCATCCACTCCTCTAGTCACTTCATATGTGCCAAGACCTCCCTTGAGTTTTGTCACCCCTTCCACAATTATGTCTTCCCAACAAGTTACTACTCCCATCTAGAATATCACTATGTCCATCCCCATAACAACATCATTGGTTAACACTAGTTTCATTACTAGTACACATCATGTTTCACAATACATACCACAACCTTCACAACCATTGATCTCGCACCCCATTTTGTACCTCAACATAACGTCTCACTATAAGGTATCCCACAACAAAGTGTTCCACATCAGGAACCATATTTCATCATTTCAGCTATGTCTTCTCAACAAACACCTACATATTCATAACCTCTTATGCATGTATCGATGCCATTGCAATACCAATATGTTCAAACCTCACAACCTATCACTTCAAAAGGATCCTAATTCCATCGATCACTCTACGAAAAAACATCATTCATCATTGAAACATTCCCCCAAAAAATCAGCACATGCCTCAATAGTATGGATATCAACAAAATATTCCATCATACCATGTCCCACAACAAAACAACCCATATCAACATAATCTCCCATATCAACATAACATATCCCAATAGAACACCCCATACAAAAAAAATATCCCGTAGAAGTATCAAGTGTACAAAAACCCAATCATTCTTTTTATCATCTAAGCTCATCCCTACAACAATCAACACAAGCCAATCCTCTTCAAGCCCTTCTAAGCCACATATCTAGCCTAGAAGTTGCTTCATCAACATCCAAGAATGCACTCTCTTATGATCAAATTTGTAATGATCCCATTCACCCTTCTATACCATACAAACCATATTCACCTCATTGGGAACTTCCAAAACATACTAAGTTTTATAACAAATAAGATCCCCAAAAACATATTTGTGCCTTTCATCATGCGTGTTATCTAATAGCTCATGATCAAGACCTCATGTTGAGGACCTTTCCCATGTCCCTTTCTAGTCCTACCTTAGACTGGTACAACAACATTCCACAAAACTCACTATTCTCTTTCGCACAACTTTCACTACTGTTCTTAGACCACTTTTCCATAAACATATGCCGTAAAATCATCATCAATGATCTGTACACCATTATACAATTTGAAGATGAATCCATCGTTGATTTTGTAGCTCGTTTGAGGGCCACTAAAAATAAACTATCCTTTACACTACCATAACTAGAGTTAATCAAAATTTTCTATTACACATGTGCTAAACACATTTCATCTACTTTGCAAATCCAGTCATTCTAAACTTTCAATGAGGCTTTTACCATGGCCCATAAGCTAGAATTGCGAGCCCTAGAAGATGGATGGGTAAAAATTCTTTCTAAGAAACCAAAAAGGAGTTCCCATCCTCTTCACCATCTAAATCAAATAATCCTAAATCATCCACCAACACCATCATGGTCAAATCTGATCTAAAGGAAAATCCAATCACTTTGAATGCTTTTTTCAACATTGCAACTATACACCCATAGAAAAAACTTAGGGTGTAATTTTTGATAAATTTCTCACCTCCAATATAATATCACTTCCACCCATTCAACCCATCGATATACTAGTTACAAAACCCATTTGGTATCAATATAATGATTTCTGTATTTACCATAGGGTCAATGGTCATGACATTGAAAGGTGTCGCACATTCCGCAATGTGCTTCAAGACTTGATTGACAAGGGTGACCTTCACTTAGATAATCCAAATGCACCCCCAAATAAAGGTCTCGACATATTCAAGAAACCTTTTCCAAATCACCCCTCTTCCTTTGAGAAACCAAAAATGAACATTGTTCATACCATTAATACAATAACTAAAATCCCTCTGAATGCTTTATCACCTAACAAAACAAAATCTGTAGAATCAACACCAGCACTCAATGGGTTTGAAACCATGAACATAGAAACCTCCCCTATTGAACGCATTTCTCAAAGTCTCCCTATGTATTTGTCAACTACATTAGTAGAGTCTAAGATAGAATCGACAAGGTTGAAATTTCCAAACCACCTCTTGCTATCGAAGACATACCTACATCTTTATCGGATGTTGTTACCAATTCCATACCCTTCTTACCGTTGAGAAGAAAAAATATGATACTTAGTAGAAGGTACAAAGAAAGTTCGCACATGAGAATAGGGAATGTTTAAAGGAAAGAAGGATAGGGAAGGACACACACATGAAGGAAAATGAATGATTTGAGACTTAGCCATTTTCGTGGAGTATGAGCTATTTTTGGAGATAGGATGCAGAGCACACAAACTAAATAAAGACTTGTACAACACACATAGGTTATTTTTGGAAGATCATCTACTAAGCGCTTTACATGGATTCGAGTTAATAATAAGATTATTACTATTAGTTAACCATAAGAGATCTATTATTAGTGCACCAAAGATGTGTGTTTATTACTTGTAAAAGTGCATGGATATTTTTAGAATGTGACCTATTTTGGGAATTATGTAATCGATGAAGGAAATTCCCACCCTTATAAATATGTAGTGATTTTCCTAGTATAGGATAACCAGATATGAAATATTGTGATGTTATGTCTTGCTAGATCCGATGCACACATGAACTTATGGTGTTACTTATTGTAAGAGGCTTCTATGTATTTATTGTGTTTAATATAATGGAGTGTATTGACTGATTCAAGGTGTTAAACATGATTACAACTAGATCTTGCATGGTATAATTCATTATGGCTATTACTTGAGTCCATTACTCTTTAGATTTAGATCTATAATATGCTCTGTACAATGTTATACCAATTCTCAGTATCCGAATGCATTAGCTCTTCATCTTTATAACACCCTACACAAGTAACCCTAAAGAGGGTACTGGTACCTTTATGCACTTCGGTGAGTCCTCACCTATGCTAAGTGATGTGCCAAAGTGTCCGGGTTATTACTGCGGTAAATTCCGAGCTACATCATTAGCTCCTATTGTTGGGACCTCATTTTTAGTTGTTTTCAAGATGGTTCATGATGAATACATATTGGTTGACCCTAGAAAGTGTTGAGGAGTGGATATAAGATCTATAAGAAGAATACGCATGGAGGTTCGCACGATCCGAGCTTAACACATGCGCATGGGTGGAATAGAATCTATATGACATTTTTATGAGAGATTTTTCATTATTTTTATGGTAGAAATGTACGAGTGGCTGGTTTTTATGCATCATAAAGGGATTGGCCCTTTATGATGTTGATATGATTTGGACATGCATTATGGATACTTGGTTTCATGGTGTTCGAACAACTATATTCTAGAGTACTCAATTTCTATTTATTCTTTCCCATAGGTAGTAGAATTAAAAAATTATGATATCCCGTGGGAGCTTACTTGTAAGGTATTCCAATGGCGATCAAAATCTTGATGATGAACCTAAACTTGGAAACCAAGTTAATGGTTAACTAAACCCCACCATGCACGGGGTAAGATCTGTTTGGGGAAATATGGAAAACATAGCAGAGAAAGGTAGAAAGAAGAAAGGAGGATTAAGTATAATGAGGCATGCAGAGGGAGATAGAGAAGCAACAGGATGTTACAGAGTGAATGGCGTTGAGGAGAGAGATGGATCACAAAGGATTTGGAGCTCACGTAGATGGTGTAGAGATAGAGCATCAAGAAATCCCCATATGGGCAAGCATGACAAGGAACCCTCCTTGGCCTCATATGGCAAAGCACCAAAGTAGAGACCACCTAGGCCATGGGTGCACATCTGAATCTACTTGGTAACCTAATCCTTGTGCTTGGTTTTCTAGTATGTAGTACGACAAGTAGTCAACAAGCTAATTTAGGTAGTGGGAGAGTAGGATTAAGTCACATAGAAAGTACATCGATGGTAGGGAAAATTTCTTCATTATTGTTTGGAGGTACCTTTTCAGTGCATCATCTACATAAAATTCAAGCACATAGAATTTTTGAATCACTTATGGGAGTGGTAACACTTTGGAGAAAGTAGGGGTTCGATTCAAGACTACTATTGGGACACAAGGAAGTACATATTCGGTCCACTTCTAGATAGGTGGTTCAAATTTTGGTGGATCCGGTGGTTCGGGAAGTAGAGGAAACACATGAGGTTCTGGATCAAGTGGGAAAGGTCTGCACTAACCCCATAATATTTAAATGGAGATATATCTTCATCTTCTAGAGTATAGAGGCATAGAATATACTTGTTGAACACGTGAACATGTGTGAAATATTATTGTGTGCAAAAGGAGTCACAAATTTTGAGTGCAGAGCAAGTCAATTTGCCACTACATTATAAGGATGTACACACAGCTGGTATAGAAAGTTTGACCTTGATCAGACTTGCGTAGATTATGCAACATTAAAAGATGCTCTCCTTAAAGAGTTTCACATCCCCGAGTTTGACTAGAAGAGTATAGGCATGCTCAAGGATACTAAGCAAGACACTACTAAGAGTTTTAGGGAGTATGATTCTCATTTCAAAATGATTTCATCTAAGCTTTCTTAAGATATTCACGCAAGCCAACAAGCTCAATGGTTTGTTGGAGGTCCGATTACACCATTTGGAACAAATTTATCACATAAGACATACATTGAGACAGTTGGAAGCAAAGACACTAGAGTCACCAATTCTTGGCAAGATGATTACAACTATGGTAAAATAGTTGGAGAAGTTATTGGAAAATTCTACACATGAGACTTGCATGGCGATTTGGTCTATAGAATGTGAAGTGGAAGGGCACACCAAGGATAGTTTTCCCCATAGATCTGTTTGTTCGTTATTACTGGACTATGAGATATGCCATTTGAACCATGATGCTAGCCACTTCCCATTATTGTAACCTATAATAAGGAAGAACATCTCTTGATATTGTAAAATTTGTAGGTCCACGAATCACAATATAGAGGACTATGGATTGATTGGTTAGATCTATGATTCTCTATATATTGGTGTGCAATAGAAAGGAGTCTCATATAACTCTAAAGGTAAGAATGAGCATCAGGATCATGGTCACAATCAAGCGTGCTATGATCATAATGAAGGAAGTTTTAAAGGAGGTTATGGTAGAGGTCAAGGATAGCATGGTGGAATCAAAGGTCAAGGCATGGAGGTGGACAAGGTGATTTTCCTCATGGAACATGTTATACATGCATCCTAGCCAATATAGGCATAAATGTCCTCGAGAATATTACATGTTCTTTCTGTGGAAAGTATCATAGTTATTAGGAATTCCTAGACCTATATGAGCATCTTAGTAAGCAGCATAAACAAGAAAACAAAGGTGCATGGATGGTTAGGATACAATGTTTTGTGGAAACTAAGTGGATGTCTAAGTTGGAACAAAAATCGAGGTATTTCTGTAAAGATCACTACTCGAATTGAAGTGGTGCACACCAAATAAATGTTACATCGAATCCTACCATCACTAAGGAGCAGGTTTTACATACATGGTACCCAGATCCTATCCATTAGAAGAAGTTTTATAGTAAATAATGGAGATACTCAAAAATCTTCAAGGTGAAATGCAATGTTTAAGGGAGCAATCACGAAAGATGGAGCAAAAGAAAGGAGTAAAGACGGTCTAATATGATATTAATGACTTGAAGGAGGTGTGAAAAATGTTGCACCATGAGAATATCATTCCATTATCGGGGGATTGGCTAAAGGTAAACACTATGCGTATAAGTACTAAGGTTGGACGATAGATCCTACATACAAATCTTCCCCCATAGCTTAGACTACGACAAGGAAATCAATCTAGATGTTGTAGTGGATGGATGACATTTTAGAAATATATTGATTGATACAGGTGTGGAGGTCAATGTTACTTACTTTAGATGCATGGGTACAGATGGGGAGACCCCCATTACAACTATCTTCTAATGTGTTGCTTATGTCTAATCGAACCAAGGCCACCCCTATTGGAGTGTTAAAATATGCATCCATTACTATACAAGGGGCCAAGTTCATAGGGGACTTCGAGGTTTTGGAACATGTAGAAGTAGACATCTTCCCAACTCTATATGGGTGCCCTTGGTGTTATGTAAATAATGTTGATCTTTGGTTCAACAAGGGTTATATGAGTTTTGCGAACAAAGAGGAAAGGGTTATTATTCCTTTAACAGATAGAAAATTTACACCCTATGTTGATCCTTTAAGTGAGGAAGATCTAAATAGGATTTTTGTACGCATCATCTGGGACCCGAGAAGTTCTTGAGCCATCCAAAGAGGGAATCCTTTAGTTAGAATATGCATAGTCTATTAGCGATACTACAAGTATTGCTTGGAATAATTGGGCTCATGGTACTTATTAGTTGGTAGGGTGCAAAGTAAGAAGCACATTTGTGTGGAATAGTATACCTCATTGTATTAGGAGAATAAGTAACAACTTGATACCTTGATACACTAGAGAAGGATATCCTATGGTATTTTTACGCGTCATGGAGGAATAGTGGATAGACCGGTTGGAAAGAAAATATATGCTAGCATATACCCTACAAGGGATAATAGCATGCTGGTGGGTGGTTTACAAGGATAATCTTCTAGGATGGAATGAAATCAAGATTGCTCTTTCTAATCAATTTTCTAGGAGTAATGCACCTACTCAAATCTACACATATCATTGTAATCAACCCGTCAAAGCACCACGTTCATTAGTGTGAGAGACTCTAGATAGAGAGGAAGGAAGATTTACCACCTTCACTTTGGGTGTAAAAATTTCATTCCACTTTACAAGGATATATGCATGCTTTGTATGTATATGCGGAACTCTAAAGAGAGAATAGAAATTGGCATGATTTGATTGTAGGAATGATCAAGAAATTTGACTAATCTACTAAACCTTCGGTAGAAAAGGCATTAAGGGTTATAAAGTGCTTAACTATGGGAGATAGTGCCAAGGCATAAGAACTCATTCATGATTTATTTTATGGAAACAATTCAGAGAACATTTTGCTGAAGAAACAGACATATGCCTTGAGAAAGAAAAAGGAAAGATAGTCTACTTAGTGGATGATGAGGAAGTAGAAAATCTGGATGTATACCATTCAACAGTAGGCGTGAGGTTTTGGATAGCACAGATAAGACCACGTATGCCTATCATGAACCTATGAAAACAAAAAAATTGAATATTAGATCCAATGTTGAGCCTAAGGAAGCCGTAATTGGGGATTATTGGTCCGACTCTTAAGTGGCAAAAATCATTGAGTTACTATGAGATTATCAGGACTTATTTCCTAGGGGATACCATGAACCGAAAGGCATGCATGAATCACTAGGAAAAATGAAGATAAAGCTTAAGGAAGGTGCACACCGTCGAAAGAGACCCTACAGAATGAACTCCAACTTGCATGAAAAGGTCAAAGAAGAAATTGAAAAAAAATTGAAGTCCTGGAATCATCAAGCCCCCGGACGTGTTAGAATGGGTGAGCCCAATGGTGATCAATATAAAAAAACATGGTTGTATTAGGATCTGTGTGGACTATAGGGAGCTAAATGCTGCATGTGTGACTAATCCCTTTCCTACACAATTAATTGAGGAAATACTAGAAGGCATTGCAGGTGTGAAATCTATTAGTTTACGATGGATTCTCTGGTATCATCAGTTATGATTGCACAAGAGGATTAGGAGAAGACTAATTTACTACTAAATGGGGAATTTTTTCCTATACTTGTGATGCCTTTTGTCCGAAAAATGTGCCTACTATATTTTCATGCATAATTGTCCAAACATTCAAGGATTTTATTCACAACTTCTTACAAGTTTATTTAGATGACTAGATAGTGTATGGACTTGTTAAAGATTATCGTGACAATTTATGCATAATGTTTAAAAGATGTCGATAGTTAAGCATCTCTTTGAAAATCAAGAAATGTTTCTTTCCTACACCATTTGGTACATTAGTAGGGGACATCATATGCAAGTAGGGTTTGTTCATTGATCCAGCTAAGGTTGCAGTCATTATCATCTTGGAAGAGCTTACCACCAAAGTGAGGTGCTTGGATTCTTAGGTCACACTCGGGTATTATAGAAAATTTATTAAAAGGGTATGCTAAGGTTACCACACCCTTGGAGGAGTTACTAAAAGGAAAAGGGACATTCTACTGGGGAGAACTGTAACAGTGTGCATTTGAGACATTGAAGGAGAAACTTACTAAAAAATCTATTATACGCTTTCCCTCATGGGACCAACCATTTCATGTACATGTGGAAGCTTCTGGCACAACCATTGGCGCGGTCTTGGATCATCCTAGAGAAGGTATTATAGATCACCATATCTATTTTGCTAGTAGAAAGTTGAATCCTATAGAACAGAATTATACAACTACAGAGCGCAAAGCTTTGTCAATGATCTATGTGCTACATAAATTCAAACAATACTTACTAGTAACACCATTTGTATTCTATACCAATCACATGGAATTGAAGTATTTGGTAAATAAACCCATTTTAAAGGGGCGTATATGCCAATGGGTACTCTTATTCCAAGAATTTTATTTTATAGTTATGGTAAAACTAGGGAAAAGTAATTTTGGACCTGGACCATTTATCCGAATATACGACGAGAGAAGATGCACAGTAATTGAAGATACCATGCCCAATGTAAATTTATATAGGTTATAAAGTGCACCATCGAATTAGAGGACATTTTTGTCTTTCTACGTCAAGTATGGCACCAGAAGGAATGAAATCCTTAGAGAATAAATAACTTGCCATTCGTGTAGCACCATTTATGTTGATTAGCAAGGTGACTGTAGAAGTTAGGTCGAGATGAAGTATTACACCAAAGTGTACTTGGAACGTGAGTGCACAAATATCATAGAACATGCTCATGGTGGTATTGCAAGTGGGGCAAGTGTGCAGGTGAAGCCACCGCGCTCAATATTCTACTCATTGGATTATGGTGGGAGACCATGTATAATGATTATAAGGCATATTACAAGGCCTATGATCACTGTCAGCGCCTTGGAAAACCATGAAAAAGAGATAAAATGCCTTTAAGACCTATGCTTAGTGCAGAACCATTTGCAAAATGGGCTATAGATTTTGTGGGTCCTATTTCATCAGTTATGCATAGGACTAGATCATGTTATATCATCACTTGCATAGATTATTTGATGAGGTGGGTAGAAGCAACACCTATAAAGGATTGTATAATAGCTATAATAGATAGGTTTCTATGGGAAAATATTATTACAAGGTAGAGATGCTCGTTATGCTTAACAAGTGATCGAGGCAAACATTTCTTGAATGAGACAATCATAATTCTATTGGATGAGTTCATGATTGCACACCATAAGACTACACCATATCATCCTCGGGAAAATGGGACCACCGAGGATTTTAACAAGATTTTGAGGCAGAAATTGATAGAAAAATTGTGATGTTGGAAGAAATATTGGGATGATAATGTTTTTTTTCATGTTTTGGGCATATAGAACAACATACAAGTGGTTAAACAAGGCCACACCCTTTCAATTGGTATTTGGTGTAGAAGCAGTTCTTCCTATGTAATTCATGTTACCTTCTTTGTGTATTATGCACGTTGGAGGTCTAGCTGATGAAAAAACATTAGAAGAATGAATTGAAAAGATGATTAAGCTAGATGAGTGATGATAAATAGCATGCTAGAGTCAAGAAAGAAAAATCTAGGGAAAAATCATGGCATGAAAGGAATATCAATGATAAAAATCTTGAGATAGGACAGATGATGGTACTTCTTTATGATTCTAAGTTTCTACGCCATCCAGAAAACTCAAAGCACATTGGTTAGGACCATATTTTATAACATACATACTTGAAACATGCACTTAATAGTTAGAGATGCTTAATGGAATATGGTTACCTAGTTACTTCAATAGGAGTAGGCTAAATCACTACTATAAATAAGTCTTCTTGGTGTTTGTAATAAGGTAGTATTGCCATTTATCTTAGGTTTTCAAATATGTATTTATTTAATGTATTTCCTTCTTCGTTGATATGCTTTGTCAATTTAATTTGTGTTTGGTTAAATAAGTGCATTTATGCGCTAGAAGCTAATTACCATTTACGTATTTTTATGCACAAAGGACCGTAATAACCATTTGTGTGGGGTGGTTGTTAAAAATGGGTACACATAAAATTAAAAACTGCTACATGTGCTATTTAAGTTTGGAGAGTTGGTGGAAATAAAATTTCTTCCAAATAAGGACCATAGATGGAGATAAAGAAAGGAATAGTAGAACGCAAGGTAAGTAGCAGCCATGGGAGACTACCAGGAGAAGGCACAATGGTGAGGTACTCAAGCGCATAGAAGTGCAATCAAGAGAAGTCTATAACTAGAAGGTAGGAAGGTGTGCTAAGGGTTATAACTAAGGTATGAAGATGTACCACACGAGATATTATGAAAATAATCCATTAATAAGAATTGTTGGTAGGTGAAGGAGCAATAAATGCACCAATTTTTTGAAAACATATATAAATACATTATGCGAGTTCATTTTTACCATTGTGAGTGCAAGAAATTGAATGAACTACGTGTGACCAAGATGTGCGAAGAGTATTGAGATGTGAAGAGTGTGAAACCAGACATGGAGAGTAGATTTGTGCGCAAAAGAAACTTACATCCCCATTTATGAAGGGTTTGAGAGAAGTAGAGCATGGCGAAAGAGATAGGGTATGCGATTTCAAATAGGTCACATGGATTCAAGCTAGGGTTTGGAGTTGCTTGTTATACAGGATGGAAGGAGACGCATTTACGCACCACAAAGGATAGAAAGGTGGGATTTTTAGATGGCACCAAAGAAAGAACCTGTTGTAGGAGCCAAAGGAAAGAATAAAGTGGAGGTAGAAGTTGAAATTTCTCTCGAGAGTAGTTTCTCAGAGATACAGTATCTAGAAGGCATGATAGTTGGGAAAGAGTGGAAATCCCACATACATAGCTGTAAGGTGAGTGATTACAACCACTACACCTCTGACAATAAGAAAGAGTTGGATGCATTGTTGAGTACAAATACCAACAAGTGCATGACAGAGGATATGCCGGTATATAATGATGTAGGGGAGAAATTGTTAAAACAAGTAGGAGTATAGAAATTGTATGAGCTCCCATACTTTGGCAAGTACAAACCTATTTACCAATGGCTAATGAGAAGAGTCCATAAGGAATTCTTCTATTATTTTGGAAAAAGGATAAGGATTATAGAAGCAAAGAATCTCAATGTTAACAATTTTAAAGGGGATAAGGATGGACCCGAAACTGACCTAACTAATAAGGTAGCAATCATGGAAACACAAAAGGAACTGGGGTATCCAAAAGATCTGTATGGAATGGACATCGATAAATTAAAGAAGTACCTAGTGGTATAAGAAAATGCATATCTGGTGACCAAGTTGAATGATCAAGAGATATGGTCACAAGTGAATATAATTTGGCTCCATGTTGCAAGGAAGATGTCATAGGGGTAGTCTACAACATAGCATGATACATTACAAAGAGCATCATCAAGGAAATACGCACCTATGAAATAATTAGTTTTGGCTCTATCTTATTTTCACTAGTATTTGTAGATATTGAAGTGCCTGATGGGCCAAAGGACTAGATTTCGGAGTATCCCATGGAGAACATATCCCTTGCACAAAGGATTGAAAAATATTTATGTGAAGGGTCGATGAGTGGGAGATTGAAAAAGAGGGCAGAGATGTGGTATGATAGGTTCCACATGGTATTTGAAGAGGAGTGGCACATTCCTAAGGAGTTACCGTTAGTGGTGGGAAAGGCAAGTACAATTCACAGTGTACCAACACTTCTACATCACGTGATTTTCTATGAAGGATGGGACTTAGATCCCATGGTGCAAACTATCATATGCCTTCATAATGCATGTTACTTCTAGGCATCATTCCATCATTTTACATATGTGTGCCACCTAACGTTTCTTGCAAACAAGGTATACTTGTGACTACCACATGTTGAGGAAGACATATGTATACCTAGGCAAGCCTACCTATATTGAAAGAATTATCTCATACGTTATAAACATGAATCATGTAATCTTGGCTATTGGGGATACTAGAGCCATGCTTGTATACCTACAACTTAAGCCAAAGTTGGAGGGTAACAAATATGTGGAGAATGAGTTCGCACTCCCAGGGCCACCTAAGGGTAAGCATACCATGGATAACTTACCAGATCCAAAGCCCATAGAACCTATAGAAGTAGATGATGAGGAGGAAGGGAATGATGAAAATGGTGGCTTGGTACATAGAGGCCGAAGGCATCCTACAAAAAAATGGAGACGGAGTGCGCAAGTACCCCACCACAAGAAGAAGAAGATGAAGAGGACTTGGAAGAAGTCCACGGAGAGCACCGTTTCAAGAGAGTGTTTAGAATAAAAAGAACACAAGGCACATGAACCCCTAAGTTTTCCAGGAGATCACCACAACTCTCACCATAGAAAGAGATAACTGAGAAAAGGAGGGGAAAGTTTCAGCTGAATGAGGAGGTGGAGGATTCTATAGAGAGTGCACTTGGAACTCTTTTACCACTAGAGGATATAGAAGAACCCAAGGAAAAAGAAATTAATTAAAATTTTCCGCGCATGATTCCGAATATAGAGGGCTCAAGGAATTTTATGGATGGGAATTGATGGACCATGACATGGCAACCACGCATACAAGGAAATATTTTTCATGGTCCATGTAAACTCACATGGATGATCCTAATTTTGATGTGTGTGAAGAGTCCTGTGTGTCAAGAAGAATGAGGAAGGCACCAAAAAATAGGAACATAACTATCAAGCCCACTGTTATGACTGATGAATAGGTGAGTAATGCCTTAGTGAAGGTATCTATAGAGGTGGTGCATAGGAATGTGGATAAAGCTGCCACTATTAAAGTGCTAAGGGAAGATATCAAATCCAAAGATGCAGAAATAACATGTCTAAAAGGAGAGAAGGACCTAGAGAAAAAGAAGAACGGGGTTTTCATCAAAATGGCAAAGGAGATTAGATATTATGTCATGCAAGAAAGACCACACTTGGAGCCCAAGGCACCAAAAATTTCCCTTTGGCTATGAATTATGTGCATACCTTAGTTGATTTGGTGTTTACAGGTGGGTGGTTTGAATGCCAAAACAAAAATACCACGACAAGAAGCGTAGAGAGAAAGGGCTTCGGATGAGAAATATTTCATCCTATGAAGCATTACTCCAAACCTTACAGGAGGAGTTGAAGAAAGAAGACCAGGCATTAAATATATGTACAGCTCCAGAGGCAGTAATAAGGATCAAGACAATAGTAGAAGACAATGAATTCCTAAAGGCCATGAAGGATGAGACTTTGGGGCATGCAAAGAGATTAGTGCTAGTGAATAAAAAGAGTGAGGAACTTGCAAGCGAGGCCAAGACCCCCACAAGGAAAGGCTAGATGAAATTAGAAAACTTATAGCATAGAAGATGGATCTTCTTTAAGGAAGGGTGACTGCAATGTCCAACATTATTATTGTATTATAAAAAGAGAAGGAAGAGATTAGGAAAAAAAAGTTAGACTCTATTGCGTCAGATATTACGAAAAGGAAGAAGCCACACTAAGTGATTGGAAAGCCTTAGAGGATGAAATCAAAGAAGAATATCCAGGGCTGATTCTTCCACTTGAGATAGAGGAAATTGCAGGGTGAAAGTCATTCTTTGTACAATAATTCTTTAATATCATTCCATTCCTTATTCTTTATTCTTTGGATATCAAGAGGAAACCATTGTGGGGGTGGCAATATAATTTTATGTGGGGTAAAGTTGAGAAGACAAAGTATGATACTTATTATAAGGAACACAAAAGTTTTTGCATGAGAACTGTTGGTACCCAAATTTAATCTCCTTCATAACTTGAGCAGCATCATGGATTTTACAAGACACTCAGAGGTAGATAAATGATTTATATGTCATTTTGTAGTTGGGGAAGCAATTTATCTGACTTGTTAGCACTCAGGATTTGAAGAAATGGGTAGTACCTTAAAAGGATTTTGATCTAATCCTCACTATTTTAGGTTTTATCTTTCAACCAAGGTAAGAGAACCTATATTACAGCCTCTATTTTGTGAAGGAGGTGGAGATATCCTTATACTGTGCATATTGTATGGAGATGGCCTTGGGAAAACATGATCAATTTTCCATTATTCAAACTCAACAGAGCTATCACTACTAAATGATGGAAATGCTTTCAAGACAAGGTGAGGCTACTAGAGACATGGTATGATCTTGATTTGCTTTGTGCATTTTTGTAAATGGATTGTGTTCTTTTGTTGACACACAATGCAATGCAGGGGTAGGATTAGTTATTCTGAATGAATTTTTAGTGGGATATTTTAGAAAAGACTAACCAAAATTTCCCGATTCTTTAAGGACCTTTACAAGAAATTTGTAACACCTAAACAGAAGAAATGCTTCAAAGGGGTTAAGGTACTCCTTCAAGTAGGATATGTGCACAAAATGGAGGCCAAGATCTGCACTCTTCCACACAATCTTTGACAACCTGCCACAAAATCTTGAAGCAGATGAACCAACAAAGTATCCAAAAATCTCTATTTTATCATGACCTAAGGTGCACCCAAAGGTTTGCAAACAATCTCAGAATTCAAGGAAGGTAAAGTGATTTTAAATTTTGTTTATCTCTTTATCAAATGAAATCTCTTTTGAATTTGATACTACATATGCCACTAAACTATCAACAAGAAATGAGACCATGTATGATAAAGAGAGATTTTAAACGTAAGACTGCAATAGGAGAAAGAAACACAAATTAAAAACATTCTGAAACATAAGTGCCTGCAAATTTTGTCAAGAGACAACACAGAATAATCCAGAATGACCAAATCTATTAGCAGGGAATGTTATAAGAATAATCTCGAGAGATTTTTGATGTCTTTACAACTAAAACAAACTCAACATGATACAAATCTGATGCAAAAATGAATTAGAAATGGTTCTCAGGTGGTTTCTTAGAGAATGGGCTTCTTCCCATATTTTCCCATGAAATTATAAGTTTTTTCGACCTTTTGCATGTCTCAAAACATGCATTATATAACTTTCAATTACATTTGATCCTTCTTTCCCAAGAAAATAATATGCCCAACATCAAGTTTGTTACAAAATTCCAACATGATTTGCAGATAGGGACATTTAACAAATTTGCAACAAAAGTTGCCAGGTGTTTCTAAAATGGTGAATCATTACAAATCCTTCATCATTATCCATTGTGGAGGCATGTTTTTCATTCTCCAAGCATGCAGACCCCTTTCATTTCATCATTTCATCCTTATCATTCCAAAATTTGATTTTGCAACTTTATAATTTGATATTTCACATTTTGCACGGGCCTGAGTAAAAATTTATTTCAAAAACACCTCAAATCTGTAAATTAATCCCTAAAACCACTTGCATTGATCTTTGCAGGCACAAAGGACACGAATTCACCAAAAATTCGATGAAAAATGATGCAAAATTCACATTTCCACACTTCCTGGAGCAAAAATGGTGGCCAAAATGAAAATGTATAGTTACCCTTGATCTACTCTTTCTCCTTCAATCTGGGCCCTCCACGTGTCAAAATACGATTGGGAATGAATTCAGGCTTACTTTTTGACTTTTTAACATTTTTGGTAAAATGGAAAAAAAATACTTTTTTCTCTGCCCCTCTCGCCTTTGAAATTTGGTGATGACACGTGGCATATGGTGGGTCCCATTGGGATCGCGGCTCAATTCTGCACATTTTGACCCTTTTTTGGAATTTGGAAAAAATTCACTTTTTTCTCCTGCGGGCTTGTACCTCTACCTCTGTCTTTGTCATGCATCCTGTTCTAATTTTTCACAGCCACACCTTAAATATTCCATTCTAAGTCTTTTTTGTAAAAGGGAAAAAATTCCCTTTTGCCTCCGCCAGTCCACTGACCCACTCGCCTTCAAATTTTCACCTAGTTGGGGATGTGCTCATAATTTTTACTTTGAACCATTTTTCCAAAATGCAAAATTTCCAGAGTGCCCCCTAGAGTCCAAACCTCCGCCTTTTCATTTTGACAAAAAATGCACACAAGGCATTAATTTTAACTTCAACGGCCTTGCAAAATTTTTATCACTTTGACACTTTTTGCCTCTAAAGGCAAAAAAACTTAAAAGACCCCAAAATCCATTTATCTCGTTTAGCATACAAATTTCTTCCTTTGCGGAAATACAAAATGTTAGTGCAAAATCACAGCACCCCTGGATGCAGATCAAGTTTCTAGGTTGATCACTTGGCATCCAGTGTGATTGCATAACATTGAATCCTTTCTCCAAGTGTGGGACTTGAAAAATGAGAGAGGATTCTCCAGAGAAGGTGGTTCCTATTCCTCTATTCGAGATGCACACGAAATATGCGAGAGGGTTTTCTCAAAACCTAATCTAATCTACCAAGGAGATAAGGTAAGAAGATGCATAAAATAAATCTAAGCTAATAGAGGTGATGCACCGAGGAATGAAGAACACCCATTTTCCAAAGTAAACACGAGACCATTTCAATGTGATATAAGATCATGCACGAGATGACAAAACTGCAGTGAAAGACCGAGAAGGATGCAAAAATGAACATAGAGAGGGCTGAGAATCATCCACAGACATGCATTACTTGCTCCAAAGATTGATACAATACACTACAGAATGCCATGAGGCAGAATAGTATTACAGTTCAAATGAGAGGTTCGAATTCCACAAATTCACCTGAGGAGAAGAAGGGAGAGGCAAAACAGAAAAATGTTCGACCTTGAAAAGAAGCTCCTCTTTTACAATATATAGAAAGAATGAGAGAGGAAAGAGAGAAGGGAAAGCCAAATCTACCCCAACCACCTCTAGGTTGCATTCAATTCATCTCATCATGGCAGAAGCGGTGGATCCTGGCAAAATGGCGGGCTGCCTAACAGAAGCGGTGAACTGTCTGCTGCATTAAAGTTGTTTGTTGAAGCGTTACTTCTGCTTGTTATTTCACACCAGATGTATTTCTTTATTTTCTCTCTCAAGCTGAACCAAAATGCAAGATTGATCCCAGAATCGTGTAGACAATTTTACCAGCTTTCCATTGATATAAAGAACGTGCCAATCCGAGCTCTGGATCGAAAGTTATGGTGATCTGAAGATTTAGGGCACAAAACAGGCGAAAACAGATTTTTAAATTTCTTCCGCGCTCTTGCCACCTAGATGACACGTGGCAAGTTCTGATTTTCTGAGCAAATCTCTCCTCCACCTCTTGGCGGGCTATCTTTTTAAATTTCCTTGTGGGCCCCTGCTGGGACACGTGGCGCTATTTCATTGGTTCGGATCTGTGCTCGAAAACTCACCCCTTTGAGTTTTCTGGACCCTTCCCCTTGTGACATGTGTCATGCGTTGATTGGTCCTTGGCCCTTTCGGCGATCCACGTCCCGCACGTCCCTATGTCCCATTTTTCCTTGTGCTCCTTGTGCTGATTTCGGCCGAACCGGCCGGTTCGCGTCCTCGCGGCCCAGATGTCCCAATTGCCTCCGGACTGTTTGTTCCCATTTCACCCGGTTCGGCCGGTTCGCGCCTTTTTGTCCCAGATGTCCCACTTTGTTTCGGACTGAAGTTCCTCATTTCAGCCGATCCGGCCGGTTCGGGTCTATTTGTTCCAACTGTCCCAGAAACAGTTTGATTTTCCTTTCCTTCAGCCGAACCGCCTTTCCGCGTCCCACGCATCCCGACGTCCCAACTGCTTTCGAGACTGTTTGTTCTCATTTCAGCCGAACCGGCCGGTTCGCGTATCTTTGTCCCAGATGTCCCAAAGCAGTTAGTGCGAAAGTTCTCCTTTCTGGCCGATCCGGGCTTTTCGCGTCCGCCACGTACTTCTGGCCCGATTGTTCCAAATGCTTAGCGGGCCGCCTGGAGGCTTTTCGGCCGATCCGCGTCTTTCTGTCCCACACGTCCCAAAGGCATCCTTGAGTAGGACTTAGCCAATTTTCACGATTTTTCCTGGATCAACCTACTTGCCTAGGACTTGAATATTCTGATGCATGTTATCAAAATTACCCTGGGGTGAATTTTGGATAACAATTTGGTGACTCAGCGGGGTCATCTGCCTGCTAGATGAAAAGACCAGTTGCCTGAAGCAATCCATTGGGCATGGAGTCATAAGCAATAACTCAAACGAGCACTCTATCGCAACTTCCTTTCCAACAACACTCAATCAAAAAAAAAAACCGAGAGAAGCAAAACTTGCCTTAGAAGCACTTAGGAAAACTGAACCTAACTACAACAGGACAATGTGCACAAGCACTTGGAGGAATGAAAATCTAATTAATATTTACAAGGTCGTGAACTTCCCTCTAGAGGCAACGCTTGAGGTAGATTCCATTCACTGGAATCTGCAGTTCTTCACCATCCAATGAGGCCAATTGGAAAGCATTGCTGCTCTTACGCTTCGTGACCATGTATGGGCCACTCTAAATGGCATCAAATTTGAAATGCCTTCCTGGTTTTGCCCGATCTGCATCCCATTTCAACACTAGATCTCTAACTTGAAAAGATCTATCCTTAGCCTTTCTGTCAAAGGTCTTCTTGATCAAAGCTTGATCCTTTTCCATTGCTTGGGATGCCTGATTTCTGATCTCTTGCAGCTCCATCAGCTCTGCATATCTCACCTCCATAGGCTCAAATTCAAGCAACTCCAGCTGCTTCATGAGTTCCAATGTTGGCAACTCAAGTGACATGGGCAAGATTTCCTCTCTTCCATAGACAAGCTTAAATGGAGAATTACCTGTGGATCTTTTGGGAGTGATCCTATCAGCCCATAAGGCTGATTTCAGTTTGGTATGCCAAGCCCTCTAATTCTCATCAAGAGTCCTCCTAATGATCCTCAGCAAGTTCTTATTTGTAGACTCGGCCCACCATTACCTTGAGGGTAATAGTTTGATGAAATGCTCGGTAGATCCCGTTCTTGATAGCCCACTCAGTCACTTTAGATCCAATGAATGCCAATGCATTATCAGAGACTATTGTAGTAGGTACACCAAATCTGGTAGTTATCCCCTCGTAAAAGTCCAAGATGCTAGACTCATTCACCTCTTTGAGTGCTCACTTCTGTCCATCTGGTGAAGTAGTCCGTGGCTGTCAAAATCCATTTGTGCCCTTGGCTTGAATTGGGATTGATGGCTCCAATGAAGTCTAAACCCCATTGCATGAATGGCTGGTCAACTGAGATTGGATGTAATGGAAGGGCAGCGAGTCTCTCTTTTCCTGTGAAGAATGCACAATTCTTACATCTCTTAATCCATGCATAGCAATCACTAAAGATCTTAGGCCAATAATAACCAGCCTTCATGATTTTCAGAGCTGTCACTCTTGGTGCAAAATGGCCACCAGCTGGTCCATCATGAAACTCTTTTAATACCCTTTGGATCTGACCTGTGTTAATGCATCTCAACAGCACTCCATTCACATCCTTCTTGAACAAAACTCCATCAATGATGGTATATGGAACAGCCTACAACCTGAAGTATCTCCTCTTCGCTTTGCTCATTTTTGGAGGGCATAGGCCTATTTGTAGGAAGTGCATAATGCCTTGGGTCCAACAAGGATTCGAGGGTAGCATTGTCTTCTTCTTGCCTGCCACTCGGCTCATGGCTGTCTTACCTTTCAAAACAGCCTCTTCTTTGTTGCAAACATCTTTTTGCTTCCCAAAACCAGCTGCTCACACAATCCTTTCCTCTTACCAGCTTGGTGATCTTGATCTCAATGTCATACTCCATGACACGGGTGATCCAACCTACCCTTTTTCATTCAAATCCTTGTTGAGGAGGAAGTCCTTAACTTGACAAAGTGTGAGACCAATAACTGGACCTTGTTGTTTGAGACTAAATGCTTGAATTTCTTCAAGCTTCTGATTATTGGAAGCACATGCTTTTCAATAAAAGAGTACCTCACTTCGTAGTCATCTAGGCTCTGGCTAAAGAAGGCAATCGGCTGTTCATCATTATCTTTGTTCTGCTGTACCAGAATGGCAGAAATAGTGTCATCACCTCCAAATGCATAGAGGATGAAATCCTTGGAAAAGTCTGGGTTGATGAGAGTGGGTGCTTGGGAGATGGCTTCTTTGATTGCTTCAAAACTCTCCTTGCCTTCTACCGTCCACTTGAAAGCCATGCTTTTCCTTAACATTTTGGTGATGGGCTTGACAAGGGCTACAAAATCTGGGACAAACCTCTGAACAAAGTTTATCCTTCCCAGGAAACTCTGAAGGGCTTTCTTGTGGCTTGGCAATGGTAGTGCTCTTATGGCTTCAACCCTCTCTGGATCAATTACTAATCCTTCCTTGGAGACAATATGGCCAAGGAGCTTCCCTTCATGTGCAAGAAAGATGCACTTCTTAGGATTCAAAGACACTCCGAACTTTCTACACCTCTGAAACACTTGCCTGAGGTGAAAGAAATGGTCTGCTGCATTCTTTGAGAAGACAGTAATATCATCTAGGTATATCAGCACTATCTTGTTGATCAAGCCTTTGAATGCCATATCCATAGCTCACTGGAATGTTGCTCCGGTGTTTGACAGTCCAAATGGCATCTTCTTGTAAGCATATGTGCCCCATTTGGTTGTGAAGGTTGTCTTGAACTGGTCTTCCTCCTTTACCATAATCTGATTGAAGCCTGAGTAACCATCAAGTAGTGAAAACCTTTCTAAACCAGCTACAACCTGCAATATTTGCTCCATGGAAGGGAGTGGATAATGGTCCTTGAGAGAGGCTCTATTCAAATCTCTGAAGTCAACACACAGCCTGATTTCTCCGCTCTTCTTTACATCGACCGAACTAAGTTGGCAACCCAACTAAAATGCTTGATTGGGAATATGATTCTTGACTCAATCAGCTTGTCCAATTCTTTTCTCATGAGAGGCTCCATGTGTGGATTGACTGGTCTCTGTTTACTGCACGGTGCTTAGTATTTGGATCCAATTCAATGGTATCTTTGAGCTAAGTTGGGATTGAGACCTTTCAAGTCTTCATAGCTCCAAGCAAACACGTCAGGGAATTCTTAGCATAGGCGTATGAACTCACACCTTTCTTGCTCAGTTGTCATCTTTCCAATTTGCAATGGCTTGTTCTCTTCTACCAAGATGGATACCGAATCTTCTCTCTTGACCTGAATGTTTGCTTTCTCCTTTCTAAACTGATCATTGGGGTTAAAAATGGACTCCAAAGTGATAAGTCCCTTGGGCAGCTTGTCAGTTCTCAGCTGTATCACTTGGTCACCATATTGTTGTTCCAACTTTTCTTGATTCTTAACTGAGAACTCAGCTTCTTCTTGCAAGAAGTGGATGATTTGCTGGTCATTCTCAAATACCTGCCAACTGACATTGTTATCAGCACTGAAGGCCTCACAATCACGTGGATGTTTGGCTATACCTTGTCTTGTTGAATGTTTTATACAATGTCAAAGGCTTCCCCTACTGCTGCAAGCCTGTCAGCAGCTTGATTCTCTTTCCTAGGGATGGATTTGATGCCAAAGCCCTCAAAATATTCCATGAGGTCCCACACCCTATTCTTGTAGCACCTGAGTAGATCATTTTTGGCTAGCATGTTGTCCCTTGACCTGATTTACAATTAATTCACTGTCCCCAAACACTTGCAAGTTCTTTATTTTTTTGATTGCCCAATGCATCCCTTGCACCAAGGCTTCATATTCAGCAGTGTTATTGGAGCATGCAAATTGAAATTTGAAATCTAAATAGTACCTTACTCCTTGAGGTGAAATAAGCACCTCTCCACCTCCTGCACCTTGTCTACTCCTTGATCCATCAAAAAACAGCTGCCACACCTCATTGTCATCCTTGTGGTTTGGCTTGGTGATGCTAGGAATAGGTTGACTTTCTTCATGTATACAATAGACTCCCAGCTCAGATTCTTCTATTCCTTGATAAGGATCAAAAGCATGTACCTTGTTTGCCCATTCATCAAGAGTTAGATCTGGGATGTTTCCAACTTTAGTGTCAGTTTCATCCGTGTTTGGGTGATCTTCTTGATCAAATGCTGAGCAATTGGCATTAATCTGACTTGGAGTATAGGGCTCAATGTGGAAGTTTGCAATAGGTTCTGACCTAATTGTAGCCTTAGTTCCATACCTTGTTCTGAATAGCATGTGAGACCAATCAGCGGACAAATATCCCCCAATTTTGGCAGTGAAGTCCCTTGACAAACATAGGGCAAAGAGTGGTGGAAGGTCTATGACTGATATATCTTGTAAGACAACAACATTTGGACATGCATGCAAGGTAAGACTCAAATTTCTAATCACTCCAACTATTGCTATTGCTGTCCCATCCAGCTGCACTACTCCCTTAGATGTTATTTCATACTGGAGCCCTAACTGATCAGCTATCTGTTTAGGCATTACTGAGCTACTTGCCCCGAATCTATCATGCAATTATGCACTAGCTGATTTCCAATGATTAACGAAACATAAAAAGGGGGAGGCTTCAACATTCTACCTTGTTGTGCTCCATGATTTCCTTCAGTGAGGCAAGCATTTGTGAGCACTTTGTCTTGCATTTGCTTGATTGAAGTGCGCCGCCTTCATGGCACTTGCAGCAGATCTCTTTGGCTCAGGGCAGCTAGGGATTCCCACATAGATATATTGACATTTGTTTTCTTCATCGATCAATGATAATCTTGAATGGTGATGAAGGATCTCTCTCCACCTTGGTTTGCACATTTACTCCTTGTATGTGGGCAGCAACAGCTGGCATTTGAGTTGGCCTAGGGGCTGTTCTTGGCTGTCCTTGTGCATTTGAAGCGGGACTTTACTTGCCAATCATTTGTGGAGCCATGGAAGGTTGTGGATTAGCTAGGGCTAATGGCTATTCTTCACCCAAATTTCTTCTTTTTGACCTTGTGTTTTCTGCAACACCTTGAGAAACTGCCTGGTTCATGCCACAAAAATCCTCTGCTTGCCAATTTACCAATGTGGTGTCATTTGGGGCTGATTGTTGTTTGAATGTTTCTTGTTGTTGGCTGTTTTCTTGACTATTCTCACCCTCCACACCAGTAGTTGTTACCATTAAAGCTTGAGTCAAAGCACCATTGAATCACATGGACTGATTATGAGGCTCATTACATGGAAAACACCAATCATACTCCTGGGCAATGTTGTTTTGTGCTGGTACTAATGCCCTAGAGGCAGATATGGCATTTGGATTATAGGGCTGGAATGGTCTATTGACAGGAGGCCTTGTTTGATTCATATTTGTAGCTGGATTAGGTGGCCTTTGAGGCTGATATGGCTTCCTATTAGGTTGAGCTTGAGGCTGATATGAAGGTCTAGAACCTTGAGCTTGCTGTCTTTTGAGAGTGACCAGCTCATTGCCTAGATTTTGTAATTGCTTCATGACCTCTTGAAGCTCATTTGGGGCACTTGGAGATGAAGTGGAGGCTTCATTTGAACTCTGATTTCTAGGAGTGGGAATAGGAGCTAAGACAGGTGCTTGACTAGCACTTGGGCTCACTAAACTTGGATATAATGGCATTGGAGGCCTAGGAGCTATCTTGCTAGCTTGAATCAGACAATTTTCAGCTCTAATGGCTATACTATAAGCAGCATGGATAGTTGTGCCTCCCATAGATTGAACCAACATAGAAATATCAGAATTTAAAGCTTTAAGGTAATATAGAAAAGCACCTTTTGTTTGTTGGCCGACTACTACTTTGGAATCCTATCCCAAGACCTTTGAAATCTGAAGTTGAAATCACCACCGCTCATTGGGGGCTCTCTTGATAGTTGTCAGTTGCTCCAAAAGAGACAAGTTGTCTCCCTTCTCTCCAAATTTATCATGAAGTGCAACACACCTGATTCCAGCTTTGTGATAGAACCACTTCAAGGCTTCGAACCATTGTAATGCCTTCCTTTGAATGATGATGCCAATAGTTTGTGACCACATCCATTTCATTTATCTCATGGATTACACGATGTTAGCAATGTCTTTGACATGATCACCGTGAGTGGTATGATTTTCTCCAAGAAAAATGGAATTTTCTTCAACGCTGTAATTGGAACTAGATTCTATGCATTGAGGGCAAGTGGTCACTGCCAAAGGAAATTGACAAAGGGATTTCTTGGTTGCGCCATTCGATTGGTCGAAGGACTCTTGAATACTTGAATGAAAGGCCGAAAGCAGGGAGGAGTTGAGAGAGTTCTATTTGGTGGAGATGGAGACCTTTGAATTCTTCTTCCTCTTTGCCTTCTTCTTGGAGATAATTGCGGGTATTCAAACAACACTTCATCTTCTCCAACTCTTGACCTTGTGATTCTTCTCATAAGCTTTCAGGCCTGCGCTGCTGAAACCAGTTGATCCTCCTTTTGGAGTCACCAGTTATGTGAATAATAGCTCTTTTCAAGAAATAAAATTGCAGCAGATTCATATCAACTTTGCTGTAATAAAAATGAGACCTCTAGGTCCCACCGGTGTGCCAAAACCAGTTAGTGCAAAATCACAAGACTCCCTGGATGTAGATCAAGTTTCTAGGTTAATCACTTGGCATCCAGGTGTGATTGCATAACATTGAATCCTTTCTCCAAGTGTGGGACTTGAAAATGAGAGAGGATTCTCCAGAGAAGGCTGGTTCCTATTCCTCTGCTCGATGCACACAAAATATGCAGAGGGTTTTCTCAAAACCTAATCTAACTGCCAAGGAGACAAGGTAAGAAGATGCATAAAATAAATCTAAGCTAATAGAGGTGATGCACAGGAATGAAGAACACCCATTTTTTCATAAACACGACCATTTGAATGTGATATAAGATCATGCACATATGACAAAACCTACAAAGTGAAAGACTAGAAGGATGCAAAAATGAACACAGAGAGGGTCGAGAATCATCCATAGACATGCATTACTTGCTCCAAAGATTGATACAATACACTACAAAATGCCATGATGCGTAGAATAGTATTATAGTTCAAATGAGAGGTTCGAATTCCACAAATTTTCCTGAGGAGAAGAAGGGAGAGGCAAAACAGAAAAAAAATGTTCGACCTTGAAAAGAAGCTCCTCTTTACAATATATAGAAAGAATGAGAGAGGAAAGAGAGAAGGGAAAACCAAATCTACCCCAACCACCTCTAGGTTGCATTCAATTCATCTCATCATGGCAGAAGCGGCGGATCTGGTAAATCGGCGGTGCTGCTAATGTAAGTGGCGAATCGTCTGCATTAAAGTTGTTTGTTGAAGCATTACTTCGCTTGTTATTTCATGCCGAGGCGTTTCTTTATTTTCTCTCTCCAAGATGAACCAAATTGCAAGATTGACCCCGAATTGTGTAGACAATTTTACCAGCTTTCCATTGATATAAAGAACGTGCAATCTGAGCTCTGGATCGAAAGTTATGGCGATCCAAGATTTAGGGCACAAAACAGTGAAAAACAGATTTTTAAATTTCTTCTGCACTCGCCACCTAGATGACACGTGGCAAGTTCTGATTTGCTAAGCAACTCTCTCTCCTCCACCTCTTGGTGGGCTATCTTTTTAAATTTCCTTGTGGGCCCCTCGCTTGTAGGACATGTGGCGCTATTTCATTGGTTCGAATCACCAATGCTCAAAACTCACCCCTTTGAGTTTTCTCGGACCCTTCCCTTGTGAGACATGTCATGCATTGATTTGTCCTCGCCCCTTTCGGCGATCCGCGTCCCACGTGTCCCTATGTCCCATTTTTCCTTGTGCTCCTTGTGTTTGATTTCGGCCGAACCGGCCGGTTCGTGTCCTCGCGGCCTAGATGTCCCAATTGCCTCCTGGATTTGTTCCCATTTCACCCGATTCAAATGGCCAGTTCGTGCCTTTTGTCCCAGATGTCCCACTTTGTTTCTGATCGATCAAGTTCCTCATTTCAGCCGATCCATCCGGTTTGGGTCTATTTGTTCCAACTATCCTAGAAACAGTTTGATTTTCCTTTCCTTCGGCCGAACCACCTTTCTGCGTCCCACGCGTCTCGACGTCCCAACTGCTTTCGGAATGTTTGTTCTCATTTTGGCCGAACCGGCCGGTTCGCGTATCTTTGTACCAAATGTCCCAAAGCGAGTTAGTGTGAAAGTTCTCCTTTCCTCGATCCGAGCTTTACGTGTCCGCCGCATACTTCTAGCTTGATTGTCGCAAATGCTTAGTGGGCCACACCGAGGCTTTTCGGCCGATTCGCGTCTTTTCTACGTCCCACACGTCCCAAAGGTGTCCTTGAGCAGGACTTAGCCAATTTTCACGATTTTTCCTGGATCAACCTACTTTCCTGGGACTTGAATATTCTGATGCATGCTATCAAAATTACCCTGGGGGGGTGAATTTTGGATAACACAGCTTCATCACAAAATTAGCTCCTTTTCACCCAAAAAGTAAAAATTTCACTAAGTACCCCATCACCCTGCTCCCCGTTTTAACTTTAAAGGACATGTGTCTCTTCTTGGTTGGTTGTGGAACCTCATCCCATTTTCTAAATTTGATCCATTTGAAGTTAAAACTTCAAATTCACCCAAAAATCTGCCTTCCATTCTAACTTTTCATGGACACGTGCCCACCTGTGATTGGCCATGGGGCCGCGCTCAAAAATTTCACTTTAACTTTTGACCCAAAAACACAAAAAATTATTAAGTTTTTCTACCATCCGCATCCCCTTTGTCCAAAATTTTTTCCACGTGTCCTCCTTTGATTGGAGTGGGGCTGAAACTAATTTTGTAACTTTTGAAAAATAGAGCTAAAAACTCTAAGCCCCCATCGGCCCACTCCTCCCTTTTTGATTTTTAGGACATGTGTCCACTCCCGATTGGTTACGGGGTTTCGGGCCATTTTTTGACTTTTAAAAATTTGCAAAATAAAGTCAAAAATCTCCAAGGAAATCTAACTCCCCCTTCTCCTTGGCCAATCAAAACATGCCACGTAGGAAATTTTGGAAAAGGTGGAGCCATGGAACCAATTTCACCATTTTTCCAAAAAAGCAAAAAATGAAAAGTTAGAACAATTTTCCACCAACCTTCAGCCAATTAGAACCTGCCACATTACCAATGCATGCTGAGGAAGAATTTGATGGGAAAATGATGCCATTGGATCATTAAAATATAGAAAATGCCAGGATGCCCTAGAATTTAATTTTTTCACCAAGGACAGCAAATTCTTTGATTTGGAACTAGATAAAACATGATTCCGAGCATTTCTCGACCTTGGAATCGATTTTTGAATACATACAAGTATGAATCGATCAATTTTGATTTTTCATGATTGGGCAAAAGGGAAAAAATGGCAGAGCCCACAGATTTGGAAAAATTAGGGCACAAACAAGGCATGCATGGATTTTTCTCTCAAACTAGGGTAAAACAACAAGTTTGTGAGCATTTTTAAAACATTCGACTGGAAGGGACAAGTTGTAAACCATAAAACTTGAAGAAAAACATTTTTAGAGCATGCAACGTCATCTCCTGTTCGGGGATAGGCACTCCCAGTGAGTGCCACAAGAACAACGTATACCAAGTGCTAAAATAATCCATTGGGAAAATGGAGTCATGAGCCAAAATCACCAAAAACTAGCTGAGAACCCAACAAAAAAGGCTGCCACACACCAAGGTAAACCACAAACCGACAAAACAAAAAAATAGAGCAAAAAACTAAACACTATACACTATATAAGTGGTGCATACCTCAAATTTGGGGATTAATCCAATAAATGCTTTAGATGCCTACCATTAACATGAAATTTATGCAATTCCGCATCTAAATATTTGAGAAAAAAGGTATTCTGACCAATTCTAATATCAATGGAGTAAGGGCCCATCCATAATGCATCAAATTTTCCATGTTTGCCCTTATCTTCATTTCTACTATCCCACAACAAAACTAGATCTCTAATATTGAAGGCCATAGGAGTGACCTTCTTGTCAAACAATCTTTTCAACTTCTCTCTAAATCTAACATGCCTCTAGTGGGATGCTCTTCTCTCTTCATCTAGCTCCACAATATAATTAATCCTTGCTTTATATGGACTGACCTCTTGATCCTCAAGTTGTTGAAAAAACTGAAATGAATATAATTGTAGATGTAAGGGTAGTAGGATTTATTTCCATACACCAATTTGAATTGGCTCTTACCAATAGCTCTCTTAGTAGTCATTTTATCGCCAAAATCAGTAAATTTCAGTTGTTCACCCCATTTTCTCTTGTTCAACTCCAAGGTCCTCCTAACAATCTTTAACAAATTCTTATTGCTGAACTTAGCTTGTCCATTCCCTTGGGGGTTATAGTTTGAAGAATAAGTCAAATTGGTTCCATACTCCCTGCACATTGCCATCAAAGGTTTAGCTCTAAAACACATGACATTATCATCCACAATCTTGATTGGCACACCAAATATGCATATGATATTATTCAACAAGAAGTCCATAACAACTTGGTGTGTTGCTTTCTTGGTGGGGATTACCTCTACCCACTTGGTGAAGTAATCTGTGGCTGAGGATCCACTTATGTCCAAGACTTGAAGGGTCTCAAATCTCACCAATGAATTTCATCCCCCACTGTTTGAAAGGAGCTTCAATTGAAAAAGGCATGTAAAGGTAGGGAGCCTGAAGCTTTCATTCTTCCAAAGAAACACTAGCAACTTTCACATTTTCAAATCAACATGCTTACATCTTTGAAGAGAGTAGGCCACCAATAACTAGCTCTCAAAACCTTGTGTGCTGTAACCCTTCCAGCAAAGTGTCCTCCACAAACTCCCCCATATAAATCAGCAATCACTTTAGGAGCTTCATCTTCAGTTATACACTTCAAGAGGACACTTTCAGGGTTCTTCCAAGCCAGCCCAAAGTCAATGATGATGAATTTTTGAGAAGCCAACTTGAGATCTATTTTCTGATTTTTATTTAAATGATCAGGACAACATAGGTGTCTAAGGTAAAATATTATATCCTTGTACCATTCAGAACTTACCAATTTTCCAAGAACATCTACCCTTTCTTCCTCTACTTCATTCACTTCCATAGTCTACAAGTTGCTCTCAGCCATGAGCTTAGCAAGACCCAAACCTCTTACCAACTTTGTGGTTTGGATGTCCATATCATACTCCTGTAGTTTGTTCACCCATCTACATCTTTTACTTGAGATCTCCATCTCTGATAAGATGTCTTTTACCATGGTGTGGGGAACATAAGCAAAAAAATTTGAACTTAAAATATAAGGCCTAAAAAACTTTATTGCTTTCACCAAGTTAAATGCTTGTTTTTCCATGATTGTATATTTTAAATCAACAAACCAGTAAATCCCTTTAAGAAGGCAATAGGGCTCTTAGCCCCATCTTCATCCTTTTGGAGAAAACAAATGCAATAGTATTTTCAGAATAAAAGAAGAAGATTTGGAAAGGCTTTTTGTAATTTGGAGCTGCCAAGACAGTGCATGTTTAAGAGTTTCTTTGATTCCTTCAAAATCTTGAATAGTATCCTCCTCCCCCATTTGATAACTTGACCCTTCTTTAACATGCATGTGATATGAAGAGTCAACTCATAAAAATTGGACATAAACCTTCTAATGAAATTGATCTGCCTAAAGAAATATTGGATTCCCTTCTTCATTCTTGAAATTGGCACCTTGTTGATTGCTTATAATCTCTCGTGGTCAATTATGACACCACCCTTTGAAACAATACATGACCGAGTAGCTTGTCCTTTTACACCCCAAAGTGACACTTATTTGGATTGAGAGAGATTCCAAATTCTCTACATCTGATCAACATCCTTTCCAAATGCTACAAGTGATCTTTTCTACTCCTTGAAAACATAGTCACATCATCCTGATAAACTACAATGAAGTCATTTATATAACCGAGAAAAAGTAAAATCCATTACTATTTGGAAGGTAGCTCCAGCATTCATGAGACCAAAAGGAAGTCTCACATAAACCATATGTTCCCCAAGGAGTGGTAAAGGTAGTTTTAAATCTTTCTGACTCCTTGACAACAACTTGATTGTAGCTAGAGAAACCATCCAAGGTGGAAAACAATTGGATCCATTCACTAACTGCAACATGTTCTCCATGTTTGGTAAAGGATAATTTTCTTTCAATGAAGCTCTATTTAGATTTCTAAAATCTACACAAAGTCTAATATCTCCATTCTTCTTTCTGAATGGCACAAGGTTTATAACCCAAGATGAATACCTATGAGTGAGCTGAATGATCCCTCCCTCCTTTAGTTTCTTCAATTCATCTTACATTTTCATGGAAAGGAGTTGGATTAATTTACCTTTACTTATATTTGAATGGTTTGGAATTTTTTTCAAGAGGGATCTCATGCTGAAACAAGTCCTCTCTATATGCTTTCAACTCTGAATATGACTAGGCAAGGCGGTCTTGATATTGTTTCAACAATTAAAGATAGGACTATTTTTCTTCCTTGCTTAAATTTCTTCCCAACCAAACTCTCCTTGGTTTTCCTTTGTTCCCAAGTCATGCTCTTCCACATCCCTTGAGGTAGATATGCTTCTATTGATGATGTAATCAACATTGCTAAAATTTGACTCAAGAGCAACAAGACCTCTAGGAATGGTGTTAGTTTTCAATTGGATAATATATTTTCCAAAAAAAGTCTCTCTTCCTTCAGTCACACACACCATTGGTTCCCAATCAATATGCTGATCTACAAACTCACCTTGATTTCATAGGAAAATTTGCACTTGAGCATCATCATTAAACACTTGCCAATGTTTGATGTTGTAAGGGACAGCTGGCCTAGTTAATACTTCAACATTGTACTCACAATAAGGTGAAATGATGTAATATCCAAATCTTGACCCCATCACTACCAAATTTTTAGAAGAAGCATTGAAACTTATATCATGGTGCACAATATTGAAGGAATCAAACATCTCAATTAGATCCCAAACTGCATGCTTATATTGTTTCAACCCCTAATTTTTTGTAGTATACAATTTTCTTATTTGTTTGAAAACTAACTGTGAATATCCCTTTGAAATGATCTCTTGACACCATACTTCCATGTAATTCTCGGACCCAACAACAAGGCTTCATACTCATTAATATTGTTAGTACATTCAAATTAAGCTTGAAGGAAAAAACAAATTCTTCCAAGCTAGGAGAGATCAAGGCATTACACACATTAGCACCATTTCAAATTTGGAGCAAGCTCCATCAAATAGCAAGGTCCAAGGAGAAATTACATGTTGAAGGAAATTTCAGTGATCCATCTTGTGTTATTTTCCATCGAGAAAAACTAATAAAATTATCAACATCAACATCAGCAAACAACATCTCATGTGAAGTATTGTTTGGATCCTCAATTAGATGCAACATCCTCTTTTCTCCATAGATTTTGACAAGGCTGCCCTCAATAGAAATGGAGGAAAAATCCATATCCATTTGGACACTCCCACCAACACTTACATCCCACTTTCTTGACAAAATCATACCCCATTTGGTAGGGCAAGAACAATCACAACATCAAATTTTAAATTCCTCCTAGGATAATATGCAAAAATTTGCACCACCAAACCCTTCACACAACCATCTACCGGCACTTCTCTTGAGTCCATGGTAGTACATTTTCCATAGGATATTGTCACTTTGATATCCAACTCATTCATGACTTCTATAGGAATGACATTACATGATGCACCAGAATCAAACATACAATTGTGAAGTATCCTATCCTTTATGATCAAATTTGTGAAGAATGGATCAACATTCAATTGGGAATCAACCAAGGATGTCCCAAATATACCTTAGGTGTCTCTCCAAGATCCTCTACTGCTGGTGGTGTTTCAAGGTCAGTAATGATTTGAGGAGGAGTTTCAATAATATTTATATTTCTACTTAGAGTAGTCTTCTCCTCCTTTAATCCCAAGTACTCAAATGCTCTCTTCTTATGCTCAGGGATCCTAAGCAACTCAATGATTGGAACACTCAATTTTATTTGGCTCAATACTTGGGCTATGTCATAGGGAACACTCTTTGGCAAAGCAACATTGGAAGGGAGACAAGAAGATTCATTTGATGGTAAGGGATTCTTGGCAGCTTGGGCATGAGGAGGACTATAATTTTTGCTTGGGACAACAGAGATTTTGGCAAGTGTTTCTCTCCTAGGAGATTCTTTTGGAATTCTTGTGAGAAAGGGTTTTTTAGGTTTGGCTTGAGGCCCCACTCCTTTAACAACTTTTCTTTGAGTTTTATAATCTTTCTCTTGAGCTACAAAAACATTCATCAACAATTATCTATCTTCCTCTGAAGGAATAACACCATCATACTTCTTAATCAGCAAAGCTCTTAAGTATTCAAAGTCATTGTTAGGAATTTCAAAAGCTTGCACTACATCAACTTCAAGAGAGTATGAGGGGGAATGAAAGTTTGTACCCATTTGATGTAATCCCAAAAAGGTTGTAACTTATCCTTACACTTATCACTTCAATAGATGTTGCTCCTCCTTATGAGCTTGAAGAACAACCCACCATGCAAATATCATTATCAGTACCATCATCATTATTAGCTTCACCTTCTTGTTGGTTCACTTCACATGGAGGATGGGGTAGAAAACACCTATCACACCAATCAATATCAACAACTTCTTCAACAACAGGTAAAACATGCATAGCTTAGGATCAGGTAACACTCTTCCTTCATGTGCTTAAGGATGTCTATTTGTAGACCCCATGGGTCCTTTTCCTATATCATCTGCCCTTTGATAACCTCTAGGATGATTGGAAAAAAATTCATGGTTTTGTGCTCTTGGCTGACCTTGTGAAGTTTTCCCAATTCCTTTCTCACTCTTGCCAACTTATATGAGATTTCTTTGATAGCCCCTATCAAAATTTTCACAACCTCCTCTAAATCAACAACTTATATGAGATTTCTTTGATAGCCCCTATCAAAATTTTCACAACCTCCTCGTAAATCAACACCGTTGCTAGCTTGAGGTTTTTCGGTGGTTTATCAACTTTACACCATCTCTCTTGAGATGTTTCCCAATTGCTTTGATATTGTTTTTAATTTGAAGTGCCATGGTGAAAGCTTGTCTTAGATTAGTAGGGTTATTGTCTCTTAGGTTATAGGCTGCCATTTTATCAAATGCATTTGCATATTTGATTAAACAATGCTCATCACAAGGCCTCAGACTAACAGGAAACCTTCTCAAAGTTTTGTTAAACCTTGTGTTAAATTCATGGATTGATTCATTGGGGTTCTTCTTGATATTCTCAAACTCAGACAAGAGAAATCTAGGATCAGTCTTATCACCATATTACAACCTAAATGCATTCTTCATCTCAGTCCAAGAATCAATTGAATTATTAGGAAGAGCCTTGTACCAAAGTCCACTAACATCCTCTTCTAGTGTATGAATGAAAATTTTAATATACACATCTTCAAACTCTATCTTAAAATATTCCATCATGTTGACAAAATTTTTGAGATGTTGATCACCGGTTATTGCATTGTTACCTTGAATTTTCTACAATCTATTTTTGACATCTTGTGGGACAACAATTGGGTAACCATCCATTCCTCTAAAGTATATAGGACCAAAGGTGTTAACAAAAATGGAGGTCTAGGTGAGCCATATTTTTTTAGTGGAGGTGATCTTGGGGTGACACAAGATGATGAGGAGTGCAAGGTCTTTGGGGCTCAAGAATGTGATTCACAAGACTGTATTCTCTAAGTGCTGATTTTCTTAGAAAGTTCTATTTGAGATTGAAACATAGAGGTGTAGATTGGAGAAGGAAATAACACAGTGATCTAAATGCAAGTGACCTTCACTAAATTTGAGACAAACAAGTTTATGAGAGGATTTCTTGAATCATAATCACTTGAAGAAGAGTGATAATTTCTCTACCAAAGGATGATC
This sequence comes from Taxus wallichiana var. yunnanensis, assembly GCA_018340775.1. Classification (NCBI taxonomy): domain Eukaryota; kingdom Viridiplantae; phylum Streptophyta; class Pinopsida; order Cupressales; family Taxaceae; genus Taxus; species Taxus wallichiana. The sequence continues at coordinate 101,251,051 of CM031242.1, forward strand.
TCTCTTCCCGATTCACAAAACGAACGATGCCCCTACAAGAAATTATTTTGCACCTCTTTTAGAGAAATCGGGTTTTCGGGTGTTACTTCTGCTTGACATAAGTTTTAACATGCTTTATGTCTTATGACCTCGAAACCCGAAACCCACCTTGCAATGATGAGAAAATCCTTTGTAATCGGGTTTTCGGAAATTCAACTCATCGGAACATACTTGAGTTAAAACATGCTTTGTGTCGCGTGACTTCGAAACCGAGACCCATGCCTTGTGTTAAGACAATCCTTTGTATTCGGGTTTTCGAACTCTAAAGCATCGGACATTCATGTTCCAAAACATGTTTATGCGCCATGTTCTCCCGATTCCCAAAGTCCGCTCAATCCTTTGTAATCGGGTTTTCGGAAGTTCAATGCATATCGCAACATTCATGATTCAAAACATGTTTTGTGCTCCATGTTTTCCGAAGCCGAAACCGAAATGCACTAAATCTCCTCGTGTCGGGTTTCGGACTCCTCAACATGCTTGACGTGGCATTCATGCCGAGTGGTCGGTGAGTTGGCACGTGCTGATTGTGAAGTGTATTTATTACTAATTTTCTTATAAATACATGCGGATTTCCACGTCATTCTTACCATTCATATTTTTAATTCGTGGATTTTTCGCATGCTCTTCCGCTCCCAAAAACCCGCGAAACTCGCGTTGCAGTTGGATCGTTTGTTTTGATTTTACTGTCTCGAATCGAAGGTATTTTCTTTCCTTCTTTATTCTTGATTTTATGGATCGATTGCGTGTATTTTCTTTCCAATTTCTTGCCAGTTGTTGAGGGTTTTTCTTCCTTCTTCTTTCTGTGTTGTTTTGGAAAGGGTTTTGGGTTTTTAGGGTTTATTTTCTTTTTGAGACTATCAATTGGTGTTGTTCCTTCCAAATTTCAATTACTTGCATGATGTATGGAATATGAATAACAAAAAAGAAAGGAAGTTGTGTATGTAGAAATTCAAAGGAAAGACTCTTGTTTTTGTTTCCCGGTTTTGAAGGTTGTGTTGCGAGATTCAAAAGTCCGAAGAACATTGGAAGCTTGAAGTATCGGGGTTTCTCAACATTCCGACCTCAACACTAAGTGCCGGGCATCTCCTAAGTTCCGTCATCGAAAGTGGGTGCGGGTTTTCTCCTGTTTCCGCCATTGAAAGCAAGTGTCGGGTTTCGCCAAGATTCCGACATATCAGACCTGTCGGGTTCTTCTCTTCTTCCGACGCATTCAGTCAATCAGGTTTTTCAGTGTGCACAGCATCTCCAGAGTTTCGAGCCTTTCTCCTTCCAATATTCTTCATGTCGGATCCTGGTTCATCACAGGAGAAGGCCGAAAAATCTAGCAGGATGAAATACAAATTTAAGAAACCAGAATCCCCGTCATATATCGACTGTAATTATGATATCAGGGATACTGAAATGGGCAACATAGATATGGACGACTTTTGGAATAGGGTGAAGAGTTCTTCTCAAACCCCATGGATGATGGCTTTAGCTAACAGTGGCTTGCCCCTTGCGGCGAGCTTTCCCCATATACGCCCATGTCCAGAAGTTTGTTTTGGCTTGTGCATCCGGCTGACTTCGGCTTCTCGTTGATGTAAGAATCGGTGGTGAGGTAGTTATCAAACTAGATGGAGCTTATTTTGATGATCTCCTGAAACTACCTAATTTCGAGGAGTATGGGGACCTAGACATCAAGTCGGCTCAGAAGGCCTGGGACAGTAACCAGGAAAATTGCATTAAGGATGTCAATAAGAAGTTCTTGGTCGAGGCAAAACCGTAATATCTAGATTTCCAAGAACTATTCCTAGATGTGATTTCATACAAGAAATCAATGATTATCACCCTCTTGAGCCGGGTTTTGGCTTGCTTAGGAATCAAATTTATTTCATGGATGGATGTATCGATTTATGGTCACCATCAAGAAGAACCAGCAAGGATTGGCTGGGAACCCTTATCGGTGATGAGATTGACTCTCGGATGGCGGCAGTCTTATCGGCGGAAAGTTTTATATGTTCTCATATGTGGCCTATCGGCCGAGTGGGAATGAGGAGCTATCCGAGCCCAGGATACTAAAGGAAGCGAGCGACAAACCCAGTCTATAAGTATTATCCTCAAATAACAAAGAAGGGTCGAGGATCATTTTAGGAGGGTAAATGACGCCTTTTCTACGAGAACATCTGCCACGGTGAACCCGGGGCTAAGAAAGACAAGGGTATCGAGGCGAAGCTTGGGCTGAGGTATCTAAATGGGGATGTATCTTCTTACGGTTCAAAAGTTTACCTACCTTGAGCGGTCATGTACTCGGGAGAGCCTTTAAAATCTGCCTCGCTATCTCAGGGGATAGATTGATACTAATAGAATTGGTCGGAGCACTGATGTGGATTTTCACAAATTCCAATAGAGCAAGCATAAGGCAGCGTATCCTTCCCAATTTCTATTGGGAGATATACTTGCTCAGCGGTGTGAGGCCAAAAATGTTGAATGTGAACTCAGGAGAAATTAAAGAAGCATATGAAGTCTCGGGATGGTTTTGACATCCGAGGAGTACTTAGAACCTATGGAGCCCTACATCTGCACGGGCTCGACATTGAGGATATACGGGTGGATCTGCATGCTTGAGTTGCGGTTCGCGAAAAAAGATAATAGTAGGTTAACTATTAATGAGATTGAGAGCTAGAGCTTTACGATTTGCCGGATAGCACAAATTGACAATGAAAGTGTGTTGGATATGTCCTATGATGGGCTTAATGAAGATCGATCACGTTTTCCAGCCTATTGATTGGTCGGCGGCGAAAAAGCCTCTATCACGAGATAGGTCGGCTCTCATTCTTGCTCGCACCAAAAATGGCTCTCTTCTTGGGGCATGAATTTTAAAGATGACAAGTTTCCAAAGTTGGTGAAACGGAGGTGGGGCCCTCCCAAAAGAAAAAGGACAAAGAATCTTACGGGGGGTCTATAAAAATCGGGATTCCCGAGAAGAAGAAAGAAAGACAAATCTCTTGAATTGTCTCTCCGGCTCAAGCGGTGGTTGTGCGAGAATCACCAACACCACCGAAATAGGGGGAGATTAATTTAGAAGAAGGAGGAAGCTTGACTCTTGACTTCACCATTTGCTGATTGCTCAGCTGGAGAGACCTTATCTCTTGCATTCAAGGCTTTGAAGGCCGAATCATGCCTCCCCCTCAACAACCACTTGACCTCCTCATTCCCCATCCACTTCTTGAAGTATGGCCAATATTTTCTCCGGGCTCTCACCCCTCTCTGCTTTGGAACCCAGTGATCACCAACACTCCCCCACAACTGTGCCTCTATTCATTGCACCTACTACCACGTTGACTCTTTGTTCCCCCTCCAATAGTAGAATCTTCTCCCTTGAGAGTAGAATGCAGATTACTTACAACATTGGCAATTTCCTCGATACTCCTGATGGCTACTCGAGCAAACTCAGGAAGAGGAAAGTGATTGTACCCCTACCGACCTTTGATTTCAGCTCACTCAAGGCTTCTCTTTGCGAGATCAGGCCAAGAAACCCAAAGCAGTTTCAAGGGTTTTGGTGGATGCTTCGGAGATAAGTTCGCGAGAGATTGCCACTCCCTCGGTGACAAAACTAGAGATGATGTAACAGCTGCTCTGATTACCGGGTAACCAAGTGGCTCTAGGGAAAGTAATGCAAAGGGCGCAGAAGATGCAGGATTCCATAGGCGTCTTTGTGCCAAAAGTTGAAAGAAACAAAGGGCAACGAGAAATGAGCTTAAGGAAAAAGTGGAAGCGATTGTGAGAGGTTTTGATTAAACTCTCAAAACCCCTTGAATCCATACCATCTTCTTACTGTATCTGCCGGATTGATTTCTCATCGGTGCCTACGATTGAGAAGATTGCTAAAAAGGAAGGTGGTTGATGAATGGATCCAAAAGTTGCTCCAACAGGAAGGAAGTAATTCAAGACGTGGTGAAAGTTCATCGAGTCCTTGGCGAGAGATTCGAAAGGAAGGAGAGAAGATGGATGAGAATTCAGAAGAACTTGGGCGAACTTGATTTGACTTGTGAAGCTCTCCAGTGCTAAAGCAAATACCAGCACATCTCTTGGTAGAAGAAGGCGTTCTTCCACATACGGATAAACACTTTCACTGATCAAGGCCATCAAGTTGAGTAAAGATCCTCAGCGAAGCTGCTTGCAAGTTGAGAGAATCGAGGATAAATTGATCGATGGGAAAAGTGATGCGGAAGAAGAATTGCTAAAGATTTGTCCAAAGGTGTCGAGTTGGGAACTCAAGTGCCCTATCGTGAGATGATCTCTTCAAACAAGTTCAAGAATCTATTCGGCATGAACTGTAGATGGATTCGACCTTGAAGTCATTGGTCGGTTTGTGAGGATTGAACATCGTTGGAGGCCTTAAGAAAGCTCGGCAAAGGTTGAAAAAGCTTCCGGCGGTGCGATGATATCCATGAGACCCACGAAATGTGGAATGATCATTCCACTTTGACTGAGAAAATGAAATGCAAGGCATTATTCGGAAGTTCGGGGAGTTCGTAACAAGCTTGATCTCGGTGGAGGAAGAGAAAGAAGAAGAATCAAAAGATGATGATTCGGATTAATTCCCAACGTCCCATGTCATTTCTATTTTAGAATGACATATCTTTTATTTCCGTTTGTCATTATTTTTAATTCATGTTTTGACTTGATCTCTGCGTGAGAATCATGCAAAGCGAACTCTAGTTAGCATGCTACTTTTCAGGATCTGTCCTGTTTTATCTCTAGCTTCTTTTGTTATAAATAAGGGATGCTTGTGCATTCTAAAGGGTCGAGAATTTTTGAAGCATTAAGAGGCTATTGGAAAGGAGAAAAACTTTGTGTTTTCTTTCAATCATTTTGAAGAATAGAAGTTGATATTGTTTCTGAGACTTTGTGTTGTGAAATATATCTTATTTAAGACAGTGTTCTTATGTTCATGATCTTAAAGCTATTCTTTGCATAGAATCTCAGTGTTTCTAATTATCTCGGACACTATATCTGTGATCTAAAACTCGTATGATTATTTCGTGCTCTGTGTTTACTCGAAAGAAAATACGTTTCTCCCATTTCTTTTCTCTTTGCTTCTTTCATACATGTGAGTTTCTAACCTATTTCACTTACGAAAGCAATATCCTTGAATCGTGTGAATGTGGATTTCAGGATTTCATCCCAACCCCCAATGGTTAGATTAGTGTGAATATTGTATATATTATTTCTTGTGTTTTAGATTAGCAATAAACAGGCAGCCTCACCTATCTTTGAGGAGGGATTTAATCCCATGTACTGTGGTTGAACCTCATATTTTGGTTTGACAAAATATCCAACCAACTTGATTTTGGCGACTCATTGCCCAGAAATACGGATCAATAGTATAAAGCTTATCCTCTCGGTGTCAGCGACTCCATATTTGCCTTATTTTTAATAAGATCTCCTTTCGATTCAAGGCTGGCGGGAGGATCTTCACTCGGTCTCGCCCGAGCTCAAGGTGAAATTGATCCACTCTTGATTCTGCAGCAGCATAATTTCAGCCTTTCTCCCAACAGCGTTGTCTCTAACCGAGCCAGAAGTTCTTCACCTGTTCGGAGAAATCGGATCCCTGAAGAACGGGAAGCATCTGCAACTTGTCGTGCACTACTCTTGTCTGATACCCGGATCCCTGTACGCACTCTTTTCAGAAGGATGGCGGTTCAACCTGTGCCTTGGGGTGCAGTCATTGGTCCTCTTACTTTGACTCCTCCATTGCATGAGTTACCACGTGGATCACGTAAAAACATTCCCAAGTTCAATGGGGATGGGAAGCAGCATCCTGATGAGCATATTGCATCTTTCTTTGTTGCATGCGGTGTCCTCGGAGTAGCCCACGAAGATGTCTCTGTTCGACTCTTCGTTGAAACATTGCAGGGAGTAGCAGCTGAATGGTTTTATCACCTCCCGAATGCATGCATTCCAGATTGGGCTACCATGCGGACCAAGTTTGAGGCACGTTTCAAACCAGCCGAAGATTCTCATGCATTGTTAGCTCAGCTTACTCATATGAAGAAGGAATCGCATGAACCTATGCGGGAATTCGTGGCTAAGTTCAATAAGCTGATCCGGAAAATTCCAGTTATAGCTGTACCAACTTTGGAAAACCAAAAGTGCTTCTTCATCAATGCTCAACCTCCTGATATAAGCTTTTTATTACGAAGGTCGGTTATCCCAGATCGCTCTTTGCTCGAGTCAAGCGACTCTTTTGAAAATAGAGGATGATCTCATCTTAGCCGGAAGGATCAAGAAAGATATACCCAAAATCAAAAATCAAGGTTCTTCTCAAGGTAATACTGACCCTATGTTTCAAAAAATGGCTAATGATTTGATTGCTTTAAAGAAGCAAGTGTCTCAGCAGGTGAGCAATGTTCCGTACCGGGATATCCCTAGGCGGAATTTTAATAACAATGGTGCACCTGCCAGAGATAGGCCACGGTTAGCTCCTGCTCAGCCGAGATTAGCAATTGAAGCTCCTCCTGTTAATGCAGCAGTGGAAATAATTGAAGAAGATGATGAACCAGAAGAACAAGATTCCCGTGAGGATTTCGAAGCTTCAGGATATGCTGATGAGTCTTATGATGAGTCAGCTGGCGACTCCAGCATTGGTTATTTGGAATATGATGAAGATGAATGTGAGCCAGATGGTCAATCATTTGCTGTGTTCACTCGGTCCCAATCTCAGGTTCCCAGAAAGCCTCTGGAAAATACTAAGGAGAAGAATAAGGAACCTCCTGTATCCATAGTCAAAAGGGGTACCCCTATTTGGTCTGCAAAGCTGAAAGAGAGTTACTAAAAGACAGCTGCTCCTTATTCTCCTTCTCCTAAGGTCGGTGCCCGGCACAAGCTCATATAATTAGAAGCGAGCCTACTATCATTCCTTCTTACCTTTGCTTTTGATATTATTGATCATGCAAAGAGAACCAAAATTCAAATGTCGGAAAAGCGGAATACCTTGATCGAATCCCGAACAATTTGAAAAGCTGGCCAAGTTCATCGAAGTAAAGCGGCCGTTCCATCACCTGCTAAAGGTCTCCTTTCAAATCCTACTCAACCCACACCTCAGAATAATCTGACCTCTGCTTCTTCCTCGGGAAAGATTGAACCATTTTATTTGTCTCTACTTATAAATGGGTTTAAACTCAGCAAATTGCATCATTGATTCGGGGCCTCACGATAATGTTATGCCCATGAAAAAGTGGCCCATGCCCTTGGGCTTACTTTGACTAAGTCATATGGGCGGTCTTATTCCATGGAAACTAAACAAGTCCCTCGATTGGTCAAATCAGGGCCTTGCGATTTGCATTTGTTGCCTTCCACGAGAAGAGAGTAAAAATGACTATTACAGTTCTTTGATATCCTGCGGCTTATGGTATTCTCTTGGGTAGAGGATTTTGTAAAGATGTCGGAGGAGAGATTAGTATGGATTGGACCAAGCCAAGATCCCGATCAAAGGGGTTCAACGGGTTCTTCATCTGAACCGCGAGAAAGTATTTGGTGACTAAATCGAGATGATCCTAAGGCTCGAGATTCTTTTCGAAGATGCTAGCTTGGGAATTATTTCATGGCATCGAGAGATACCCATTGTAGATGTTGAAGAGGAAGATCCCAATGCTATTTGGATGCTCGAATTTGATGGTAGCTGCTCGACCTCTGGATCGGTATTTGGTGTTGTTCTCATATCTCCTAGCTCTGAGATTTTCCCATCAGCTTATAAGTTGCAATTTGATAATACTAACAACACGGCCGAATATGAAGCCCTGTTATTAGGATTAGAATTGGCCAGACAGAAGGGAATCAGGAATCTCAAGGTTCAGGGGGATGCGGAGCTGATTGTTAATCAGGTCAGGGGTATATATCAGGTGAAAAATGATCGGTTGAGGCATTACAGGAACAAAGTTTGGGATAGTATAGAATGCTTTGATGCATTTTCTATTAAGGCAGTTTTAAGAGATTATAATGACAAGGCTGATTCTTTGGCCGTATCTGCATCTCTTCTTCTTCCTCATCCTCAGTTCAAGCAAGACACATACTCTATCGAGATTGTGTACCGCCCTAGCGTCCCAGATAATGCAACTCACTGGCAGGTATTCAATGATGATCAACAGGTGTTGGCTTTTCTAGAAAAGGCTGACAATTTCGATGAGCTATATTTTGAAGGTTGAATCAGCCTTTCGTGAAACTATTTGAGCCATATCAAGAGGTTGATGGTGAATTTATCCGGTGAAAGGCAACAAGATACCAAAGGTGCGGTTTCCTGGAGGAACATTTTGACAAACATGATCGCTTTATCCAAAACAAAGGCAAGTTGAAGGAGCTTCTTCCTCGAAGTAGATCAAATCAATCTAGGTTCATCGATCAACCTCGGATGGTGAATATCGGTAAATGTTGTTCTCTGAAGAAGAAGGTAAGATTCATTTGCTTTTGAAGAAATACATCGATGTGTTGGCATGGTCCTATGCAGATTTGAAATCTTTCAAGCCCAAGGATGTTCAGCACAGTATCCCTTTGAAGCATGATGTCAAGCCGTATAGACAGAAGCAAAGACATTATAATCCGAAGATTTCAGGGACAATCCTGGCAGAAATTCAGAAGATGTTAGATGCTAGGATTATTTTCCCAATCCATCACTCCACTTGGATTGCAAACATTGTCCCTGTCAGGAAGAAGAATGGTGAGATCCGGATTTGTGTTGACTTACGTAACTTAAATCAGTCCTCACTGAAGGATAACTATCCCTTGCCTATCATGGATCAGGTATTACAAACTGTAACTGGATCGGAAATGTTATCCATGCTCGACGGGTTTTCAGGATATAATCAAGTCGAAGTAACCACAGAGGATCAACACAAGACAGCTTTCACGACCCCATGGGGTACCTTTGCTTACAGGAGGATGCCATTCGGCCTGATCAACGCCGGAGCTACTTTTCAGAGGGCTATGGATCTAGCATTCAGAGATCTGATGGGCAAGGTCATAGTCGTGTATTTGGATGACTTGACCGTTTTTTCTAAAAAGCGGAGTGATCATTATGGTCATTTAGAACAGGTACTTTTAAGGTGTAGACGTCATGGGATTTCATTGAATCTAAGAAGTCCATGTTCGGGGGTATGAAGGAAAATTTCTTTGGGTCATATTGTGACTAGAGAAGGAACTAAAATTGACCCGAGAAAGGGTAAAGGCTATTGAGCCTTACCTTGCCTGAAGTAAAACAGGAGTTCATTCTTTCTTGGAAAGGTTAATTTCTTGAGAAGATTTGTACCCGATTTTCTTGACAAACCAAGGATATCCTTGGAATGATGAAAGGAAAATTCCATTTCGATGGAGTACGAGAGGGAAACTTTCATTTGAAGAAATCAAAAGCGATTCTTGCGCTCTGTTTAGTATGTCAGAGACTTGAAAGATTTCATCATGTATAGGCTATGCTTACGCCCCACAGATGTCGGTGATCGATGCGGGAAAATGGAGAAGGCATTGAAGCTCCTATCGCATTCATGAGCTGTCCGTTGAAAGAGCATGAATTGAAGATGTCGCAGATTGAAAAACATGCTTATGCGGTGGTGCGAGCGGTGAAGCATTTCAGGTACTATGTGCTGAATTCTCATACTCGTGTTCTCGTTCCTGATACTGCTGTTAAATCCATTCTAACTCAACAAGAGCTGGGAAGCCAACGAGGTACTTGGATTGCTAAGGTTCAGGAGTATGACTTGGACATCAAACCTACCAAGTTGAGTACGAGGAAGAGGCTGTGTCGATTGATTGCGAGAGAATCATCTTTGAAGCGAGTGTGAGAAGAATCAAGATACTTCTTCGAGCTGCCTATGGTGCTTTTTGTGAGTCTGACCGATGAATGGTACACGGACATTGCTTTCTTCTTAACTTATGGTGAATGCCCTCCGCATTTAAATCAAAAGAAAGAGGACCGTCAAGTTGAGATCTGCGAAATACCTTTTGTGGAATAATGCAATATCTGAAAGGTATCGATGGTGTCTTCTTGCGTTGTGTTGATAAATCGCAACAGGAAAAGTTATTAGAATCCTTTCATAGCCTAGCATGCGGAGGACATTTTTCATCTTCTGTAACAGCATATAAGATCTTACGGGCTAGGTATTATTGGCCTACTCTTTTCCGGGATTCAGCAGAATGGGTGTCTAAATGTGAAGCTTGTCAACATTTTGTTGGTCGTCCCAAGTTAGCAGCTCTTCCTCTGAAGCCTGTGGTGATTGAAGAACCTTTTCGCCAATGGGGGATTGATTTTATCGGAACATTGAATCCTGCTTCCAGTGCTGGACACAACTATGTGCTAACTGCTACAGATTATTTTACCAAGTGGGTAGAGGCTGTGCCAATCAAGCAAGCGACTTCTGAAGCTGTTTGCAAGTTCCTGAAAGAAAACATAATCGTCAGATTTGGTGTTCCTCATAAGATTGTAGCGGATAATGCCTCTAACTTCTCGTCACATGAATTAACAGAATTCTGCTATGGATTCGGCATTACTTTGGCTCATTCATCTGACTATTATCCCCAGGGCAATGGGCAAGGCTGAGTCAATGATAAGAATCAGTTCTTATAATCGGGAAATTAGTAGATGAAAATCAGAGGACATGGCACAAAGCATTGTATGATGCGTTGTGGGCTGATCGGATCACTCCAAAGCGAGCCATAGGGATGTCCCCTTTTCAGTTGCTATATGGGATTGATGCTGAAATTCCTATCTCAGTAGAATTGCCAGCCTTGCAGTTGGCAAAAAGCGGCGGTTGAAGATGTAGCTTTTCAGAATTCTATCGAAAAGAGGGTTATGTACCTAACCAGGCTAGAAGAAGAGCGAATTAAGGTGGTTGATCGTATAGCAGATCATCAGAGCAGGGTGAAGAAGATTTTTGATAAAAAATCAAAGCAACGTGACTTCCAGATTGGAGACCTGGTGTTGCTTTGGGATAAAAGGAGAGAACAGAAAGGAATGCATGGAAAATTTGATTCTTTATGGAAAGGACCTTTCAAGATCCACGAGTTGAATGGTGAAAATAGTTTCCTTCTATCATATCTGGATGGAGGGTTACTCCCTTTGCCTTTCAGTGGACAACATCTAAAGCTGTTCCACCATTAATGCAAGATGCTCTCTTGCATTGTACATATTTTGCTTTTGTTGTGTGTTTGCTTTTGGTTTTCTTTCTTTCTTTCTTCGTTTTGTTTTGTTTTGGTTTTCTCCTTGACCCCGTAGCCTAATGAATAAGACCAGAGATTCTGAGTTCTCTTCCTTTGGTATTACAAAAAAGTCCCCAATTTGGAGCAGTTTGTTATCCCGTTTTGAGTAAACGACAAAACGATCGGATAACCCCTACAAAATTTTTGAAGTGATTTTGCATTATGACCTCTTTTAGAGCAAATCGGGTTTTCGGGTGTTACTAGCAGCTTGACATAAGTTTTAACATGCTTTATGTCTTATGACCTCAGAAACAGAAACCCGCCTTGTATTGAGAAAATCCTTTGTAATCGGGTTTTGGAAATTCAACTCATCGGAACATACTTGAGTTAAAACATGCTTTGTGTCGCGTGACTTCGACTTCGAAACCGAGACCCGCCTTGTGTTAAGACAATCCTTTGTATTCGGGTTTTGGAACTCTAAAGCATCGGGACATTCATGTTCCAAAAACATGTTTTATGCGCCATGTTCTCCGATTCCCGAAGTCCGCTCAATCCTTTGTAATCGGGTTTTAGGAAGTTGATGCATCGGAACATTCATGATTCAAAACATGTTTTGTGCTCCATGTTTTCGAAGCCCGAAACCGAAATGCACTAAATCTCCTCGTGTCGGGTTTTGGACTCCTCAACATCTTGACGTGGCATTCATGCCGAGTGGTTGGTGAGTTGGCACGTCTTGAGCTGAAGTGTATTTATTACTGATTTTCTTATAAATACGCGGATTTCCACGTCATTCTTACCGTTCATATTTTTAATTCGTGGATTTTTCGCATGCTCTTCCGCTCCCAAAACCCATAAACTCGCGTTACCAGACTGGATCGTTTGTTTTCGATTTTACCTGTCTCGAATTGAAGGTATTTTCTTCCTTCTTTATTCTTGATTTTTACGGATCGATTGCGTGTATTTTCTTTCCAATTTCTTGCCGAGTTGTTGAGGTTTTCTTCCTTCTTCTTTACGTGTTGTTTTGGAAAGGGTTTTGGGTTTTAGGGTTTATTTTCTTTTTGAGACTATCAATTGGTGCTGTTCCTTCCAAATTCCAAATTACTTGCATGATGTATGGAATATGAATAACAAAAAAAGAAAGGAAGTTGTGTATGTAGAAATTCAAAGGAAAGGCTCTGTTTTTGTTTCTCGGTTTTGAAGGTTGTGTTGCGATTCAAAGTCGAAGAACATTGGAAGCTTGAAGTGGCGGGGTTTCTCAACATTCCGACCTCAACACTAAGTGTCGGGCATCTCCGAAGTTCCGTCATCAAAAGTGGGTGCGGGTTTTCTCTGTTTCCTGCCATTGAAAAGCAAGTGTCGGGTTTTGCCAAGATTCCGACATATCAGACCTGTCGGGTTCTCAAAGTTTTCCGATATCTTCTTCTGCGTGTCGGGTTCTTCTCTTCTTCCAAGCGCATTGATCGATCAATCAGGTTTTCGGTGTGCCTGCATCATCTCAGGAGTTAGAGCCTTTCTCCTTCCAATATTCTTCATGTCGGATCCTGGTTCATCACAGGAGAAGGCCGAAAAATCTAGCAGGATGAAATACAAATTTAAGAAACCAGAATCCCCGTCATATATCGACTGTAATTATGATATCAGGGATACTGAAATGGGCAACATAGATATGGACGACTTTTGGAATAGGGTGAAGAGTTCTTCTCAAACCCCATGGATGATGGCTTTAGCTAACAGTGGCTTGCCCCTTGCAGCAGGCTTTCCCATGTCTGCCCAATGTCCAGAGTTTGTTTTGGCTTGTGCGTCCAGTTACGACTCGGCTTCTCGTTCGATGAGAATCAATTTGTGAGGTAGTTATCAAACTAGATGGAGCTTATTTTGATGATCTCCTGAAACTACCTAATTTTGAAGAGTATGGGGACCTAGACATCAAGTCGGCTCAGAAGGCCTGGGACAGTAACCAGGAAAATTGCATTAAGGATGTCAATAAGAAGTTCTTGGTCAAGGCAAAACCACGGTAATATCTAGATTTCCAAGAACTATTCCTAGATGTGATTTCATCTGAAATCAATGACATTATCACCTGTTTGAGCCGGGTTTTGGCTTCTTAGGAATCAAATTTATTTCATGGATGGATGTATCGGTTTATGGTCACCATCAAGAAAGAACAAACAAGGGGATTGGTAGGGACCCTTATCGGTGATGAGATTGACTCTCGGATGACGAGCGTCTTATCGGCCGGAAAGTTTTATATGTTCTCATATGTAGCCTATCGGCGGTGGAATGAGGAGCTATCCCATTTGGATACTAAAGGAAGCGAGCGACAAACCAGTCTATAAGTATTATCCTCAAATAACAAAGAAGGGGTCGAGGATCATTTTAGGAGGGTAAATGATGCCTTTTTCTACGAGAACATCTTGCCCGAGTGAACCCGGGGGCTAAGAAAGACAAGGGTATCGAGACGAAGCTTGGTGAGGTATCTAAATGGGGATGTATCTTCTTACGATTCAAGAAGTTTACCTACCTTGACGGTCATGTACTCGGGAGAGCCTTTCCGTCTGCCTCGCTATCCGGGGATAGATTGATACTAATAGAATTGGTCGAGACAGTATTGGATTTTCACAAATTCCAGCCGAGCAAGCATAAAAGCGGCGATATCCTTCCCATTTCTATTGGGAGATATACTTGCTCGGCAGATGGCAAAGGCTAAAAATGTTGAATGTGAACTCGGGAGAAATTAAAGAAGCATATGAAGTCTCGGGATGGTTTTGACATCCGAGGAGTACTTAGAACCTATGGAGCCCTACATCACGGGCTGACATTGAGGATATCACGGGTGGATCTGCATGCTGAAGTTGCGGTTCGCGAAAAAGATAATAGTAGGTTAACTATTAATGAGATTGAGCTAGAGCTTTCTGATTTGCCGGATAGCACAACCTGACAATGAAAGTGTGTTGGATATGTCCTATGATGGGCTTAATGAAGATCGATCGTTTTCCCGCCTATTGATTGGTCGGCGGTAAAGAAAAAGCCTCTATCACGAGATAGGTCGGCTCTCATTCTTGCTCGCACCAAAAAATGGCTCTCTTCTTGGGGCATGAATTTTAAAGATGACAAGTTTCCAAAGTTGGCATAAATGAGGTGGGGCCCTCCCAAAAGAAAAGGACAAAGAATCTTTGGGGGGTCTATAAAAATCGGGATTCCCAAGAAGAGGAAAGAAAGACAAATCTCTTGATTGTCTCTCAGCTCAAGCGGTGGTTGTGCGAGAATCACCAACACCACCGAAAATAGGGAGATTAATTTAGAAGAAGGAGGAAGCCAGACTCTTGACTTCACCATTTGCTTGATTGCTCAAGCTGAGAGACCTTATCTCTTGCATTCAAGGCTTTGGAAAGGCCGAATCATGCCTCCCCCTCAACAACCACTTCAGCCTCCTCATTCCCCATCCACTTCTTCAAGCATGGCCAATATTTTCTCCGGGCTCTCACCCCTCTCTGCTGGAACCCAAGTGATCACCAACACTCCCCCACAACCTGTGCCTCTATTCATTGCACCTACTACCACGTTGGCTGCTGTTCCCCCTCCAATAGTAGAATCTTCTCCCCTTGAGAGTAGAATACCAGTTACTACAACATTGGCAGTTTCCTCTGATACACCACAATGGCTACTCGAGCAAACTCCGAGGAAGAGGAAAGTGATTGTACCCCTACCAGCCTTTGATTTCAGCTCACTTAAGGCTTCTACTGCGAGATCAGCCAAGAAACCCAAAACAGTTTCAAGGGTTTTGGTGGATGCTTCAGGAGATAAGTTCGCAGAGATTGCCACTCCCTCAGCTGACAAAACTAGAGATGATGTAACAACTGCTGATTACCAGGTAACCAGGGTGTCTCTAGGGAAAGTGATATGACAAAGGGCGCAACAAGATGCACGAGGATTCCATAGACGTCTTTGTGCCAAAAGTTGAAAGAAACAAAGGACGAGCGAAATGAGCTTAAGGAAAAGTGGAGCGATTGTGAGAGGTTTTGATTAAACTCTCAACACCCCCTGAATCCATACCATCTTCTTACATATCTGCGGATTTGATTTCTCATCGGTGCCTACGATTGAGAAGATTGCTAAAAAAAAGAAGGGTGGTTGATGAATGGATCCAAAAGTTGCTCAACGAGGAAGGAAGTAATTCAGGCGTGGTGAAAGTTCATCGAAGTCTTGGGGGAGATTCGAAAGGAAGGAGAGAAGATGGATGAGGAATTCATTGAAGAACTTGGACACTTGATTTGACTTGTGAAGCTCTCCAAGTGCTAAAGCAAATACCAAGCACATCTCTTGGTAGAAGAAGGCGTTCTTCCACATACGAGATAAACACTTTCCGGTGATCAAGGCCATCAAGTTCGAGTAAAGATCCTCAGCGAAGCTGCGGCAAGTTGAGAGAATCGAGATAAATTGATCGATGGGAAAAGTGATGCGGAAGAAGAATTGCTAAAGATTTGTCCAAAGGTGTCAGTTGGGAACTCAAGTATCCTATCAGCAGATGATCTCTTCAAACAAGTCCAAGAATCTATTCAGCATGAACCTGTACATGGATTTGACCTTGAAGTCATTGGTCATTTTGTAAGGATTGAACATACGTTGGAGGCCTTAAGAAAGCTCGTGAAAGGTTGAAAAACTTCCGGCAGTGCGAGTGATATCCATGAGACTGCGAAATGTGGAATGATCATTCCACTTTGCTTTGATGAAAATGAAATGCAAGGCATTATTCGGAAGTTCGGGAGTTCGGAACAAACGAGTCTCGGTTTGGAGGAGAGAAAGAAGAAGAAGCAAAAAGATGATGATTCGGATTAAGTCCAGATGTCACATGCCATTTCTATTTTTAGAATGACATATCTTTTATTTCCGTTTTATCATTATTTTTAATTCATACTTTGACTTGATCTCCTGCGTGAGAGTCATGCAAAGTTGAAGCTCCAGTTAACAGGCTACTCTTTAGGATCTGTCCTGTTTGATCTCTAGCTTCTTTTGTTATAAATAAGGGATGCTTGTGCATTCTAAAGGGTCGAGAATTTTTGAAGCATTAAGAGGCTATTGGAAAGGAGAAAAACTTTGTGTTTTCTTTCAATCATTTTGAAGAATAGAAGCTGATATTGTTTTACAGACTTTGTGTTGTGAAATATATCTTATTTAAGACAGTGTTCTTATGTTCATGATCTTAAAGCTATTCTTTGCATAGAATCTCAGTGTTTCTAATTATCTCGGACACTATATCTGTGATCTAAAACTCGTATGATTATTTCGTGCTCTGTGTTTACTCGAAAGAAAATACGTTTCTCCCATTTCTTTTCTACCGTGCTTCTTTCATTTATGTGAGTTTCTAACCTATTTCACTTACGAAAGCAATATCCTTGAATCGTGTGAATGTGGATTTTGGGATTTCATCCCAACCCCCAATGGTTAGATTAGTGTGAATATTGTATATATTATTTACTGTGTTTTAGATTAGCGATAAACGAGGCAGCCTCACTTTTGTCTTTGAGGAGGGATTTAATCCCATGTATCTTTGTAGTTGAACCTCATATATATTTCTTCAAAGCGTTAGTGCCTTTTCCAAGAAGACAAATGCATCTAAAACACTATGCCATCTAAATCCGATGAGGCCACCGTATACCCACATTTTTGATAATAGTATTTACAACAATAAATGAATATCATAACCTTTCCATGATTCCATCGGCAGTTAGAACAATTCGAAAAGTTAGATAAACAATTATATCGAGCCTATACTTTACACAGATCATACATATTTCCCTCAAGGAACAAGCTCATTAGTATGCCACTTTCCATCATTCACCTTAAACACATGCGAATAAATCGAGATGAGGCCACAGGAAAGCGTTAAAGTTTAAAATATATAACAAACTATTTGAGTTTAATAAATGATGCCTCTCCACGCTTGACAAGCGATGACTATCTACCAAACAACTCCACACGACCTTCCACGAGTAGACAGCAAGAAGATATTCACCGCCATCACTCGTTGAGGTGTAGTCTGATGACCCTAAGTTTAATCAAGCTCAGACTAGATATCCATGTAACAAAAGATGTAATCATGCTCAAACACGACAACAATCCCTCTCAAAGAACCTATAGCTCGCTCTAATCCCTACTAAACACCTGTAAGGCTTTAGATTCAAGGTCAAAATCAAAGAACTTCTCTTTTATCGCGAGTCAACAAGAGACTCCTTGACATTAAAGCAAATGATGTTTCCCTAAGACTATGCGAGAGATATTCATAAAAATCCACGCACATGCACAAATTTCATTTAACCGCGGAATTATTCGGAAAAGAAACATAACATACTATATTCATATCCGAACTCATTCAAAGTTTGAAAAGTATAGTAATCCCACCCACTTATACGAAGCCAAGATACATGATATCTATCTAACTTAAGGAACCCAACGAGAGCCAAAAACGAACAAGTGTACAAAAACAAAGGCTTATATAGAGGCGTATACACTTTGGTTACCTATCAAGGATTTCAACTGAATCCGAACAACGATATACGATAAAGCTCCTACGTGACTAATATACAAAATAAATATCGAGTTAATGATTCCAACCGTGCAACAATGGTAAATATACAAAATCGGGCTTATACAAAAGCTAAATACTCGATTTCGTAACAAGGAATCAAGCCGAGCCTCTAAAACATTATTCGCTTAAGCTTACACAGGATAGGAAACGTAAAAGTACACCAGTGAGTCGTACCAAAAATTTCATTACTTAAATGAAGGTATACATTACAAGATAACGAAGTCGTATTACAAGTTACTCCTCCAGGGACTCGACGAAATCATCTACCAGGTATACACATACATGAATTATACAAAGTAGTCGAATATACGAACCAATCCAAGGACTCCACAAAGTCATCTTGTAAATAAAATAAATATAATGCAAACCATCGATAGGTTAAATCCCGTAATTGTAACACAAGGAGGAAAAACAACTTCTACGGTGAGTCGCATCAAATCTTTGAAACACGGCCGAGTTATCCGTTAACATAGCCTAAGTATCATGTAAAACCCAACAAGATTCAAGAACCACCACCTATAATAACCACGGCTGAACTTACAAATAAATCCAATTAAAGCCGAACAATCAAGCAAAAGTCCATCAGTATCCTTTCTGACAAGTATCAACAACAAGCATCAACAACAAGTATCAACAACAAGTATCAACTGTAGCCTGAACCCAACAAGGGAACAATTCATGGGCTCTCACAGAGTAGGTCTAATATTCTTTCTTGCATACATTTCACAAACTTAAGCTGGAATGCAAAACACAATGAAATAGAGCAACAATTCGAAACACAATACACACCCATCAAGGGTTAAACTTGAAAAATCGAACCAGCAAGAAGATACAGTAACAAAATCACACAAAGCTACCATAAAAACCATCTAAACCCATAAATCATCTGAACAGAGTTGTTCTAATGAAATCAATTGAAAGAAAGCAAGATTTTTAAAGGTTAAGGCCTAACATGCACGGTTATTTGCTTAAAAATCGAAGAAGACCACCGAAAGAGCTCAAGCCTTCTCCTCTTTTTCAAGTTAGATTCACCAACAAAAATTTGTTATTTCCATGATTTATAAATTTTCCTTGCAGGAGAAAGAGCTAGTTACGCTCATACTTGCCATGTAACACCAAGAAGGCGTGCGAAGAACCGGTGATCGGCGGCAGAGGAAAAGCTGGAGCGCATGAAAACCAAACAAACTACTAATTTTCCATTTTGCATGCCTTCCCGTGAAACCCGAGCTCAAGACCGAGTTCATAAATGGCATTTACTCCTAATTTCCTACTCAATTTCCATTGCACATCGACTACCATAGTTGTGATGGATAAAACTGATTCGAAGACCATTTCCAACTTTGGCGACATCACGTTGGCTCTAGCTAGCCGTTTAAAAACTTCTACCAAATTACCTGTCCTTCATACTTATCCCTCCATTTAATGCCATAGAAACTACCACCCATGGTTTGCACCCTTCCATAGTCCCCTTTCTTCCTTGTTCATTAGTTAGGTTAGTAACTTAGGTTAGGATTTAAGATAACACTTAGTCTAACCTCATAGCACATAGATACTAACTTAGAACATTAGCTTATAGCCTAGGCCTAGGTTAGATTAACAAGAAATCTAACCCACTAGGTTATAGTTTAGTTTTAGGTTACTAACCTAAATAGATCCAGCAAACTTAGGTCTAACATTTCAAATGCTCGGAAAAAGAATCTACAACATACATTCACGAACGAGGTTCACTCCCGCCTTTGCTTACGATAGGCTAGTGGAAATAAATGTATCCGAATTTATTACCTGGTCCACGATCAAGACCTTCCGATATTACGATATCGGGAACCAATTCTTTAACATGATCGGCTGAGTTAGACTTGAGCAGCTTTAGTCAATGCATCCAGACCTTACAACCTACGAAAGGTCTATAATTTTAGTTCATCCCAAATAAACTTAAGCATTACTTGGATCAATGCTGCTACCGATCCAAGGCTAGGTCTTATAGATGGATAACTCCATATTCATTCCGAGATCAGATTAAACTCAGGTTTAAAATGAAAGAATTAAAAGAGTCTAATTATGTTCCGACTCAGTCAAAGATCTGCAATTTCAAAGAAGATACAGTCCATATCAAGCATGACTTCACAATCAAAGGAGCACATCCTTTTTCAAAAGAAATCACATATCAACACTTGAATGCTCAGGAGGAAGTAACAACAGTTCAAGGTGTTACATGCTTCCCTCCTAAAAGATTCATCGTCCCGATGATTACATATTTGATTAACCTTCAGGTCAACCAATTTATTAGTTCACAAAACAATGCGACTATTTTCCAACTTAATAGTTCCAGAAATCAATGTCACAACACATTTTATTCAGCCTGAATAATGTTTGCCTCCATCTGGCTTTCATATAAACTTTGAAAAAAAAAAGTTCATAAAAGAAATGTTTTGTCAATAGATTTCATTCTGTTGAAAAAGAGAAGGAAAAGCAATTTTCATCTCTTCTAGATTTTCCCAAGTTTCACTTTCTTCGTTAAAATGGTCCCACTTGGACCTTACATTCTTGTATTTCACGATTTCTCAAATGCATTGGCGAGTTTCCAAAGACACTCGTGTGGGTTTAACCATGATTATTCACCTCGGGTCTTGGACTGCAAGGAATTCCAATTTAAAACATGTGACGAGATCTGAAACGTATTTCTTAAGCAAAGAAATATGGAAAACATCATGCATACGAGATAAAGTAGGTGGTAATGCTAAGCGATAAGCTACGATTGATTATTTTGACAATTTCGAAGGTCCCATGAATCGAGGTGACAACTTGGCAGCCTTGCCAAAAGTTATAGAACTCTTTTGGGTTTAACATGAAGAAAACCTTCTCACCCAGCTCAAACCTTTGATCAACCCACTTAAGGTCAAAGATAGCTCTTCTACCTATCCGCTTCACTTCCTTTAATCATTCACGAATCAAAGCTTGCTTTATTCCATTTCACGTGAGAATCTATGGTCCAATTACCACTCTATCCTCAACACTATCCCAAATAACATGAGTTCTGCACTTTCTTCCATAAAGTGTTTCAAATGATGCCATTTAAGAGATGATTGATAAGTGTTGTTGTATGCTGATTCAACTAATGGAAGATACTCTTCCCATTTATCTTTGTTGATCTATGCAATACATTCACAACATGTCCTCCAACACTTGATTTACCCTCTCGGTTTGTCCATCCATTTCCGGATGATATACGAAAGTGAAGTTTAGTTTCGTTCCAAGATTTGTATTAGCGTTTGCCAAAACCTTGACGTCATTCTTAGATCCTCATCAAATATAATCAATTACGGTACACCATGTAATCTAAAAAATTTCGTAATACGAATCTTTTGGCCAAAGACCGGTGAATCATCCTTTAGATTTCTAGCGATGAAATGAGCTACCTTCGCCAGTTTATCTACAACTACCAGATAACATCATGTTTATTCCTCGGACATGGGTAATCCTTGTACAAAATCCATGGTTATTACTTGCCATTTTATCTCGTGGTATGCTTATGAGGATATAATCAGTCCCAAAGAGTGCATATGTTCTCGCCTTAACCATGCTGACACTCCAAACAATGAGTTACAAAATTAATGACATCCTTTTTCATACCTTTCCAAAAGTATTGTTGTTTTAGATCAGCAAGCATTTTTGTGATACCCGGGTGTCAGAGAAAGGTGAATTATGAAATTCAACTAACACTTATTTCTCAAATCGTTCAAGCAGTAGGTACATATACTCTTTTTCATAACGCAAAATTCCTTCATTATCAAAATGAAAACCTTTATACCTTTCATCATTAGGTTCTACAACAAGTGCTTTGCTTTTGCTTGTCAAAGTAAATATCGAGATTCTAAGGCACTTTTACCTCATCCTTAAACCGAGTTCTTAATGTTATAAGAGCATAAATGTGCCTCCTACGACTTAGAGCATCAGCTACTCTATTCTCCTTCCCTTTGATATAGCTAATATCAAAATCATATTGTGATAAAAATTCTAACCACCTTCTCTGTCTAGCATTAAGATTAGGCTGAGTGAAAATATATTTCAGTCCTAAGTGATCAGTTTTCAACTCAAAAGGTTTCCCAAGTAAATAGTGTCTCCAGACTTGAAGTGCATGAACAATGGCAGCAAGCTCCAAATCATGAGGAGCATAATTCAGCTCATGTAATTTAAGTTTTCTACTTTCATATGCTATGACTTGATCATTTTGTAGCAAAACACCTCCAAGGCCTTCCCCAGAAGCATCCATTACAACAGTAAAGCTCCCATTAGGGTCTCCGCAGTGCGACTAATATAGGTGCAGAAGTCAACCGGCCTTCGAATTTTGAAAGCCACTTCGTGCTTATCATTCCATATGAATTTCTTATCCTTCTTACGTAATGAAGTTATTGGTGCAAAACTACTTTAGAAAAATCCTTTACAAATTTTCTATAGTAACCAAAGAAGACCCATGAAGCTTCTTACTTCGTGCACATTCTTAGGTGTAGGCCACTCGATTATTGCCCACTATTTTTGAAGGATCTACAACAATTTGTTCTTTGCTAATGACATGACCCAAATAGTGAACTTACGAATCAAAGAAAGAACATTTGGATAACTTACCCATACAACTTTATTTTTCTCAAAATTCCCAAAACTATCTTCAAATGCTCATTGTGCTCCTCAACGCTTTTAGAATAAATGAGAATATCGTCCAAGAATACAAGTACAAACTTGTCCATATATTCTTGAAAAATATTGTTCATTAAGTTCATAAAGGCTGGGTGCATTAGTTAATCCAAAGGTACAACCGTGAATTCATAATGTTCGTACCTTGTTTGGAAAGTCGCTTTTATGAATATCTTCTTCTCTAATCCTTAACTGATGATAACTAGATCGAAGATCTATCTTAGAATAAACTGCTGCCCCACGCATCTGATCAAATAGATCGTCGATCCTTGGAAGTGGATATCTGTTCTTGATTGTTGCTTTGTTCAACATCCGATAATCGATACACAGCCTAAGTGTTCCATCCTTCTTTTTCACAAATATTACGGGCGCTCCCCAAGGTGAAACACTTGGTCTAATCAAACCTTTAGACAAAAGTTCTTGCAATTGTGCCTTAAGCTCTACTAACTCTGTAGTAGTCATCCGATAAGGTGCTTTGGAAATAGGTTCTATTCCTGGTTTGATTTCGATGGTGAAGTCAAATTCCCTCTTAGGTGGTAACCCTGGTAATTCCTCAGGAAAACATCCTGAAACTTTGTTTCGAGGGAAATAACTTCATGTAATCACCATCTTCTTTTGAAAATTCAGATATCTTTACTGCATAAAGGGTACATCCTTTATTTTTGCCTTTTTAAAATTTTTATAGTTGTGATTTTCTAACTAAATTTCCCGTTTCACACCTTGAATCTCTCGCTATTTCCAAACTGATCATCTAAACATTTTATGTTCTTTTCATAGCAATCTACCTTTGCTTTATGGTCAGCTAACCAATTGACACCGATAACAATGTCATACGATCCCAAAGGTGTAACATAGAGGTCAACTTCCGTGGAGAAATTAGGTAAGTCAAGGACTGCCCCAAAAAGACACATACTCATTGTATGAACAAAGTTATTACCATATTGTACAGTCCAAGATTTATCCATTTTTCTAGCTTTTCTCTTAAGTTTAGAGGAAATTTTATTAGAAATGAAACATTCAGTAGCTCCTGTATCAAAAAGAATAGTGACAGGTATGCCAAATAACTTACCCGAACTTCTATAAGTGTCACTTGCTTTTTGCACATGCGCTCTTTTGCGGCATGTATCTGTATCTTGCTCATTACGACATCATCCTTCTTCAAAGGGCACTGATTTACGTAGTGGTCTTTGCCACAATTGCTGTGACCTCCTACGAGTCCCTTTTAGGCTCAAAATTGCCTCTAGCCTTGTAATTGTCACGTTGTCCTCTATGGGGCTTTTGCCCATTGTTATAATTTTTGGCAAAATTATCCCTTACATTTCCAGCAGGCTTATTTACTACTGCTTTCTTAATGTTATCCCCTGGAAACTTATTTTTGTTTCCAAACTTTTTCCATGGTCCCTTTTTGGGTGCAAGAGAGGTTGAAGAAGGGTTTGCAGTCTTCTTCCGCACTTCCTCTTTATGAGCAGAAATAGCCTTTAATTTCTGTTCTTACATTATGGCCTTTTCAACAACTCCTTCCATAGTAGTGGTTGGACTATGAACATCGACCTCTCCCCTATCACAGATTGAATCCATGATGAATTTCCATATTTTGAACTTCTCGTCGGTTTGATACGAGGTACATACTTGAGGAGTTTTGTAAACCGCTCCCAAAGTATTCGATTACCGTTAGCTTCCCTT
Source organism: Taxus wallichiana var. yunnanensis (assembly GCA_018340775.1). NCBI lineage: Eukaryota > Viridiplantae > Streptophyta > Pinopsida > Cupressales > Taxaceae > Taxus > Taxus wallichiana. The sequence goes on from CM031242.1 coordinate 101,275,214, forward strand.
GAGCTAAGTTCTAGAATTATGTCATTTTTGATCATAGAAAAGTTGTGGCAACCAACGTTGCCTAAAATAGCCTTTAAATTGATCCCAAGTAACGTTGGTCTCATCAATATTTAGCTCACGCTTTACGGCTATCCCGCCATGAAGATGCTTCGTGGGAAGCCGATGAGGCTCCCAAATAGCTTTGGTTTCCTCTGAGAAGTTTTTATTGCAAGTACTTCTCCATTTCATGAACCAGCTCTCGCTCCATCTCCTAATGTGGTGCCATCATACTTAGGTGGACTTATCCTTTTTATATCATTAGTGAGTTCTGCTGCCAACCTGGCCTTTTTGTTTTCTGGTTGGACCGGTGCATTCCCAGCATTAACATCAACACCCATATCGGGGTTGTCCTCAGGAGGTGGCTGATTGTCATTACCAGCTTCTTCATCCTCCTCATTTCCCATCACCTGCTGTTCAAGTACAGCTAAATGATCTCTTGTGTCCAACAGGGCAGCAAGGATCTCATCAAGTTTCTGGGTTGTTGCGACCCTCCATCAGGTGGAGCATTATTCACAACGTTCCCCCTTGTTCTAACCATTTTCTGTTACAAGAAAATTTAGGTTCTCATCAGATTATGGACACAATAGGCCCAAGAGCTGCAACCTTCAGCTCTGATACCAAGATGTAACATCCTCATTTTATACATTAGAACAAGTCAATTTTTTTTTTTGATAAATGCTTCCTGGTTCTAAATACATAATTTAGAACTCACAAATCAAATAACCATTCTTATAACAGATAACCATATGCAGCTGTAATGACTTAGAGTACCTCCGATCTATTCATTCCATGACTCGGTAATCTACCGATCTATTCATGAGTAATAAGAGTTGGCGTTTTTATTTAACACACCACTCTTGCGGTTCTCTTCCCTATTCTGGGATTCAGAATGCTCTATCTAAGGAACCTATCTGAATAATTGTTACCATTATTCATCGGCATCTCATCCCTTAGACCAGGTGACTTAGGACAACGCAATCAGCAGCTTGTGATACTTTGGCCAAAGGTTTGAAACATACTGCTTATGTCTCGTATTCCTTAACGGCATACTCGTCAATCTGGAATACGTCCTTCACCCCATTCCTATGTTATGTAGAATGTCTTATACTGACTTCTGTCAGTCCCTCCTATCCCAAGTTATTCACTCGGAAACGGATTAGTAAGGTGACAACATTATATGGGTGCTCCCGAGGACTAGGGATACTGTTGACACATACTTTGGTCAACCCTAGTTAAACCAAAGTGTGTCAAGATACCCCGAGTCTCCTAGGCAGCCATATAACGTGACCACATTCCTAATCGGGCCCCAGAGTAACTTGTTCAAGTTAAAGGTGTAAATCTTAACGATCAATGTAAAGGGTGTCATCATAAGTCACTGCATTGTTTTATCTTCGAGGAGATCCTAATCTTCTCGGAGGTACAACCTCGCAGATTGACTTGTGTCAGCAACCTTTAAATCGCCTCGAAAAGATCTACTTATTAAGAAGTGTTACATACGTTGAGTTAAATTATACCATAAGACACTCCCTTTAAGAGTATTCTTTCCCAAACACCGGGTTCCTCACCTTAGAATGACCCTTCTTAATGAAACCCAATACACAAGAGAAGTTATTAAGACTAGAGGTCCCCTCAAGGAGTTCATAGAATATACATAATTCTAAATCAACGAAATTGGACAATTACTCCCATCCTTCACATGAGATTGCTAACCAAACCCTTTTTAGGTTTATATCAGTTCTCATAACTGAATTTATATCTTAATTATTAGTATCAAGATATAATGATTAAGAATCCAATTAAACGTTGTCCTGGCTTAATCAAGACTAGGAATTAATAATTTAATCCAGCTTGTTTAGCGTCTTGCTTAGGTTTATTTTTACCCTAGCTTCCAGAAAGACAGTGATCTAAATCTTAATTTAGCTTTAGATAGAACATACTAGAACTGCTAAACAATCATAAGTATTCATTCACATATTCTTGCAAGCTTACATTGATAATCACAAAAGTCTCCAATTTAAACAATAATAACAAGCTCTCAAGATCATTTGATCCGAAGAAGGTCAAACTATCCAGATAAGAATACAAACACATAAGTAACAAATATCTCACTTTATTCCCTTCAGGCTAATCAAATACATTTTATGCTTTCAGCTTACTTGATACAATACTTCAACGGAAAAAGAACATCTTTCCTCATATAGTACATTTAGAGAATCAAGCTGAAATTCATCATAAAACCAAATTAAACAATCTGAACATCCTATCAGATCTGTGCTTTTACCACTTACGGAAACCATCTGCAAAAATTGTCAACATGGGTCAGTTCGATGAACTGAGCATGATAAGCACTAACTCTTAAAACAATTGCAATCCACCAACTGTTTTCATTAAACAACCTGTTTAAATGAGATCATTTCACCAAACAAGTAAACATATTTCAGACTATGCTCTTGTAATACAAACATGACTATAAACGCGTAGCTCATATTATAGTCACTAAATAGTCTCAGATACCTTTCAAATATTTCATCAAAACGTTAGTGACCAAGAAGACAAATGCATCTAAACAACTATCCATCTGAATCCCAAGGACAACAACATCAGACGGACTAATATATTCAACATAATAAATGAATATCATAACCTTTCATGATTCCATCAGCATGTTAGAACAATTCCAAAAGTTAGATAAACAATTATATCAACCTATACTTTACAACAGAAGAGAAATAAACGAATCATACATATTTCCCTCAGAACTAGCTCATGACTGTACCATCTTTCCAAGAGAAAAGCATTCACCTTAAACACATGCGAATAAATCAGACGAGGCCACCAAAAGCACCACAGTTTTGTTAAAGTTTAAAATATAACAAACTACTGGAGTTTAATAGCGATACGCAGTAGCTCTCACGCCAAACAGACTCCACACGACCTTCCACACGGCGACAAACAAGAAGATATTCAACTGTCATCGCTGTTGAGGTGATCGGCAAATGCCCTAAGTTTAATCAAGCTCCGGACTAGATATCCATGCAACAGAAGACGTAATCATGCTCAAACACGACAACAATCCCTCTCAGGAACCTATAGCTTGCTCTAATCCCTACTAAACACCTGTAAGGATTTAGATTCAAGGTCAAAATCGAAGAACTTCTCTTTTATCGCATCAACAAGAGACTCCTTGACATTAAAGCAAATGATGTTTCCTAAGACTATGCGAGAGATATTCATAAAAATCCACGCAACATGCACAGCCTCATTTAACTGGAATTATTCAGAAAGAAACATAACATACTGTATTCATATCTGAACTCATTCAAAGTTTGAAAAGTATGGTAATCACGACCCACTTTTACAGAAGCCAAGATACATGATATCTATCTAACTTAAGGAACCCAATAGAGCCAAAAACAACAAGTGTACAAAAACAGGCTTATATAGAGATATACATGCAAAGGTTTACCTATAAAGGATTTCAATCAATCCGAACAACGGTATACATGATAAATCTCCTACGAAGCCGATATACAAAATAAATATCGCTTAATGATTCCAACCGTACAACAATGGTAAATATTCAAAATTAGGCTTATACAAAAGCTAAATACTGATTTCATAACAAGGAATCCAACTGAGCCTCTACAACATTATTCGCTCAAGCTTACATAGATAGGAAATGTAAAAAGTACACCAACTGAGTCTGTACCAAAAATTCATTACTTAAACGAAGGTATTCATTACAAGATAACAGAAGTCGTATTACTAGTTACCCCTCCAGACTCGACGGAATCATGCTACGGTATACACATACATGAATTATACAAAAGAGTCCAATATACGAACCAATCCAAGGACTCCACAGAGTCATCTTGTAAATAAATAAATATAATGCAAACCATCAACGGGTTAAATCCCGTAATTGCAACACAAGGGAGGGAAAAACAACTTCTACAGGGTCGCATTAAATACTGTAACACAGCCAGTTATCCGTTCAACATAACCTAAGTATCATAGTGAAACCCAACAAGATTCAGTAACCACCACCTATAATAACCACGGCAGATCCTTTCCGACAAGTATCAACAACAAGCATCAACAACAAGTATCAACAACAAGTATCAACAACAAGTATCAACTATAGCCTGAACCCAACAAGGGAACAATTCATGGGCTCTCACAGAACAGGTCTAATATTCTTTCTTGCATACATTTCACAAACTTAAGCCGAAATGCAAAACACAACGAAATAGAGCAACAGTTCAAAACACAATACACACCCATCAAGGGTTAAACTTGAAAAATCAAACCAGCAAGAAGATACAGTAACAAAATCACACAAAGCTACCATAAAAACCATCTAAACCCATAAATCATCTGAACATAGTTGTTCTAATGAAATCAATTGAAAGAAAGCAATATTTTTAAAGGTTAAGGCCTAACATGCCTGGTTATTTGCTTAAAAATCCGAAGAAGACCACTGAAAGAGCTCAAGCCTTCTCCTCTTTTTCCAAGTTAGATTCACCAACAAAAATTTGTTATTTCCATGACTTATAAATTTTCCTTGCCAGAGAAAAGAGCTAGTTACGCTCATACTTGCCATGCAACACCAAGAAGACTGGTGCGAAGAACCAGTGATCAGGCAGAGGGAAAACCGGAGCGCATGAAAAACCAAACAAACTACTAATTTTCCATTTTGCATGCCTTCCCGTGAAACCCGAGCTCGAAGACCGAGTTCATAAATGGCATTTACTCCTAATTTCCTACTCAATTTCCATTGCCACCGACCGCCATAGTTGGCGATGGATAAAACCAGTTCGAAGACCATTTCCAACTTTGGCGACCTGCCACGTCGGCTCTAGCTAGCCGTTTAAAAACTTCTACCAAATTACCTATCCTTCATACTTATCCCTCCATTTAATGCCATAGAAACTACCACCCATGGTTCGCACCCTTCCATAGGTCCCCTTTCTTCCTTGTTCATTAGTTAGGTTAGTAACTTAGGTTAGGATTTAAGATAACACTTAGTCTAACCTCATAGCACATAGATACTAACTTAGAACATTAGCTTATAGCCTAGGCCTAGGTTAGATTAACACTAATCTAACCCCTAGGTTATAGTTTAGTTTTAGGTTACTAACCTTAATAAATCTAGCTTAGGTCTAACATTTCAAATGCTCAGAAAAAGAATCTACAACATACATTCACGAACAGGGTTCACTCCTGCACTGCCAATAGGCTAGTGGAAATAAATGTATCTGAATTTATTACCTGGTCCACGATCAAGACCTTCCTGATATTACGATATCGGGAACCAATTCTTTTAACACGATCAGCCTGAGTTAGACTCTGGAATAGTTTAGTCAATGCATCCAGACCTTGCAACCTGTGAAAGGTCTATAATTTTAGTTCATCCCAAATAAACTTAAAGCATTACTTGGATCAATGCCACTGATCCAAGGCTGGGTCTTATAGATGGATAACTCCATATTCATTCCGAGATCAGATTAAACTCAGGTTTAAAATGAAAGAATTAAAAGAGTCTAATTATGTTCCGACTCAGTCAAAGATCTGTAATTTCAAAGAAGATACAATCCATAACAAGCATGACTTCACAATCAAAGGAGCACATCCTTTTTCAAAAGAAATCACATATCAACACTTGAATGGTCAGGAGGAAGTAACAACGATTCGGGGGTGTTACATAACTCATCCTTGGATCAATTTTAGTGATCCAAGGAATGTTTTAAAACTCTTTATTAGATTGAATGATAAATTGACATTCAGTAGTTTTAGAGGCATAACTGGACTGAACTTTTGTATTTTGCAAATTCTTTGGTCTTGTGTGGAAGTACCTTCATTCGGTTGTATGTTTGTGCTTGGATCTTTGGGATTGACCTCTGTAGGACATTATTGGCATAAACAAAAATAGTTTGCTTCAAGACTATGAAGGGGATCAGAACCCTAAAACTAAAGGACTACCCTAACAGTATCCTAAACTAGGTAAGAGCACCTACTTCCTAGCTATGTCTATTTAATTGGGTTGTAATCTAACCTAAGCTTCTTATTCTATTGTGTTGGGGGTGACCTAACCTAAGCTCTTGTGCTAAATGAATATGGGAAGGGGAGATTACTATGGTAATACTAGACTATGTTAACCTAATGCCTAATACTAATGGTTGTGAATTTAATCTAACCTAAGGTGGTATTACCTATGGAAATGTTTTTAGACCTAAGGAAATTATTTAGGAAATGATTTTTGACTAACCTAAGTTTTGGGGACATCTATCCTAAACTATTTAAAAGGGACCTAGGGTCGCATGGCACTACTGAGTGATGGTTCCAATGGCTTTTATTTGATTTGATTGGGTTTAAATGCATGGAGGTACTGCCAGTTTGGCAAGGGCTAGTTAACTCTAGTGGAGGCTTCACTAAAAATGGAATTGCATGTTAACTTGGAAATGGCATTCACCAGTTTTGGGAGGTGGTGGCAAGGAGAGAGAAGTGGGAGAATTGGGAGTTATGGCATTAATGGATCTTGGTTTTTGTGTGCAAACCATCTTAGAAACAAGGGAGGTGGATTTGTGGGAGGTTGTTTGGTTTTCATGCCTCGTGAATTTTTCTCTGCATGGAGCAATCTAGTTCTTTGAACCAATAGTTTGACTTCTTCTTCTTATTCTTGGATATTTTTGTTTTCTCTTGTCTATTCTTGATCAAGGGAATGTATAAGAGGCATTGGAAGAAAAATTGTTTGCTTGTTGTTCTATCATGAAGAAGAAAAAGGGTTAGAGGATTGGTTGGAAGTCTCCTTCGAATTAGCATAGGCACTATCAAGCATGATAGGCTCTACCCATTAAGATTTCTTGCTTTCTTCTAAATGAATCATTAAAAAAACTCTACTCTCATGAGATAATTTTTTGTTTGATTTGTCTAGTTATTTACTTGCATGTTTTAGGAAATCTCTGTGGTTTTGGAATGCAAATCCATTGCTGGCAATGATAGTTTTTAGGAAACTTTCTTTGTGTTAGTTTAATGGTGATATTCATGCGAACTTGTATTTGAAGCTCTGTAACTTGTATTTGAGGCTAGTGTTGACTGAACTAGCATTCATTGCCTTATGTTTCATTTTGAACTATTATTTAGAGCCTATGTTTCATTGAATTTGTAGTAGAGCTTCTTGGTCATTATGGAACCGACATTTTTTTTGTATGGTTCTGAATCTCTATTATAGTATTGTGTTTTGTTGAGCTTGTTTTGGAACTTCGTGTTTGTTCTGCTTGATGGAACTTGTATTCGAGGCTAGTGTTGACTGAACTGGCATTTGTTGCCTTATGTTTCATTCTGAACTATTATTTAGAGCCTGTGTTTCATTGAATTTGTAGTAGAGCTTCTTGGTCATTCTGAACTGGCATTTGTTGCTTGTATGGTTCTGAATCTCTATTATAGTCTTGTGTTTTGTTGAGCTTGTTTTGGAACTTCGTGTTTGTTCTGAGCTGAGATGGAACTTGGTGTAGTTCTAAACTTTTGGTTGAATCTTTGTATTTGACACTGTACTCATTTTTAGTTCTTGTGAATGCTGAACTTGTAGTCAAGTTGTTGAGTTTTGTTCTGTACTTATGCTCTGAGCTGGAGTTTTACTCATGTTCATGGATTTGAAAAGGATTTGAACTCATTTATGGAATGTCTACTCGATAAGGGCTTGAGAGATTAGTTTCGGTTTGAATTTGATCTGGTAATCTCCTTGTGATATCCTTCGTGTAGCTTCTTGAGTGTGAATGGTTTTATTACTTCTATCTTTTAGACTATACAACCTTCTTTGAACTTGACAGGGCATGTGAATATGAAGTGTATCCTATTCTTCTCTGCCCTGAGTGAACCCGTGTCCTGTTGAAGGCTTGACTATTTTTTTAGAAGGATTAAAGGAATGGAATTATATCTTATTATGGGTATTGATGATTTATAGTTCATTTGGAATAAGTTGTTAACAATTTTAGAGGCTTATGGAAATGTAGTATTTACTCTCATTCTTGTTATTAATGTTGAAAAAATACTTTCCCTGTCATAAGCTTTTGGATGGAACTCGAGGGTCTTGTGGTGATTCTGTTTCAGTCGAGTTGGAAGTAAGATTGGAACATCTCTTGACTTAAATGTCGTTGAGGTTTCTTACTCTCTTCTAATATTTTTATTTAATTTCTTGGGTTTTTTTGGAAAGTTGAATCTAAACCTAGTGTACTAAGTTTTGTATGAAAGGATACAGTATCACTATTTAGAATGCTTTGTATTATTTTTCTTATTTGGGATCACAAACAACTTACTCCTTGGCATTAAGCTGTTGAAGCCTTATAATGGGATTTTAGTCTTTTGAGTTTGTGAGTTGTGTTGACCCTTGTATATCTTACACTTTGTTTATGGATTTCTATTCCTTGTTGGATTCATTGAATGAATCTCTGGGTTTTAAAAAGAGAAATGAATATGATCTCTTGGGGACAATATATTGTTTTAGGGACTGTACTGTGTACTTAGTTCTGTGAACTAAATTTGAACTTGTGTTTGATGAATGGAATAGGTAAACCAGTTTGTATGATGTGTAAAGGAAAATTAGAAGTGTGATTTCTTTAACTGTGTGTTCGGTTCTGTGTTCTCTTTTGGGAACTAGTTAAGGAATTCTAAGTTTGGAATATAAATGAGAATTCATTTCATAGTATAAATGAAATGAATTATGGATTGGGTCCTTTTCTATTTGGGATCCTTTTTCTATTGTTTGGATAAGTTCATTTGACTGAGCTTCTCTATTTTTGATTCTCTTCTGAGATGGAAATTTCTTGTGGATTTTTGGTCTACTTTGTATAAGTCATTGGTTGTAATGATGTGGAAAGAGATTAGCTGAATTGGTATGTGGAAAGAAAATATTAACATACTTAGACTATTTGTTTTGCTTGATTGAGTCACACACCATTTGGATTGATATTAGAAGGTTGTATCTTTTTGCACACTATCTTATTATGAACCCTTCTTGGATGGATTGGATAAGAGAGTTATTTTATTTGAGTCTATCTTGGATTTGTGGAAAGTCTGGTTTCAGATCCTTGAATTATATCTTCTAACATGTAGAAGTTAGTAAGACTTTCAGTTAGACTCTTTTGATTTCCTATTCTTCTTGGATTGATTTGGGATTCTTGTTAGATGCTTTGCCTTAATGTTGAATCCTTATATTTTTATCTTTGAAGTGAGGTAGATTCATGTGTTCTAAACTTGTATTTGTCTTTCTGATGATTAGTGTTTGGGGAATAACATGTATTGATTCTTCTTCCTTGTTATATGGAATGATGAAGCATTCTAATATGAGCTAGGCTGAAATTAACTTCTTTTACTACTTAGAAAAGATAAATGTGTATTTCTATTCTTATAGAACTATGAAACATTTGGATGACAAGACATGTTGATTGTTTAGAAGTAATTGATAGAATCAATTAAATTATATGCTATGTTCTTTTCTTAAAAGTGAATTCAGACTCTTTAATTGTACTTCTTTTCTAGATGTTATTACTTATGATTATATGTATGATATATTAATTGTTTCATTAAAGTAGAGTTGTTTTAATGGAACAATTAGTGGAATGCACTTTACTTTAATGCTTAGTGCTTATCATGCTCAGTTCATTGAACTGACCCGTGCTAGCAATTTTTGCAGATGGACATCGTAAGTGAAAAAAACAAGACATAAAATTTTATGATGCATTGGCTTATTTAATTCTGGATCTTATGAAAAGAGTTTTGAATCATTCTTAAGTTGTAATGAAAAAGAAAAGTGATGTTCTTTTAAGATCTTAATTCTGATTGACATGCAGAATGTATGAAATGCATAATCTTGTAAATGTATATTTTTCATCAGGAACTAAAAGGTTTTGTGTTGGACTACAATTTGTGATGTGAATACTTTTGTACTTGTATGATGGAAATAATAGTGATATCTTTGCGGTATTCTTTATATCTATGTATACTATTGTTGTTATAAGATAATGAGTTGGATTAAGGAGATAGTATAATCTCCCTTATATTAATGAACTTGTTAAATTGCAAGGATGTCGTTCTCTAATTACACAACTATAGTTTAATAATGAAATATGCTTTGGACATACAATTAAACTATATAAGTAACGAATGATAAAAAGGTTATGTTAAACCTAACATCTAACCATGAAGAGGAAGACTCTTCCTCTCTCATGGAATGAAAGGTAAAAGGAATAGTGGTATGATCTTTAATCGTTATACTTCATTTATAAAGTAAACACTAGCTAAATCTAAGTGGATGACACACTTGATTTGGATAGCTAGGTTGCATTAAGAATTAAACGTTTGATGTTTTCTGTCCTATTTTTGGGATAACTACTTGTTATGCCATGTTAACTAATAACAAATGCAAACATGAATTAATGAAGTTCTTTATATCTAATTAGGCTATTGTTGGATAAAGAACTTAAGGAATGTTGGAATTAGGGTTAGGCATGGTTGCTATAATCTAAATTTTTAATCCAATTTAATTATGATTAATGACCGCTAAGGGGTATGTACATCTTGATGAATCAGTTCTAATGGATGTTGGCACATGCCAACTATAGGAATGTACCCTCGAGAAGTCCCTAGACTTCTCAAGGATATAGTGTTGTAGTTGACATGTGGCAACACCCTTCCGTATTTGTTCATCTATATCTACACACATCTAGACTTGAACTTAGTTTCTCTCTAGGTTAAGTTAGTAGCATGTTCGGGATAGGTAGTAGCTTTTTATGACTTAGGGTACCTTGGCACATTCGGATGACTTAGGTCAGCTGAGTATGCCCATATACCCTAAGTCATTGTGAGCATCTTCCTATAATAAATTATGTTGCTAACCTGGGGCTAGGGTCGAACCTTGGGCAAGTGGACTAATGGTAGTTAGTAAAGACCATTCTAGATAACATAAGAGTGAGGTGAAGGATGTATTCTAGAATGACGAGTATGTTGTCTAGGAATAGTAACATGAACAATATGTTGAAATTTTTTTGCCAAAGTATCACAAGCTATTGGTAGCGTTGTCCTATGTCACCTAGTTTAAAGCAACATGATGTCAAATGACTATTGGTAACAAATATTCATATAGCTTATTTAAATAAATCACTCGGTAAGACTCGAAATGGGGTAGGAGAACTAAGTATACATAAAGTATTCTATACTTTAAGTAAACATGAGAGATCGTAGTATATCAAGTCATTAAAGCTGCAGATGGTTATACTCTGTTATGTGATTGATTGGCATGAAATGTGTGTTCTAAATGATGTTTTATTTAGAGCAGAGAACATCATGTTTCAAAAGAAAAAAATTCCCTTATTTCTAAAGTCTTAAAATGGGAATGTTACAGGAAATATATGATGGCCTCACCGAGGATATCATATTATATTAAATTTTCCTCATCCATATGCAAGAGAATTTTTCATCCAAACTCAAGAACACATTATTGTCCAGTTATGAGCTTACATATGTAGTACTCATGTCTCAAATGACTAGTAGGAGTTCATTCCAATGATCGAACTCTTTTCGACTATGGAGAGAACATTAATTAACTTCTCAATTGATAATATTGTGATATTGAATATTTTGATCATTTATGGAAGCATTTTATAGCCTTTGTGTATGATGGAGTCAATCCATTATTTGGTCATCCTTCCCACTTTACCAAGCCACTTTAATTCTTGAAGTGTATGTGGGTAAATTTTTCTTAGAGGAGTGATTAACTCAAATGGAGTGAGAGGAGGAACATCTAGGTCCAAGAAGGTTTGGAAATATGAGGTCAAAGTGAGAACTTGGCTCTTGAATTTCTCCTAGTTGCTTCACTCTCCCTTGTTTGGAATGAGCTCGACAAAACTCTATTCAAAGTTATGAATGTGTCCACTTAGTTCTAGATCTCTAAGATGATATCAATTCATTTCATAATATGTTATCCTCATTTTAGTTTCATCTTTATCCACTCTAGGTCAGGAAAAATTGATGAATTGAGACCCTGAGGAATCCTTCATGAGACAAGAATTCATCTTGGTTTTTTGTGGATTAGGAGTGATCTTCCGAGTTCAAGAGATAACTTGACTATTATATCCTTCACCTTTGATATGGTACATTAACAATCATTATTAATTTTTTGTACCCATGGGAACATGTGGCCAAGAAATGAGGATGAGGCATGTTCCATTGGGCTACCTATAAGAGATATTAGAATCACTATTTGAATTTGTATAGGATGAGAGATATGATCACACCGACATCATGTTCTGTTGGAAACATGATGGATCTATGGGATGAGTGAGTAGAAAAATCTATAGACTTAGGCTTACCTCTTGCTGAGAAGTTACAAACTCCCTAGACTTGAGGGAACTTGAGTCGGTTATCTTTAGTGAAAACATCCTATCGAGAGGCTCGGAGAAAATTCTAGAGGAGCTCATAGAAGAACTTCAATAGCTTGAGAATTTTCCTCATTCCTTGACCTCTCACTTCCATTATATATACCTTACTCCCTAATTTAACTATCTTCCTATAAAATTTTGAAGGATTTTATCTTAACTCATGAACCATATTGAGAAACCATTGTTTTGACCTCTAAAGGATTGTGGTAGTACGAGTCAAGATGTCAATGGGTTCTACATTAAATAGTTTTTAGGAGGGATAGGCTTGAAAATGATGGTATCTAAGTATTCAAGCTCAAATATATCATTATCATCATCTTCATTGTCCAGTGACCCACTCCATTCAAAATTCTTTCATCTTTGTATTTTCAACCTTGAAAACTCTCTTTACTTGACCTCAGTTTCATCTACACACTCTTCCTAGTAGTCTTCCATCTTAGGATGAATAAATAGTCCTAGATACTTGTTCTCTAGCCTCGAGTATTACTTTTTATCAAATGAACTTCTAGCTTAATAGGAGTATAAATTGAAGGATCCTTGGAAAGATTTAATGTTACTTGTATTTGTTGAGTTTCTACAAGAGTACATTCCCAGATGAATTGAGAATGTCACTCCTTTCCTCTTCCTTTTTGTAGTATTTTATGTGTACCCAAGATAACTACCTACATATCTTGAATAACGAGTAAGTGTAGCAGCAAGTTGGGGGACAATTAAGTGGACATCAAATCCTAAATTTTACATCAAAAATAGCAAAACATCAAATTTAGTCTTCCACGGACTTGAACCATGCTGAAAAGTAAAAAATATGTCATAAAAATGGTACCATCGCATAGGGGAGATCTGTTAGCTTTGTAGAAATATTGATTTAAAGTGAATAGAATAGGATAAATATCATTTTATAATTTTTTACTAATAGTAGGTCTTTAAGACACTTTTTCCCGTGAATGTTTATGTCTACGTTTAAGATTGTAAATTTTGTTTCACTTGTCAGAATGTGATAAAAATTATACCATCCAAACCATGGTGAAATTATATACATGTTTAAAGAAAAATATTTGATTTCAATATTTTTTTATGAATTTATGGTGGGCAAACAGAAAGTGCTCTATTTTCTTTATGTTTTCAGACCACTTTCACGGAAAAAATCATAAAAAATAAAATATTGCTAAAAAATACAAAATAAAATTTATCCCAAGATAGATAGCAACATCTAACTTCTCACCAAAGGAAAAAAATATATATCAATTTTTGGTCATCCAAATTGCAGGCAAACGAACTACAATCTTATAGGCATTTTAAAAAAAAATACCAAGTCATTGAATTTTGAGTGTTTAATATAGCTAAACTTGTCCATTTGTTATCTTTGCAGAAATTGACAAGGGTAATTTGCAGGTAACCATACCAAAATTCCATTCTGGCCCCCTAAAGAAGTTTGATAATGTTCAAAATGGCCTAAAACTCCCTTTCAAAAATCAAGTTATTTCTGAACTTAGCCATTTTCAACTTTTTTAACTTGGCGCAGAAAATGGTGTGTTAACACTCCTAAAAATGTGCCTTTTTGGCGCATGTGCATAAATTGTTATGTCGACATCATAAAATGTGTGCCCCAATAAAAACCCTTTGGCACTTTGGAAATGTCATGTCAACATCTTAAAACATGCACTAAGTATGTGCGCTAAGGCGCTGGAAACATTGTGTTGATACCATGAAATGTGCGCTGAGGTGCTGTTAATGATGTGTTGACGTCCTCAAATTTGCGTAAAGGTGCACTTTTCCTTATGTCGACGCTCCCAAAGTCATGCCAAAATAAGTTGGTGAAATAATAAATGCTAGTTTTTCTATAAATAGGCACTGACACCTGTCATTTTCATGATTTGAAAATTGAAAAAGTGTTTTCTCTATGCCTATCAGCCATCCTTGTCCCCCCCATGTGCTATTTTTCAAGCTTGTGGATCCCACATCATTCTTTATCTTTTATATATTTGGGTAAGTGGCTTCTGCCATCCTTGTTATTGTTGTGGTTTTCATTTTTGGTTGTGTTAGGCTTAGGGCTTGTATAAAAAGATTAAATCTAAAAAGAGGAACCTAACAATCTATAACCAACTAGAAACCCCTTTTCCTCTCCTTCCAGATCTACAAATCTGGAAGGCCCCTACCTCTGAAGAAACCAAAGGCCATATTTCCCTACTTGCTATCTTGTTGAAACCCTCTCTTTGCCATTTGACAAAACCAAAAGAGAGAAGAAATCAAAGAAATTGTAAAAAATCATCAAACCCTTAGGCGCACTAATTTTCCTTGCAACATCTTCTGAAGCAGCACCACGCACACTTAAAACATATGCAACACCGAATTTTTTAGCACCCAGCTCAAGTAGTTTTTCCCTAAGGTGCAGGTGCAATTACCTTAACGTCAACATGACATGTTGCATGTTGTAAACCTGGCGCCCACACTTTACCCTTTGGTGCTGCATTCTATCATACAACACCTCTCAAAAGTGCACCCTTTATAACCCTAGCGCAACTTTTTTCATGTCAACACTAGCACACCTTTTTTCATGTCGACATCTTCAAAAGTGTGCCCAAAATTTTAAGCCTCTAGCAACATGCTATGAACCTGTGCCTTGTGCCCTAAGCCTTATAATTTCTCATTCTTCATTCTACAAGCTTTCATTATGAATAACATGACGGTTAACATGGCTCTTCTGTGTTAGACCTCCTTGATTCTTCTTGCAGAACAACAACAGCCATCCTTGAGCTCACACATGTCTTCATCAAGCAAAAAACCAACAAAGTCTAAAGCTAAAGCTAAGTAGTCGGAACAAGAGATGAAGTACAAATATCAGAAAGTCAAGATGCCTGACTCATATGCAGAGTTCACTGACATTAGAGACTCCGAGCTAGGTCATATTGATATGGATGACTTTTGGGTGAGGACCAACTAGGCAAGTAGTGGCCCTGTGGATGAACAAGTTGGTGGGCAGTGGATTACACTTTGCAGTTGGGCTACCAGTAAGTGCTATAAATAATGAATTCATCATGTTGGTTTCCCACTGCTATAACAAGGACACTAGATGTGTCGAAGAAAAAGAGAAAAAGATGATCATCGACCTCACAACCTCGTCACTTTGAACTGACCCTGGGCATTCCTCATCATAAGAAATAGCTTTATCTAAAGAACAAGAAGCCGGTGAGTAGATGGCCACAAACCATCCACTGTAGTGACTTCAATGAGGAGTTGAGTGATACAATCACCTTCCTAAACAGAGTATTTGGGCTCCCTGATGCCCATTATTTCCACAAATGGATGTTGAGGTATCTGGAGACCATGAGCAAGAATGCACCTAATCAGTGTTTTGGCTGGGGTGAAATCATTAGTGACACCATCTCCTAGTAGCTTCAACAAGTCCTAAC